>OZ023246.1:4208685-4522607 GCA_964006365.1 Trididemnum miniatum
GCTAACAACAGCAAATAATCAATGGTTACTTGCGATTGCGGTTGTTTGGTGCGAGCAATCTTGATGCAAAGGAAACAGCAAATTTTTCCGTCTTATTTCTCACATAGTGTCGGTGTACTCGCCATCATTTCTCGTGATCCACCTCAATCCAAAAGAATGTGAAGGGCCCTCGTCTGACATTGTTGCAACGAGATTTCTAGCTTGATATGAAGTGATTGATCCAAGGTTATATGAAGTAGTAAGTCGTTACTTTATTCAACATGCTTTGAGTTGGCTTTCACCACATAACGTTGCTCTGAGCTTGTACTCTGAAAATCCACCATTTACTAAAGAAGCTTTGACATCTCTTTTTTCATTACCCGAAGAAGTTTCAGTCGAAAATTTGCTGTTAACTATTACCAGAGGAACAGTGTCGAAACACTTTTTTACTGTTGACAGTAAAAGCGCTCTATGCGTCTTGTTGGGTTCAACTGAGTTTTGGAATTGCATTGACAACCATAACCGCTGCAAAGAAAGAGAAATCGGCAAGTTAAAAGATTTGTTGAATAGAAAAAAATGTCAGGACCTTGGATCCCAAGGACAGCAAACAGATCTTCGCCTTTACTTATATTTATGCAATAGCTGTTCGTGAATGCTGTCCTGGTGAAAAGTTGGCTCAAAATATGGTATGCCACATATCAAAACAATGTTTGTTTAGTTTGTAGTGAATTGCATTATTAAGTTTACGCTTACAATACCATTGTAGTGTGTTTTTGCGTGCAATTTATGCATAAAATTACCAAAAACCATATTTTTGAGTTTAACTTGGTTTCTGTTGTAGTTAGAGCTTAACAATGTATTAAGTACTGATAGGAAATCGACCATTCTGCAAATTTTGGTACCACCCACGACTCTCTATGTCGCTCCGTTACGTAGATATGCAAATTTTATGAAAAATCCCCAGCGTCAAACTTTGAGGGGGCTGGGCACTCCCTAAACAATGTTTAATCGAAAAAAAAATTTTGTTTCGTTCATTGTGACCGAAATCCGATCTGATGAGACCCCGTACATCTTGAATGTCAAAAAAAGTGAAAATAATCAACATCCTACCACAGAGCATACAGGCATCAATTTTTTCAGTACGGTAATTAGTAACCCCATAAACTTAATGGAAGAAGCATCTCACTGAGTTTTTGCACATAAAGTCTTTGGGTAGCCCAATGCATTTTCGCAGATCTGATTTTCACGTTGGCAGCAGACTTTTTTTTGGAGGACACCATTTAACTACCTTTTTTAAGTTTGGTACGCCTCATCACGAGGGGCCCCCGGGCCCGGGGCTACAGCCCCCATAAAAGCCCCTTAATTCAGCCCTGGATACATTGCCAGTATTTATTTAATCAGCAGTTTCAAATTCTTTCAGCGATTAGACTTGAATAGGCCCGCATTATGTACTCTGTTTTCTTAATTAATTCTTGTCCAGCTGCGAAAGGGCGTTGGCCGAAAAGTTGAAGTATATAAACATAGAATAGAGAGCACCAGCTAACACCAGCACAGATAAAAATGAAAATAAACTGAAAAAAAGACGCTTTCAGCGAAACGTATTTGAAAGCAACGCAATGTAGCATCAAGCTATAAGCGACGAGCGTCTAATTTTCTACTTTACCATTGATTCTGTGCAAAGAAGCGGGCTCATTTGTCGTCCATGACGTTTTTAATAAAGGCTAAATATAAATGTGAAATATTTGATGTTACAAAACAAACTATGTTATAAGTTTTGGTTACTTATCATACTTATTTTACACCAAGGCAAACACATAGTCTACAATAATTAATGTCTACGGATTGCACACTTAAGTTTAACTATTACATTAAGTTAAAGCTACCACACGACCACAACAGCAAAAACGGAGCTACTATAAGAACGGATTCATACACATTTGAGCTGATCAATTTCTTCTACGACCAAAGAGTGAAAGCAGTTCTTAAGATAGCAACAAACGGATTTATTTTATCAACATATTTGTTGACCCAAAATTTCTACCAACCAAAAGCATGATGGTCTTACACCAAATTTGGGTGAGTAGAATTTTGTTTACTTAAACAGCGATGTTCGGACGCCGTCAGGTAGAAGTTGTAGAGCCACGGTTATATTTTCTCATTTCAGAGAGCCATGAGCAAAGAAAAAGTTGAGAAACCCTGGAATAAAAACGACCCACCTTCGTAATTCACACATCCATTCGTGTCTTCTTGACCAACCATAAGCTGTTCTACTTCTTCTTCAGTCAGTTTTTCACCTTGAAATAATAGATAAATAATCTTTTAAGCAACGAGGCTAAGTGTGCTGAAAAATCCTTTCTACGTCAACAACGAACTCAACGCTGAGGTTCGAATCTCACACAAGTCGTTAGCTTTATTTGCATATTTAGCAGCATATTTATCCACGAGAAAGTGTTCAAAAGCGTTATGACGAGCTGGCATAAGAGTTGCCGGCCTTCTGCCTACCACTTCAAAATGGGGAAACCCCACTAAGCGCCTTTCCCGATGGCACAACAAGCAAACTTGCCCTTTTATCATCCACATTCCACAATGCCCCCCTAAGGCTGAGCGTCAAGCTGGGAGGCTGTGAATAACAATTTTAAAGTGATTGATTTGACCCAATTCGGAATCAAATCAAAGTCTACAGCACCAGACGCAGACGCTCTATACCACTCGGTCATAATCTGAGCTGTAAATAAGGAATATTTTTCACGATGTTCAAGGCAGCAAATTAAAGCAATTCAAGGTAGAAAATACTGATATATCAGTATCTCCTTAGCGCGAGTTTAGATGCATCCTACGCACAGCGTTTCCGTCGCCTTCTGGTGACAGGCAAAGCGACAAGTAATAACAAACTATTCATAACCAGGTTTTGAATAATTTAATCTAGCAAACTGCTGAGATTACTTCTGAGTATTATACTGTAAATGTATTGTAACGCTTGATTTATATTCTGAAATGATCAAGTATTTAAGTAAATTTTTAAACAATACGAATAAAGTAATGCATTGATAGCTGATTGATGCAGCGTTGCATGCGCATGAGAACATATTATGTTAAATCTAATTCAGGGGTGTGCAACCCACGGCCCGCGGGCCACAATCCGGCCCTCTAGGCCAGTCAATGTGGCCCTCGACGATGGCAGAACAAAAAAATTTTTTTTTAAATCGATTTATTTAGCTATTTGTACCGTCTATAATACACGGGTTGTGTTTAGCATTTTATAATTTTATACATATTTGACGGTGACTGGCCCTCGACGTTGTTAAAATTTTCGAAAGTGGCCCCCCAGTGAAAAAGGTTGCACACCCCTGATCTAATTCATCGAATGTTTTGAAAACGAAATCTATGCGTAACAGTAGCAGTCAATTCTAAGCAGTTTCAGTCTCCCCGAGCCAATAACTACAGGAAGCTGACACCACAACTAAACGAAAAAAATGAATGAGTCAATTTAAAATTACGGATGTAACATGTAATTAACGCAAAGATTTATGTTCTTCTAGATTGGTCAGACGAGTTTCATTTTCAAACTATTCTTTTCCTGAGTGCAAATTGCAAAAGCTATAAGACGTAAGAGACAACAGTACATTACGAGAGTTGAAGCTAAGCAGCCTTCATCCCCAGAGATAATGCATCTGCTGTATATTAGAATCAGAAGCGATGACGTCTTCAAAGATAAAACTACGCAATAACACAGACAAAGAGATAAATCTCTAACGTGTGCAAATTCTTGTAATCGTCTTATCTTGTGCATAACCCAGGCTAACCATTGATATTAAGCCGCAAGCTACATCTTAAAAAATAGAGTCGCAAAAAAGGGCAGAGAATGCGGCATAACTTACCCAAGGACACCAGGACGTGTCTAAGCTCAGCTCCCATGACGGTGCCGTTATTTTCTTTATCAAAAACTCTCAATCCTTCAATGAAATCTTCGATATTGGCAGGGACAGCTTGCCGCTTGATCTGTGCAAGCATAGGAAGAAATTCTTCGAAGGTCACTTGCTTTGTGTTCAACTCTGTCATTTAAAAACGAGTTACAAGTCACCTCAGACGCGCAATGAATAACAGCAATTCGACTAGAATAATCGCTTTACAAATATCACGATTCGGATTTGTTAATGCTTAAAGACATACAAAAGCAGCAACACTGACAGTTGCAAGCCCCAAAACTACGCAAATTTTTACGCCTTTTTGCAAAAGCTTCACCGTTAAGCTATACACATTCAATAGATATGGATCACACATTTTCCTTTCTTTGTTAGCGACGTAGCCTAGTGGTACCGCGCGCATGTTACAGACCCTACGTGACGGGTTCGATTCACGGCTGGAGCCGATCGCATTTGATATACATACCAGGTAGCAGCTGACTCGACAAGCGCAGGCTCACTTCGCAATCTCTCTCAATTACTGTTGAATTTTCTGTACAGCAATTTGAAAAAAAAAACTTAGTTGCATATTCCTAATTTTTTGGGCTGACCACGCCCACTGTTGCACAGTGTAAAAAGTAAAATCATACACCGCCCTCCCTTTATCAGTTAATACACAAGTTTGGACATATCGCTTTCATGTTATCCAAAAGACTGACTGCTTCATGCAGTACAACTCACGACATAACATGCAGATCTTGCTATTAAGTCAACCTGGAATGGTGTAAACATCACACATTGACAAAGGTGCAACTTCCCATGATAAAATGTCATAACTCATGCAGAGTATAATTAGTAACAAACATTACAACTACCTTTGTGAAACGATAAACTTTAGGTTAAACGTTTTAACATTTTCTAAGCATTTTCAAAGATAATGCCATTAAAAAGCCACACAGTTAACCTTTTACAATATTACCATCTTGTGTAGGGTTATTCAAAACCTTGGCAACGTCAGCATTGGTTGGATTTTGTCCGAAAGCACGAAGGCATTCGCCAACTTCAAAATAGGCGATTTTGTCTTCCCCAGTTTTATCGAACAGTGAAAAGCAGTCTCTGTATTCTGTAGGTTATTAGGAGGGTTGTGAAAAAAGGTAAGAAAAATCGCCAAGTTTGCCAAAGAATTGAAATCGAAATAGAAAAAGTTGGGAGTTGATAAGACAAAAACAACACACATTTAAAACCAAACAACAATAACCACAATGCACAGAAACATGCTAGTGATGATAACAAGTGGGTTTGCAAGCTTGACGACAAAGTCAAAAGCCGGTTACCCTCTCTGCTTGGATTTCCTAGCACTTTGGACACATCGGAATTAGTAGGGTCTTGACCCAAGGCACGAATAAGACTGCCCACTTGATTATAAAAGATTTTGTCGGTACCCCTATCGAATAGCTCGAAAGCTTCTTTGTAGTCTAACAAAAAAGGATATTTTAAGCAAAAATCTAGTACTAGAAGCATTCCGGTCAGATACCAACATACCGGAAATACTAAGCAATAATTTACAAGGTAATTTATCATGACTTGAACGCGATTCCCAGCGTTACATCATTTTCAACATTTAAAACCATAAATGTAGTTGCTACTGCTCATGAATTAAGCTCCGTGTATTCGGAAAACTGGCATAGCTTAGATATTAATTATACAAACTATTATGCATAAATTATTAGTGAATCGAATGTCAAAATATGGACGAAGCACCCTGCTTAGCAAGGCTTCATATATATAGTTGAAAAAGCTGTGTAGCGCATAGTTAAGAACTGACGCACGCCCAAGATAACTCCTGCCAGCCATATTAGGAAAAAGCCGACGAGTGCCGATCGCGAACACGCACTTACAACGCGCGGCATGAGAGCTTACGTCATAAAGATATAAACAAAAAGGCGTCAAAAAGAAAAGTTCCTGTGATACTATTAAGGAATGTAAGCAAAGGCCGAACATGAGCAATTAAGCGTTGTTAAGTGATTTATAGTTATAATAAAAGAACAACTTCAGAGTGTTGATACAAATTTGGGTGTATAAGGCAGAACACTGGTCATAAAAGATTAACTAGGTTACCACTATCCTCTAAACCCTCCACATATTTTCACAAAGAGATGTTGTGTTGTAAAAGTGGTAATAAAAGCATAAAAACAGGATTTTCACACATGTATGATTCTTTCACTGTCTTGCAAAACAACTTGCTGTATTGCGTGAGGAAGAGCCTATGCATCCACAAAAACATTGTTCCTAAGTTACCCTACGTTTAATTTTAATTATTAAAAATGTATCCAAGAATTAGACGCGAAAAAACATTGAAGGAACAATAGAGCATTTAGTTAATAAAACTACCATTGCCCTATCTTTTTCTCTACTTATCCTAGCATTTGTCTTGGCGAGTTCTTAGATTGACTAAATATTTTTAGGAACCGCTACGTTTTTTTTAAGAAAGTCAACAACGATTTCTATAAGGGAGAATTGTTGCAAATAAATTACCATTAAGATTACTTCAATTTTAAATCTCCAATGGGTATGCGAACAGCGTAAATTCAGCATAATGATCTGTTCCAAGCCAGTAATCAACATCATGTGAAGCGTAGCCCTAAATCACCGACTCCTAATAAATTCAAACCAATGTAAAAATTTTCAGCTATGAAGAGAAAATGCTGGCTTGTTCCGCACTCTGGAATATTGCCGCTACACAGTTTTTTTTGCAGCCAATAGGCTACCTATTCATTTTTTTACAAAATAAGCAATTTTCTATCAAACTGAGATCCTATGTAAAACATGTAATCACAAGTACCGTACTTTAAAGGGCAATCGAAATTTCGTAATCTGGTAAAAAAACACAAAAAAGCGAAAATAACAACGACTGGCATACCTGATAATTGATCTTCAGTGAAATCCGTCTAAAACAAAACAAAATTGATTATATATAATGAAAAATACCGCATTTTTAGTGACGCCGTAACTCCAAAAGCAGTTAATTGAGATTCATTATAAAAACGATGTAAAGAATCTCTACACTCTGATAAAACTATCTTGAGGATTTCGCTTTAAAATTGAAACTGCAGCTATATTACACTTTATTTCTTTATAAACAAAGTGCAAGCAGTGATATTTTTGAGTGATTTCAGTATACATACAACTGCAATTTTCACCAGCATTTTAGTATTCTAAAAACACACAACGATCTTTTCGTTTCATTGACTTAGTCGACCGTCAAAAATTAGATGTTAAGACTCTTACTTACTGGATAACATAATTGACTACGCTAAGGCAAAAAGAACAACCAAATTTAAAGGGGCAATAATAAATATAATGCTTAGGTCTCAAGCAACCGATTTTTTGCAGTTAATCTTCTAAAAGTAACAAAAACAACTTTAGTACACAAGGTAATCTTTGCATCACACACAAAATCTCTTGAAATCCAGAGCAGCAAAAACTACTACGCAAGCTAGCCGGTTACAGATTCATTAAAACGCACCACAAAAAGGAAATACTAAAACTTACCATTTTCTATTTGGAAATGTGGCGCTAAAAGCGTTATCTACAGATTGAAACTATTTTACACCAGACTACAGCTTTCAAGCTAGAAAAACAAGAATGTTATTTGCAACAAAAGGAGAAGGTTTTTACACGTAATAATAGTCTTAGTGTTTCACCGCCAGGCGACAAAGTGATGCACGAAATGGGATTACAACAGAAGCAGCTGAAGCAAGATTTTGCTTGGTTGAGAAACGCTAAAAATGAAAAATGGTGCAAAACCTGTCCTTGTTGCGAGACGGTAAAAGCAGGTTTAAAATAATGGAATTTAGTAACAGTGAAACTGATTAATTTTTCAAGTTTGTGATTTCACCATCAAAATTAACGAGTGCATTAATTGTCCACACAAGAAAACTTAGGGCTAGTTCAAAATTACTCTTCAATGGCAAGCACAACAAATATTCAATTTAGTCCAAAAATATGGGTGGTTCAATCTAAGCATGGGAGGTAATGCTAATTGTCACCAACATGAATAGCAACAAAGCATGTGCCTCTCAAGATTTCGCGTGACCGATTCAATTTATTGCGCGAACTTATAGCATTTAAAAACATTGAAAATTGCATTGATTCATACCGAAAAGCTAACTTAGCAACTTGCCTTACTCAACTACTCAAATCTCTTTTTCTTGCTATAAATATCTATTTTACAAGCACTACAGTAAAAAAATACAGATTTTATACATTACAATACTTGCAGGTACTGGTACTTAATATTTTCTTTTTTACTCTGTCCAAAAGTCTGAAGATTATGTTTTAACATACAAGTAAATTTCTGATGTTGTAAATACTTATTTCAATAACGATCTTGAAAATTTGTATTAAGAAGCAGAACATCCACTGATTCTTGTTCCTTGAAAAGGTCATCTGAGCAGGGTAATGAAATCAAAAACTAACCACTAACCAACAAAAGTAGCCCATAGTTTGGCACCTGATTTTGAATGTGTTTGGTGAGAAAAAAATCGGAGAACACAAAGAAGTTACCTGACTAATGTCCAAGGGCTTCCCTTTAACCTCTGTCATGCTAACAGCATGCGAGTATTTGTTTGGTGAGAAAAAAATCGGAGAACACAAAGAAGTTACCTGACTAATGTCCAAGGGCTTCCCTTTAACCTCTGTCATGCTAACAGCATGCGAGTATTTGTTTGGTGAGAAAAAAATCGGAGAACACAAAGAAGTTACCTGACTACTGTCCAAGGGCTTCCCTTTAACTTCTGTCACGCTAACAGCATGCGAGTATTTGGTGGACTTGAACTAGCTTTTGTAGTTCACAGCAATTTTCTTCAAACTTTTTTTATCACAAACCTTTTTGTAAGGTTAAATCTTTTTTGCGACCCTCAGACTCGGAGACTTAAATTTTCTCAGCTCACTCAAGCGTTTAAGATCCAATTACTTCACATAAAGCCACAGGAAAACTTTGCAACCTCCATAGAGCCTTCTCATGCTCCTCCAAACAGGGTTGCCACATTCAGTTTGAAGAACACTGGTTTACAGCATATATAATAATTGCACCTCTCGAATATTTTTAACATAGACACGCTCACAATTCACAAAATACCATGCACTTTCTTACTATTTCTGAGGGTCACTTAGTTACTGACTTTCAGTAAGCTGGAAAGTTGAATTTAGTTTTGCTCTTAATGCTATTACTACAAAATTTTAGATTACCTTCTCAACAGTGTAATAAATACCATTACCCAGATGCCTTTTACTTGCTTCTAAAAGTAATACATGAAGTGGCAGGTGTATGAAACACACATTATGCAACCACAGACCAAATTAGTGCAAATAAAAATTCATACAATAACGTTAATGGGATACACCTTGCATAAACACCAAAAATTCACTGACAGATAACTTTAAACGAGCAAATTGAGATTGCAAAATAAGTTTGTGCTCTTCGTATTGCAGGCATCTTGAAATAACATGCCAGAAAACTTGTCATATTCAGCTTGCCAAAAGGACGATACACCACATCAAAAGTTTTTTAGCACTAGTCTGTTATTTCTTCACTGTCAACAGGATTCAAAATAGTAGTAACAAAAGACTTTACCCATATCCACTTAAATCTTAACCTGAACTTCAACGAAAACTTAAGCCACAATGATAAAATTTAAAGTGTGGGCTAAAAATTTCCAATACAACTGAAGTTTTTAGCGGATACCTTAAAGTTTGCCATTGTAGAACCATTTTCTAGAGACCATATCTTGGGTATTTCTGCCATTCACACTGCTGCAATAGGATACTATGGCAAAATTTTTCATTCATATTTCAACACGTTGAATTCAGCTGCGTCACTGATTAAGTTATCTGGCAATGCTAAAAATATATATCAAATATGATTCATCTGTCTACTACGACCTGGGGCTTTTCATTTTTAAGTTAGATCTTAATAAGAGTGGATGGTTTACCTTAAAGGGGCAGGTGGAAATTTCCCAACAAATCATTGCCGAAGCCAGACATGCATTGTGGACAATTAGGTTGCATGGGCAAAGCTATTTATTTTAACTGTTAAACCGCACCTTAAAGTTACCCATCCACTGTAATATGATGCAGCGTAAAAATGAAGAACTCTAAAGATTGCCACAAACCAAACTGGTAATGCGGGACTTCTAACCAATGCAGAGATTCACTATACTATTCGACTGACTTCTCACACTACACTGCCAAAATAATAATAACGGTGACTTAGCTGATGGCTGAGAACAGAGCACACCAGCAATGAAAAGCACAGGCACATAAACAAAATGGGGCTCTTCGTTTTTAAGCCGGGGCTTCAAATTATAATGGATGGTTTACTCTAAAGCTGATGGGAATTCCCAAAACGTCAAGTGCAATGCAGACATGCTCTTACCTTAACCCAATGGGTGTCTTAGGAACGCCATGACATTTTGGGGAATTCCTGCTCGTTGCTTTAAAGTGAACCATCCATTGTAATATAAGGCGGCTTAAAAACAAGGCGGTGACCAGAGCACACGCAGGCTAGTACTTTTGAAATTGCTCTTTTTGTACACCAACTAGAGATGGCACGAGCTGACTTTTTTGCAACCCGGACCGCCCATAGCCTGGAACCACTTGCCCAGTAGCAGTAACTGACCTGGCAACCCATCCCAAAAACAAAACTCAGCCCGCCCAAAGCCCATTTTTTCATAAAACTTCAGCCACATGTAAAAAAGAAAAATTAAAAATGATTTCAAAAATTGGTAGCGGCTCTTTAGCCACCCAATTAAAGACAAAAGATAGAGCTAGGCTGTAAGAGAACCGCTAAAAAGCCCGGTTAATCGCACGATAGCAGGCCTCTGAGCGGCTCATGCCATCTCTAACACCAACCCCAAAGTTACATTAACTTTAGGTCTCTAACCCTACCCCCAATCTTCCCACCCCTATCAGTACTCTAACAGCGGTATTCCTGATTTTTACATTTCAAGTTACAGCTGAAGGTATCACACTAACGTCATGAAAAGAAACAAGCAGTCCAGTGCATTAGCGTTTCAATAATGGAAACCAGTGCTGGTGCTCTAAACCAGAGCATCAAACCGCTTTGAAACAACGCTCCAGTTTAGGTTCCGATTTCGCAAAATTTATTTTTAGCGGTTTACTTCTGGTTCAGGTTTTTCATTGTTTGATTTTGCTGGCTTAGTGCTGGTTAAAATTAAAATTATTGAGTTATGGTTCGCAGAAGCAAAAATTTAAAGATTTAAATTTGCTCTGGGTTCAAGAATTTGAAACCGTCCATTTGACGTATGTTTTGGTACACAGCTACAGGCACATTTCTTTCAAAAATACTTATTGTATATGTATAGGTTGATTGTACATCTTAAGATGCTGCTGCAGCTCGTGAAAAAAGTCCTCAGCAACAGAAATAACCTCAGATTAACCTTAGATGTCCTATACTTCAAAATTATTTGACTCTTTTCCACCATACATAAAATCTTGATTCTGGTCTAAATCACGCAACAGCCTTTATCTTCGGTTAAAACACTTTCATCTGCACATTTACTCTTAGATTCATCGATTTTACACAGTAATGAAGCACTAATTGCATGTATCATCGCTGCTAGCTGCAGTGTTGCTCTCACCTTCCAGCAAAAACTTTCAGCATTATGACGTAGGATTGCAATACAAACGCGCCCAGATAAATGAAACGAAACCAGCAATGATAGCGCACTTCAAAAAAGATACTCCAATCTGGGTTTAGGTCATTTTCACGATTCAAATTCGATTAAGGTTTAATAATTTTGATGACCTTAGGTGTTTAGGTTAGGTTAATTAACGTCTATTAAATCATAAAGGTTACAGTTTGGGTTCTATGAAAGGAAGCGGTTAATACGAGTTTTCAGTTTACGTTTCGGTTTGACGCCCTGCTCTACACCCTTCCTCAAAAACAATTAGCTGTGCGCAACAAAATCTTAACACTTTCTGAGAGAGCGAAGCGCCTGCCAAGAAAGCTACCAACACTAGACTATTTGTAAGTCTTTAGCATGACTTACTGATAACTACAAACCTCAAAAATTCTAATTACACTGCACAATGCCAAGCCAAATTCCTAATTGTTCCATTTCATTCACTCTTGTATCAATTTTAACATTTTACAGCAATCAGCAGCGTCACATTGTGGTTTATAAAATTACTTCTGCCACAACCATGATCACTGATTAGGTCTGAAGCAATGTTCCCTTTAAGTGTTTAGCAAGTGTGAATTTGTCCCAAGATTTAGGGGGTTTAAAAAAAGTCTGATCTAATTTTTGCAAGTCATCCTATTTTTAGGATCTTAAGGATTTTGTGGGCGCAGCTGCAAAACCCTTAGCGTTCTAAAAAAGAACTACCAGGAGGGGTAATCCTATGTTTAGGATCCTGTAAATGATTTGTTTTCTGGAACATTTTTCAGCATTATTAACTCCATTATGATGAGCAATTGTCAATAAACACCAGAAATGTTATGAACTGCAAGGTAACAAAAATCAATGCTTAATACCTACAGTGAAGTGAGTCCTAAAAAAGGACTGCCAGGAGGGGCAATCCTACTTTAAGGCTACATCCACAAAATCCTTAGCATCCTAAAAAATGGACTACCCAGAGGGCATATAATCCTATTTTCAGGATCCTGTAAATAGTTCATTTTTGGAACATTTTTCAGCTATGTTTACTCAGTTATAACAAGTAATAGCCAACAAACACCAGAAATGTTACCGTACGTTATCAAATCACAACGTAACAAAAATATATTTTAGATGCATAAAACGAAGTGCAACGTGCTTTGTTTTTTGTACTGATATTTAAAATTGATATTTTGTTACACTGGGGCTAGAAAATTTGAGTAACATTAAGTATCAGCCCCCAGGTTCGTTTAGGGTTAGGTTTGGTTAGGATTAGGTTTGGTTAGGATTAGGTTTGATTAGGGGTTTAGGGCTAGGGTTGTAACCAGTGTTCCCTCTAGAGTGAGAAATTTGAAAAAAAGGCGAAATTTTTGGGCAAATTTTACTGATTTTGAATCAGAAATTAATATTCTAAAATGCAAAACTGAAACAAAAAACTTGAATATTTTAATGCAAGACTGGGGCTTGTATCTCGGAAAAGCAAATTCAATGCAAAAAATTTGTAAAAGGGGTCCTTAAAGTAGAGAAATCTTTGGGCAAAAATTTCAATGAATTTATCATTTGGGCAAATTCGCATTAGTCAATATCCTAGAGGGAACACTGGTTGTAACTGAACCGAACTCTGACTAAATTTAACCCTAACCGAACCTAATCCTAAACAGTGTTCCCTCTAGGATATTGACTAGGGCGAATTTGCCCAAATGATAAATTCATTGAAATTTTTGCCCAAAGATTTCACGACTTTGAAGACCCCTTTCACAAATTGTTTGCATTAAATTTGCTTTTCCAAGATACAAGCTACCAGGCTACAGTCTTGCATTAAAATATTCAAGTTTTTTGTTCAACTTTTTCAGTTTTACATGTTATACTATAATACTGGTATTAATTTCTGGTTCAAAATCAGTAAAATTTGCTCAAAAACTTCGCATTTTTCTCAAATTTCTCACTCTAGAGGGAACACTGATCCTAACCAAACCTAACCCTAACCGAACCTGGGGGCTGATACTAGACCTTACCCGAAAAGTTATTATTTCTGGTGTTTATTGGCTGCCCGTATTACTTGTTCCAATTGAGTTAACAAAGCTAAAGATTAACCGTATTGAAAAACCAAACCATCTACAGGATCCTAAAAATAGGATTACCCCACCTGGTGGTCCTTTTTTTAGGACGCTAAGGATTTTGCGGCTGCGTCTGCTGCAACCATGCTTCTCATGTTACTTTTCTTGATCTTCTATTCTCCCCTTGCATGTTACAAAGTTTATCGTTTTGTTGCTTCTTCCCTTTTCTCGTACTGTCCAATTATACTGTATATTATTTTTGTATATTATTCTTGTGTTGACGGTACGGAAATAAAAGACACTAACTAAACTAACTAACTAACTAATAATTCGGTTTCTCGGTTCCTGCTTTTCCATCATTTGGTGAATTCGCTGTAGTCAATTCGCTGTTTTGTGTAAAGCAATACTGCCACCAGTGGATACAGTTCCTTTCGGAAACATGAATTTAAATCATTACGGTTTGAATACACCACTATGTATAAACACAAGCTGGTTAGAATATGTTTGTGAGTTCAGTATATTATCTCGCAACTTGCGGTCATAAAATGCAGTGCATGCCTTTAAAGTTTGAAAAAAGTTGGCTTGTTAATGTTGACTTTGTTTTCCCATTCTCATTTCTTTGTATCGAATCGCAGGACTGTTGCCAACAGACTTTATTCTGTTCGTAAAAAGCAGTAGCATTTTCAACCAGCGTCTTGGTCAAATTAACAAACGCATCCAGAGCTGGGCACTCGGAACATTAAAAGTAACAACGACATTGGTGCCAATACTTGGCTAAAAAAGTAGGCTACCGTCGGTATCGATAACGGTACATGTTAAAAAAAGTAACGACCATATTGTCACTCGGTACCGATTTTTGGTAGGCTACTTTTGTAAAAAAAATTTTTTTCTTAAAAATCAATTTTTGTTTTGATTTTCGTCTTGCAAAGCAACGAAATTAAAACCTTATCAAGCTTTTAGTCGCATCTGGTGCTAGTGTAAGATCTGAGTTGTAGTCGTGCGCAAATCTTGATATTGCGAGCGAACACTTCGGATAGCCTATACGGTATCAACTAAGCGACAGCGGCTCGCACGCTAAAACAAGCATTCTCATCTATGGCAACATATATAAACTGTTGATCTCCTGCATTAGTTATGAGGCTATAGATATAAGAAGTATCATCATCAGAAACTTGCCCTGTAGAGCAGAAGCTTTGTCACACCCCTTCTTATCTGGCTACGTAGCTACATTCGAACAATATTAAAGACGTGAAAGAGCTTATCACCTATACACGAAAAAATGTTGCAAAGGTTCTTGCTGTGTTAACAGGGCCGAAACTAGGCAATGCGTGGCCCCCCCGAAATCATCTTCCGGGGCCCCGACGTCCAATTTTCCCCCAAACATCAGGTGAAGACCAAAAATAAAAAAAAAGGTCTTCACGCCTTCCGACGTCCAATGTTCCCCCCAAAATTCGTTTTGCGACATGGTATGGGGGCCCCACATCGCGCGACGGAGCCCTCCTTTACGTGCGCCCGCCCCCCCTCCCCCCCGGTTGGGGGGTGCTAGTTTCGGCACTGTGTGTTAATTTCATCATTGTGTTGAAGGAGAACGTTGTCATTTTCAATGCCACTTTCAGTAGAGGTTGGTGTAGGCCTATCAGTAGCAGCATGCTCAGAACTTTTAGATGAATCAAAATCTACATTTTTCTCAGAATTTGCAGATCTAAATTTTACGTTGATTCAATGAAACAGAATTAAATTGTTCCTAATAGTCTACTCTACAAGACCAGTGGTATTCAGCCTTTTTTACACAATCCCTCCTTTTTGGGAAGTGTGGGTCCAAATTGCCCCTACAAAGCATTGATGAGCAAAAATATAAAAAATCAACACGTCCGCAGATATACTATTTTTCCACTGAAAATCGGTGAAAAGCAAAAAAAATCTCTGCATGCGGCCCGCAGTTTGCCAAGCTCTGGCGTTGAGGAATTTTTTTATGATTTTTATAAAATTTCGTTATTCGCAACACATTTGTAAAAGTTTTTGAAAAATCATTAAATAGGTAGCCTATGTTGCTAATAAATCTGAATTTATTTGTAACAAGTCACCCCAGTTTAGAAGCATCTACAGTATTTCAAATCCGACAGTCTGTTTCACCTTATCTTATTCAAATAGAATAGATTCTATTTAAATAAGATAGCCTACCCCTGATGATCCCCTATGGGTGAAACAGACTGTCGGGTTTCAAATAGATGTTATTAAACTGTGGTGAGTGAATGTGTAGGCCTAAATTTGTTCCAACTGAACTCAGTTATCGAGCACTTTTTGAAACACCGATTCGCATAGGTATTGAATTATTTCTATTCAGAAATCAATTGTTAACAATATTGGTAGTAGAATTCGTCCACAAAAGTAGCTCTAATGGATTTAAAAAAACTGCCGTTACAGGCCAAAAGACGTCATATGCGCACGCAGGGGGACTACGGTGCCATGCCCCCCTCCCCATTTTGGCTCTGTAATAAGCTGCTAAAACCTAACTTTTAGTCCATGATTTCTCAAACTAATAATGTTTGCAGCCTCCTTTCATTTATTTTTGGCCAAGCTTCTGTTTTAAGATATAAGCTGCAAAAACATTTTTGCATTGTCCATATAGTGACTGCACTCACTGCATGACCTTTTTCGATGAATAAGTTTGCTTAAATGAGTGTTTTTTATGTGAAAATTGCAAAAATTCTTTGGCGACTGAAATTGCGTCCAACGTTATAAAAATGTTTCAAACTCAATGAAAACGTTTACGGACCGGTAACAAACTTCGCACGGGGCCGCAGCCAGGTGGTCAGTGGTGGTCTTAGGAATGTGCGAACTGTGCGGTCGCACAGGCCCCCCTAAAAAAGAAAGCCCCCCCTGAAAAAGAATCATCGCGTTAACTATGAAAAAAACTTTTTTATATAAACTTGAACCATATCAATAAAATTATTTTTAGTTAGGAAGTGTCTATTTAACCAGAGTTCGACTCCTCTGCTTTGATTTTCAAACTTCGGAAACCGTTTTCCTGCAACCAAACCATGCCTTTGTCTCCAGAGAAACCGGAAAACAGTTGAGTGCGTGAGTGTGGCTGATGAACTGTTTTTCGGAGATAGTTTTGAGTGAGCTGAAGAACGGTTTCGCTGCTGCGAAACTGAAACTATGGCAACCGAAAATTATGCCCAAATATGGCAAAATTTCTGATTACCGAACTTTGAAAATCGTGGTTGCGTAATCGTTTTTCGGTGAAAAACAAGGTTCTTCTCAGTTATCCTCAATTACAAAAAGCTACTTTCACTGTAAATACGCAGGCCCCCCCTCCAAAAAAAAAAAAAAGAATTGATGCATAAACTTCCAAAGAAAAAACATTTTTTTTGCAAACTTGAACCATATACATCATTAGAATTAGTTTTAGTTTTCCTGAATAGGAGAACCCCTTTGCCTCCTTCGGAAAGAAGCCCCCCTCAAAATGAATCCCTTTTAAAAATAAGGCTTCCCCTAAAAAGGAATCAATGCAGAAACTCAAAAAAAACACTTTGTTTTTCGTTACTTGAACCAAACCATTAAAATTCCAAATTTAAGCTACCCTAAAAAAACCTTCATTTTAATAAAACTTTTTGCTTTGACGCACAGCACCCTCAAAAAGAACCCGCTTTGGTAATAAGGCCACCCTCAAAAAAAATCAATGCGTAAACTAAAAAAAAACACTTGTCTCTATGGCAACTTGAACCAACCCATTAAAATTGATTTTAATTATCTCAAATTCAAGCTCCCCTAAAAAGAATCTTCATTTTAAATTAATTTTTCATCGAAACACAGTAAACAATTTGTCTGAACTATTTTTTTTTTATCTGTAATCGAAGCTGAACCACCTCAAAGTGAAACTTGGCAGTTTGTCACAAGCAGACGCAGCAGTATAATTGTATATAAGTTGATGTTAAAATCAATAAATGCGAGTATACCAAAACAGATTTACCGTTAATGCAGCCAACTACCGTAGTTTGTGATTTACTCAAACTGCCAATATTGCATATAGGCCTACCGGTATACAGTAGAATAAGCAAATCATTCCAGGGGCGGTATAGCCTATACTGTTCAACTTTTGTGCACTAAACGCAATGCGTTAACTTAATGAACTAACAAAGCAACAAAGGTTAAACAGTATACCGTCCCACAGAGCTGGAACAAGGACCGAACCTACCGAGACCGAGACAAGACATCATAGCTCCGAGACGAGGCATCATAGCTTCGAGACCGAGACGAGACTTTCAAGTTACGAGACTCGAGACGAGACTTCATAAGCCAAAATGTAGAAAATATAAAAACGATAGTAATACTCTGGAGTATGGGTTCTACTAAGCCAAGTTATTAAAATAACTTTATAGCAAAATGAGATTAGCAAAAACAAATGAAGCAATGAAGCCGTCTCGGTTATGAACTGACGTAGCCTATTATAAATGTGCTATTGGTCATATCCTTTTCACGATTACAATTAATGATTTAACGAGTTGACCATAATAACAACGAAACAGCTTATTATCACAGAAGATTTAAGTCCTTGTAGCTTGCAAGGCAAGCAATACCTCTCCCAGACGACTACACGGCCCAATATTCTTTTTTAATCTAATGAAAAAGATATCCAGAAAACTTTAAACAAAAAGTCATTGGTAGGCTATGTTGCTCTAGACCAGGGATGTCGGCATTGCAGCCCGCTATCCTCCGTTAAAACAATTTTTTAGCAAGTTTATCAAGTATTGAGCACGAGAGTGTTTATGAAATTTAATCAAAATACTTTATATTTGATAAATAATAATAAATTATTTAGCATAAATATTTTAAAGCCATTGTGACACTATGCATTTTTAAAAATCTATCTGGTTAATAACTTTCTCATAAAAAGAGCTAGCTCAAATCTGGAAGCACTTTCCATGTCGGTAACCAAATTTCCCGCAACTGAAATCCCTGCACTTTTTTCGATTTGAAGCCTTTTTTTGGCCTGGACTACTTTAAATAATCTTTTGATAGCTATTGTAAACCAGACGAGAATAACATCTTTCATAGGGAACAAATTTGTAGAAATCTTAATTTTATGACATACGACACGTTACTCTCTTGCATAGGCGCAACTAGGGGGGGGGGGGGCTAAGGGGGCTGAAGCCCCCCCCCCCTTAGCCTTATGAACGACAGTGGATAAAACAGCTGTAAAAATTTTAAGTACCAGTACTCGTCGTAATTTGTCAATATTCAACAGGCAATAGGGGTGGATCCAGGGGTGTTTGGGGGGATGCATCTCCCTAAAATCCGATTTTAAAACTGTTTTAGAAAAAATACAATTTTTTTCATAATTTCGAAATTTTTCGATAACAATAATTCTTACGCCTTAAACACGCGTAATCGAAAATGTACGAACACGTGCATCATACTTGGTGAGGCACGCACATATAGGGGCAAAAATTTTAATAAAATGCCTGAAAAATGTTCAAAAAGCACTAAAATGGCTATTGCAGTGTGTAGATTTGCAAAAAGTTTCCGGGGGAGCATGCCCCCGGACCCCCTAGATTCGTTCCTCAATTTGCATCAAATTCTGCCAGAAAAAATACGCTTGATTAAAATGTCAAAATTTAATGCTCTTGTCCTTGAAAAAATTTCTGAATACGCTTTTGACATGAAACATTTTCAAAGGGCTTATGTTATTTCGGCCCGTTTTGGGGTCTAAACGTCTAACGAATTTGTACGTAGTAAGCATTCAACCTAACTGAAAACTGCATCCCCCCGCCAAAATTTTATTGATCCATTCCTGACAGATAATATAAATTTAAGTTTTACTGAGGCATTTTTAACAATTGATGAATTTCTATGTCCGAGAATATTGTTAACTGCGGTTACGAGCAAGGTTAAAACAACAAAAATGTAATCTTTTAAGCTGATACCGGTATCTGTAAATTAAATTCATTTGTGAATTAAAATCGTTAACCGGTCAGAACAACGGTTAACCGGTCTCACTTTGCAACCGATTCACCGAGAACGATCAGTTGATAAAGAAAGTGTTTTAAATAAATATGCCGCAAGTGCTAGTGAAAGATCTCATTTTATTGTTTAAATTTGCTTCGATGACGTTGACAACAAGCACCGAGTCCAAGATTGCTGCAGTACCAAGACCTCTCTCTTCCTAATTGAAACTTTGCAAGTTGAACATTGTCGCGCAATTTTTTTCAAGTAATTTGCATAATTTTTCTTCGTTGAAATAGATAGCAAGATAAGCATACCTTGGTTGAAAAAATGTTAAAAGACTCTTCATGTGCCGCTTTGGGATAGATTATAAACTAAATTTCACTAAAACTTCGCTTGCCTAATGCCTAGTGAAACTAGTTTTGGACATAACGCTTAGCTCTCTTCTGTTTTAATGCACAGATATTGATTTGAGCAAAAAAACTAGCCGTGGTTTTTCCTTGTTGAAATAGGCGATAGACCTACGTCATCTCGCGAGACAGTCAGACATGATACTAGAAAATTACGAGCAATAAGGAACTAATCGTAATCACAAAAATGTATCAGCCCCCCCTTACGAAAATCCTGGTTGCGCCACTGCTCTCTTGAAAATGTTTTGATTTGACACACCGTTTGCCCATAAAAAATATATTAATTTTTTAGACGTGGCTAGCGGTCGTTATGTCTTTGAGTGAAGGCCATATTGTTAAAAGTTAAAAAAAAATTACATTATTGGATTAATTATTACATTAATTAATTATATTAGTGGATTTTTAAATTTTCTTTGTTGTTAAAAAAGATGCGTTTTCAGCAAAATGCGGCTCAGTAGGCCTACAAGGCCTACCTATCAATGGATAATTTTTTTTTCTTAGAACTATAATATGAAATATTGGAATTCTGGTCGCTTTGCGGCCCAGTTAAATATTTAATTTTGCAATGGGTTCCTAATAAATTAAAAGATTAGACATCCCTGGTCTAGAGTAGATTACCATCGAATGCATGTGCTTAGTGGTTGAAATAGACCAGTTTTCATATATGCTGCTCACAAAAAGAAAGCAAAAGCCTGCAACTCTGCAGGCCTGAACAACAAAGCAAAATGGTCTAAACAAACTGTTGCCAAATGTTTTTGCAAAGTGCGAAATCACGCACAATGTTTTACTTTGAATACATCGGGTAAGTAGGCTACCATTGTTACTTCCGTATTAAAGACCTGAATGCTGTTTCAAATACAAAATTTTTTCATGTCTCGATCGAGACATGACTATTTTCCGAGACTTTCAAGGTCCGAGACCGAGACGAGACATTGGCATCGCGACACCGAGACACTCAAAAACGTGTCTCGAGACCGAGACACGTCTCGAGACACCCAGCTCTGCCACCCCAGGTCTTTAAGTTTTCCTGAGTTCTGGGAGATTTTTAACGAACCCTAGCCTTGTTATAGTCTACCAATTACTGGCAATAAATGATGTTCTTACATTATATGCATTAAATGAGCTTGCTTGATTGATTGGTGCTTCTCCAGTAACTTCCTATGAAATGCTTATTATCACGTGCTTTAGTATACACTACAGCAAACTTGGAATTGGGATCCCAAAAGCCCCCATATATAGTAATTGTCTCACAGCCCCCCTTTGTCTAAGACCACCGTTGCCGGTGGTTGCCGACTACTGATCCACAACGTGGTTTCGCAGTAGCCTACTCTTTGAAGATGCTTTTCGCGGAAAAACCCGGAAAGTTTCCGCTTTTGTTGTCTTAAGTTTACTCAAAAAAAGTTACCGAAAAATAGAGTAAAACGGTCTAAAAAGTAACGACGGTACCAAAAACAGTACATTAGGCTATTCAAAAGCATCGACGGTACCGATAACGGTACTAAAAAAGAACCGCGTTACAGTACCGCGGAACTGCCCACCTCTGAACGCATCATAGGGGTGAAGCAGGCTGTTAAATTACGATTTAAGCTCTGAGGTCAGTGATTTGGAAGTCAATATAAATTTGTTAATTTTGTAAAACGCGGGCCTGCGCAGTATGCCATTTCTAAAAAAGAGCAAAAACGTCTCGATTTTTACTGGCAATTTTTTTGATACTGTAGCGTTAGGCCTACTAGAGTATCACCAATATGCAGTACTCAGCTATGGAGTAAACCAGGGACAAGGGCGGCTGTTCGCAATGTTTTGGCTCCTGCGCACCTGTGTGGTGTCGTAGTGCTCACACTCAGCTAATCGACAGTGTTTTAAATGACGCCTTGCGCATTGTCACTGGAGGTCTGCGACCCACTCCAACGGACTACTTGCCAATCCTCGCAGGTATCCAGCCAGCTGAGCTTCGCCGTCGAGGAGCGACACTCTCCCTGGCTAACCGCGCCACCCTTAACCCTGATCATATTCTACATGAGCAGCTGGTGGGGAAACAAAATGCGCACCAGGGAAGGCTCAAATCAAGACGCCCGTTTGTACCCGCTGCACAGAAACTACTGGATAGTCTGACAGAATCAGACATTCGTGCAGCGCAATGGATGGATTATGTAAGGAACATGGAGTACTTGAAAAGTGCATCAAGGCTTCATGCTTTTATTCCCATGGCCAGTCCTAAGCCTCTTAGAATGGGTTTGCCCAGAACATCTTGGGAAAAACGGAATCGTCTGCGGACTGGCGTAGGGCGATTCCAATCATCCATGTACAAATGGGGTGCTGCTCCTTCACCGAATTGTGAGTGTGGTGCCTCTGAGCAAACTGCAGACCACATCATTTCTACATGCCCCCTACATCGTGCACCTAAAGGAATACAAGGTCTGTTGGTCCTGGATGATGACACCCGACGCTGGCTTAAAATCAACGCCGTCAACATCTAAACCGTCGGATGAAGATGCCCAACCACACGACGACGACCAATATGCAAACGCACAACAAAGTCGAACGGTCGAATGCACAAATTCAGACAACGTTTGTCAAAATCAATATTAAAAAGGGGCAAATTCCTACAATACCTACTACTGAAATCCAAAGTTCGTATTGCTGGATATTGACAGATAATATGGCCGAGTGGTAAGAGCGTCCGCCGTGTTGCTGTAGTAGACTCTGGTCATACCAATGACTTTAAAATTGGTATTCACAGCTTCCATGGTTGACGCTCAACATTATGGGGACAGTGTTGTGAACGAGCCGGCAAATTTAATTGTTGTGCCGTTGGGAAAAGCACTTAACGGGATTTCCCATCTTGAAGTGGTAGACAGATGCCTGGTAACACTTAACCGAGCTCGCTAAAGCGCTAGATCGCTTTCTCGTGACAAGAAAATAAATATGCAACTAAATACAAAATTAGTCGCTTTGGTGAGTTTTTTGGGTGAACAAAGTTAACTGTTTGTTTTTTTCATTTGGGAGTAAACATTGAAATGTGCCAGACTTTTTCCACAATGGTATCTAGAGTTGAAGTAACTTCTATGGGTTAGTTTTTTCTGTCGTGATTTAAGCCAGTGTTTTTATACGGTATTGATTTTTCTGAAGTTCCATCATAAGCTCTTAAAGAACACTGACCCACACTAGAGTATTTTGCATATTATCAAAGCAATCATGAAATTAATTTGTATTTGTGAAGGACGATGCAAAAAACACTGTGCAATGATTTGATATAAGATGAAACACAAGATGATTGAGATAGCAAAACAAATAAATGGCAAGATAATGTTAACAACCTTACTGCAAAATCAAATAACGCATGAAATTAGTAGGCTAGCTGCAGCACGTTAATGTACCATTTCATAAACTACTGTTCTAACAAGCATTTACACACCGTGCAAAAAAATAAAAACACCTGATAATTGCAACACAGGATGTAGCGCATTGAATTAATCAAATCAACAAGAAAAAAACTGCAAATTTGACAAGTTAATAATAGGCATTGCAGTAAATGCGTAAAATACGCTGTTTCGCTTTAAAAGTTTAATCAGAAACGGTGGAAAACAAGATTTTAGTTTGTACCAGTATTGCGTAAGTAGTGAGTACTGCATTAACAAGCAGTAAATACGTTGCTTCGCTTCAATACGTCTCATCAGATGCGATAAAGATTCTAGTTTGTACCAGTACTGCATGAAATGGCGTTACACCATTATGCACCGACAATTCTATTAAAGCAGTGATGAAATTTTTAATACCTCGCAGTGGAAAGCCTCGCTTGCTTGTAAAAAAAAGTACGATTGAAAGTACATCAACAAATCACATAATAATTGAACATCTATCAATTTTTGATATCACAGATCACATAAATATGGGGCACAGAATTGCAAAATACATGATTAAATAAGCATAACAAGCAATGATCGACAAATGGAAGTGAACAACTTCTAAAACCAATGAAGACATTTTACAAAAAACATTGCGAAGAAAATGAACTTAAAATAACAATGAATGCACAAATTATGAAGATTTCCAAGCAAATATTAGCATATTTCACAAACTGAGTGGGACACAGAGCCGTCGCCGAAGCAGTCGACTTAGGGGGGCCAAGCGTTTATCAGGAATGGGGGACTAAGTTTGAAACTAAGCAGAAAAACCACTGTTTTCAAAAGAGTAAGCTTGTTGATTCGGGGGGGGGGCAAGTATGTCGCTTGGGGGAGGGGGCAGGAGGCCTGCCCCCCCTTGGCGCCGGTCCTGGTGGGAATTGCAGCCCAGATTGGGACCAAGTCATGAAAATGCAAATGAAAAACAGCACAATTGTAAGACAATCAATCAACAACACTGTTTCGATTGATCTGAGCAGTTGGTGAGAGTGACATTAACAAGACAATAATTTTACGGAGTTTTTTAAAGTATTTGCTTCAGCATTGTAAGCTAAGCTTAATTGATTTATAATTCCCAATTTGAAATTGATTTAGCGCTTCAATAATACATACCGCAAGGTGCAAGAGTTTTACAACAGCCTTAACAAGCATAGCTAAAATTCTTCCACTTCTGCAGCAAAAATTTCCATTAAAACGATTAAAAATTAAATGACACATGAGGATATGTTAAATGTCTATCAATGACTAATTTAAGAGGCTGACTCAGCATAATTGCCGGGAAACAAACCAGTAACACCATCCAGCACACCCTCAAACCAACCATCATCATTCTTCTTCACCACATAAACGATCTGGTCTTCAGTGAGATTCAATTCATCCGGATTATTGGCAATGTAGTCGTAAATTACAACCACTAAAAACGCAAAGACGGTGAAAAACTACAGAAGTATTACATAGCCTAGCTAATCAGAGTAGAAAAGGACATCTATTACCTATTAGTGTCATAGGAGGCAACTTATTACCGCCTCGTCGCAATGTCACAGCTAAGCTCATGGCAGTTCTAAATGATTTCCTCTAGAGAGCTCTGAAGAACTTTGGTTTATAGGTATTGCGACTCTATGGAGCCATCCAGTCTGCACTATAAATTTTCCTAAATAGGTCATTCTCTACACCTAAAGCACTTAAACTTGGTTTAGTTAGCATCTAAATAACTTGAACCGGTGTCATTGTCTACGAATTGCCGTTATGCTCAATTCACAGTTGCAAAAATACCGTACATTAGACCAATTTGTACCGGACTTATTTTCATGCTGAGGTCTCGACAAAACGAACTATTCAAAATCTACCGAACCAGAATTAGAGTTTTGACTTATTTCGCTGCACTGCACACCCGAACACGTTTGAGATATTTCTATAACTTAGTATTACACTAGCAGTACTTACTTTTTTCCAGATAATTTTTGGGTACCCAATCTGGCTCCATAGCATAACCACTGGCGTTAGATTCTCCAACAGATGACACTAGGCTGACAGCGTCCGGGGGAGGTGGGGGCGGTGGAAGCATAACATTCATGCCTGACATTGTAGGAGGGGGAATTCCCCCATGGTCTGAAATACACATTTCAGTTAAAAAAAAGTAATTTCTTGGTGTGATAAAATGTTGCAACGCATCGAGGTTAACTTTAAACGTCAAGACAATCTAGCTGAGAGCAAGTCGTCTTACTCTTACATCCGAGTGTAGTTGTCACGACAACCAGAATTTTGATGGCCTCGCATAAGCTCTCAGTCAACCTTGACTGTTAATTCTTAGACATAATCCCATCGGCAGTTAAAAATCAATACCCTAAATATTAAACAACATAAGCTACCCCTTGAGATGAAAAAAGGGCCCTTCAATTCTGCTAATGTGCCTTGAAAGGCAGACAGTTTAATTTTCTCAAGGCTTTTTTCTCAAAATCAGCAACAACGAGTTTAACAAACCTTCAATAGCATTTCAGACCCTCCAAAAAGTTGTTGCAAAATCAAAATCATATCTTTAGTCACAAACAGAAACATGCTATTCAAGCTTTTACATCCAGTTTTTAAGTTTTAGTAGCGGCAAACTATAAATTAAACAGATGTCAAATTATACAGCTCATCAACAATTTTAGCATTTAGTTGCTTGAGTTTGTTTAGACAAAACGACATTTCACGAAATTATCAATGAATCAACGTATGATATCATGCATGCTTATACTGTATAAATGTTTCAAAACAGAATTATAGCAAACACAAAGCTTATGAAAAACATGCGTTCATGTAATTGCAAACCTTGCTGGCAATAATTTTTGTATTTCACTTCTAACTGCACTGCTAAAATGACTTTTGCAACGCCAGAAATTAAAATTGAGAACAGTTACGCATCTTAGACATCTGTACTTGTATTTAGCCCTTTGAAATGTTTTCTTGCAACTGCACATCAAGTCAAATCTTCGTTATACCCGCGTTAGCAGGACCCATTTCCGAGCCTTAACGCATCGGCAACACAGCTCCGAAAAAACGTCGCAGTGGTGGCGAACCGCTGGCGACACTGTGCCCAATTTGACGGGCCTGGAAATCGAACTCCACACCATGAACTGACAGCGATGTGCTTAAAAACTGCATATGATGCAAAAAATCAAATCTTCATTATACTCGCGGTACTACACCGAAGCATGTAACGAGTGGCGGGGCCCATCTCTGCGGCTTAGCGCCTGGGCAACACAGCTCCAAAGAAACGTCGCAGCGGTGGCGAGCCGTTGGCGACACTGTGCCGATTTGACCGGCCCAGGAATCGAACCCCCGATTCCCCGCAGCGATAGCTAGCGCTTAGCAACTGCGAAACCGTCCGGTTTGTAATTTCAGCAAAAATAGCGAAACATGTGGCCGTGTGATATATACTGATAAAATTACAGCAAATCATACGGGAGTACGGGTACATGATCAATTGATCATACATTATGCGCTCTTGCTATAATGGTTGCATCAGAAATTCGGAAGATACGAAGAACCAGTCAGTTACTATGTTTCACGAGCGCTTCCAATTTTCTACGCCTGCTAAATTGAAAAACTATCGATTCTTCTTGCGCTTTTTAACGCAAAGCTACGGAAATTGTAACTGAAACTGTAAGTTCCGCATGAGGAAGGCAACCGATCTACCTTAGAACCTTACTATCATCAAATTCATCATACATCATTCGCTTGAGACCTAATTGCAACTGTAAGTTGCTATCTTTAGCCCTAGCGCCCAACGCTATGTACCGAATGTAAAGTTTTGTTAAGCACACAGCAAAAACCCCGACAAATCGGTATAAAATAACCAAGTGAAAGATATTGCATCTTAAATCGTCTTGCACCTTGTGACAACTTATTTAGGCCAGCCATAACTATTTAAGCTAATTGGCAAAAAATCTAGTAGAAAGGCAGTATTACATGGATCTAAAACCAGAAGGTTATCGTCACAATCAGAAAGCTATGGAGTAGATGTCTCAACGTACAGATTTGGAACGAAAAGCACAGTGGTACTAAATGCGACAAGCCAAAATAACGAAGAGCTTACCTCCGTTAACATGGGTATGCCCGGCAGTGGAATGAGGCAAAGAAGGCTGGGGAGTAGGTGGTAAATTCAACACTGACAACGAACAAAAACAGAAAATGAAATGACATTCATGCAACAAATGTACAACAGACGATATCACAACAGAAAAGATGCTCAATATAAAATGAATAAAAATATTCCAAACATTAGGACATATCACAAGCTGCATTTGATTTGGAAATGAAATTTACCTGATGTAGTAGCATACGTTTCAACGTTTCTGCCGCCGCCATATGCAGCATGCCTAAAAAAAGTTAAAACTGCTTAGTTGCCATGCTTACAGAGTGACACGGCGGGGTTTCGAACCCAATCAAGATGAATATGGTATGTTAAAAAGAGCCAAAAAGTGGAACCGCGTATTCTGCTTAACATACTAAACAACGCACAGATTAAAAAAAATTGTCTGTGAAACGTCCCAAAAATCAGTGAACGCTGAACAAAAGTGGTAGGCTTGAAAAATGATGGGAGCTTTCATGCACAGTGTGAAAACGCAGAAATAAAACAGGAAAACTTAGCTTGCGCGCTCCACTAATTCCATTATAAAACTGAATTCATTCCGCTGAATGCGAAAACACGACAAACAAAGCTATTTATGACTACTTCATCGCGGCAGAATATTTTATGAATATAATCTACCTCCCTCTATTAGGAATTACTTTCTAGCCATCACACAATTTAAATGTTTTACCATTCTCATCTACCGGCCTGCTAGCGTTGCGGTTAAAGACATCGCTATTGGTCCAGAAGGTCCGGGGCTCGATTACCGGTCCGGTCAAATCGCATGAAGAGTCGCCAACGGCCTGCCACCGCCGCGTTGTTTGTTCGGAGACGGGTCTTGTCCAGGCGCTAAGCCACGGAAATGGGCCCACCACTCCTTGCACGTTTTGACGTAATACCGCGAGTATAATGAAGATTTGATTTTTTTAAATCTCGTCTGAATTGTTGCATAGCATCTTTTTAACAAAAACCACACAACTCACGGGTGGGCACTGGCAAAATGGGGGGTGTTGTATCCGCCATTGGTATCAGGCAATATTGGCATAACGGGGGGGTGTGGGGGCGCAGGTGCGTGTCTCTTTGTTGATCTCTGGGCTGCCACGTCAGGTCCGGTCGCATACGGCATGGGGGCTGGAGGCATTGGTGCCGGAGGCATTGCAGCTGGAGCCATTGGTGGAGGGGGAGCTGGAATGTTAACTAAGGAAACAAAAAAATTTACCGATAAATTATAACTGTGATGCAACACAGGTTCAAAAAATGATTTTCATGTAAACGCTAACCACAAAAAACCCAAAATAGAAATTTGTGATTTACGCAAAAATATTTAGTTGAACTTTATCAAGTGAAAGCAACACTGCTACTCAGGAGCTTACCCGGAATCCCGTGACTTCCTGACTCACTACTGCTGTTCGAGTTGGTGCGATGATGGAACAATGCAGAAAGACGTTGCTGACCTGAAAATTGTCTTGACTAGTCAGCAAAATGCTGCATCAATCAGTAACAAAGCGCAATACATCGGTCCATTTAACAATACATAAGGAACCTTAAAGGTGCGATCACACAAACTGAGTACACAAGGAACCTCAAAAGTGCGATCACACAAACTGAGACGTTGAGACCTTTGACACATGGTGCAGATTTATCTTATTGTGACATGACTTTGTGCGGATGTGATGTCATAATAAGATAAATGTCTCAATGTCTCAAAGGTCCTGTTAGCGTGAACTTACCTTCACACTGAACAACCAGAAAACTAATCAACCGCCTGAAAGAAAATCGCTAGTCGTAACGTTTGGGCAAAGCTGTTACTACTCCACACCATTGCCATAAAAAATAGCATAATTAGTGAAAATTATATACTGTAGTTTTAAATGAAACAGTTGCAGTTCAATCAAATATCACAGCAGTTCTATTAATTTTATGTGACGACGTACGTAACAGCGAAGTGGCAAGACAAAATCAAACTCAAGGCAGACCATTTGCCAACAAATATCAAATTAAGCAACCTGTCACCAAAGTAAGTGGAAAACTTGAAGGCTTGCACAGTGAAATCTAGTTATTACTGTCATAATACGCTATTTCGAACAGAAAGTACAAATGTTACATGCACGTACCATTCATATTGTAATCCTGTGGAACAGTAGGTGCTTTAACTGCACGCAGGGTTCCATGCGAACCAGTGCTACTTTGCCCACTATCTCGTCTGGTTACACTCCTGCAAGTGCCAATGATTGTAACAAAAATTATATAGACACTGTGTCATGGAACCAGGTAAGCTCTTTTTTGGTCGTTTGGTCATGTAGTCAAAGAAACTGTTTCAGAAACTCACAAATCAAAATTTAAAGGCATTGGTAATTCTACGTAGGCTGAAATATTCCTAATTCCATAATAGCTGAAAATTTTTCTACCGCCAAATCTAAAGGCACTCATCCCAGGTTTGTTCAATGTCCTAGAATTGCACAAAATGTATTTAAAGAAGTAGTAGTAGGTTTTACTTTTTGTTCGGGAGATACGTACACAACGAATAATTAACAAAAAACGATCACTCACATTTATTGAATTCTCGGTGAGAAGCTACGAAAAGACCATAAAGCCCAGCCCGACGAGCTGAGCGGTCGTTGAGTCTGCACCCTCTCACCCGACGGTGTAATTGCAAAGCAAATCGCAGCAGTTACAGAACAAAATTAAAGGAGGCAATTCCAAACTGTTACCACAAATTCAGTGTTTGGTCATAACTTAAAGCATTACGCTAAGAACTTTTGGGTAGCGACAGTCCACAACAAAAGTGGCAAAAGCAATTTTATCTTGGCATACCTGGGTAGCAGACGAGCAGACGTTATAGATATTATTGCAAGACTCACCCATCAGTTGAAGTTATTGGCGACCTTGAAATAGTAGTATTTGCAGAGGTTCGTCGTATGTTACCAGTCATAGGCTGTGTGCTAACTTTAACACCATGACCAACGTTGTCAAGTTCGCTGTAATCAACTGGCTTCCTAATGTACTTTACAGACCTAAAAATAAAGTGTTGAATGTAATAACAACAGAAAACAAATGCATAAATTTAAAAGTTCACCGAACGACTATGGTTTTGAACAAATTTTCAAATAGGATAACAATACAGTATAAAAAAACTAAAAATGCAGTCAAGTCTTAAGCACACGCACCAGAAATTAATCGCAAAAAGAAACTTCAGTAGTAGCATTCAAAAATTAGCTTCATGATAAACATTAGTTTATAAGTTTTTGCAAACATTGAAAGTTTGCCACTGTAATAGAAATTGTTTGGCATTCTTGTCTTTAAAACAGTTCAGTTCAATGAAGAGTAAATATTCAATTATGCTCATCTTACTTCTCATGATTAGTTGGTTTAACAAAGGGAAGTTCTATTTTCATTTCTTTGTTTGTTGTGAGCAAACCAATTTCACGACGAGCAACTTTTTCCTTATGAATATCCACAATCTAAAAAAGAAATCACTGTATTTTACGATCCATAAGGCACACCAAACAATAAGATGCAACGATTCTTGAGAGGCATCAGGTTACCGTATAAAGCTGTTTAAAGAAAAAACTCAAAACAGAATTGCCCATAAAGCACTACCTTAGTAACTCATCCATACGTTGCACACACCATCTTATAAGGCGCCCAATCAATTAAAAAAAAAGGATTTAAACTTTGCCTTATGGTCCATAAAATACAATAGCAATACAAATGGTAGGCCTACTCTTTAGAAAGCTTTTCATGCAAAAACGTCTAAGGCTTTTACTTGTGGCTAATCAAGACATGATCAAGTATGAAACAGGACGTTTGGGCATGACAGACTAGACCGAGTTAAATCAACTAAACCAAGTCGACGTTTTTGCGAGTTTTAAGGTCAGGCTTTGGTTTAGGGGTTAGTGCTTGAGTAAGGCCCACGCTGAGTATTCCCCAAATAGTCGTACATCCACAAGGACGCCAAAATAAAAAATTAAAAGTATGCATATAATATCACCTGTGATATGTTGTTTATAGCAGAGTCCATGCTAGCAATTTGAGCATCTTGCAAGTCCAGCATATGGAGCATATTGCTTGCAAGAGCATTTATTTGATACGCGACAGACGCTAATGATTGAGTCGTATAATTCTTTGTTTCTTCCAATGCCGCTTTTTTGTTGTCATCCTGTAAACAAAATCTTTTACTGAAGAATGTAGCTCAGTTATAACAGAATAGGCAATGTCGCAACGCTGTTAAGAATTCACATACTGGTAATAGATAGAAAACAATATTTGAATAGAAAACAGTGGACTAATGGGGTCAAGTGTACTACCGGTATCTGCCGTCATTATGGACAGTTGCAATTGTGACGTCATGGTATAACAATGCATCAATAGGTAATATTATCTGATTATTGAATAAAATTCAATTCATTACAGTGCTTTGGTCGCGTGAAACAGTTTAAATTCTTACGAAGTGACATGCATAATGCACGCAAAATATGCAAATATATTCTCTAATTGTCAATGTCAACCACAACAAAGTGGCTTAAGTTATGTGACCATAACATTTGCATCTTTGGTTTATTTTACTAACTTCGTCACGCTCTGATGCAACTGCGAAGCGTAAAGGGATAGTAAAATAACCCAAAAAAACAAATGTTATGGTCACGTAACCTTAGCCTCTGCCTAACCATAAACGTGCTTGTAATGCTAAAAATATTATCACAAGTTACAATCACCTCCACATATCGATGATCGCAATAAGAAGCAACTTTTTGAAGATTGTGATGACTATCGAGTAACGCTTGACGCCCAGCTGGGATTTCTTTTTCCAAAAGAGTTAGCCATTCATCCATTATCAGTTTGTTGAGTTTACATTAAGCACTAATTGCATAATAGTTTCATCACAAAAATAAAACCGAAAATCTAAGCTACAAGATCTTGTAAGCTCACAACTACCGATACTCGCCCTCTGCCAAACTAATCAGGGCACAGTGCAGGGCTGCCTAAAAAAATGAAAAAAAAAAAATGGGTTTACAGGTTGACTAAAAGTAATCCTTTAATTTTATTACAAGTAACTTATTTAAAAAGCTAAACTGTAAACATGGTCATCCCAGAACTGACTTTAGGGATTAGACTACCTTGAACTCTGAAGACCTGGACAGGCATTGACTTAGTTAGTTGCATATATTTATCCTCCTATCATGAGAAAGCGATCAATGCACTATACGAGCTCGCTTAGGAGTTGCCAGCCACCTGTCTACCACACCAAGATGGGGCAACCCCGCTAAGTGCCTTTCCCAATGGCACATCAAGTAAACTTGCCGGCTTGTTCTCCACACTGTCCCTTTAATGTTGAGCGTCAAGCAGGGAAGCTGTGAATACCAATTTTAAAGTCATTGGTTTGACCCGACTTGGAATCAAACCCCGAGTCTGCAGCTCAAGAGACAGACGCTCTATACCACTTAACCATCTGACTTGGAACATTTAGGCAGGGCCTAGAGCGCAGGCCCGGTTTTCATGATCAAATCGCTGCTGCACTAGACTGCTTTGTTTGTTTCTATATATGACGTTATTGTCACGTGAGACCAGTTTTCCGCACTGCATCAAACTGCTCTGTGCTTGTTTGTTTCTAGAAAAGGTTGCCGGTGCTCTAGACACTTCTGAAAATTTACTGTTCAGGCATACCTATTCAGTATTCGGGGCTTGTTTGAACTGAGCCGTGGTTCGGGGTTAGGGGGTTAGGTCCTAATCCATTATAATAACTCACTAGCACCCCAAGAGGTCCTTGTGCTTGTGATATATCCGCCTGTTACAAGATGTGACTTAATTCAAACAAGCTCCCAGTATTCTACAATTGCTAAATTGGTCAGCAACACTGTGCAATCTGACAATGAGGTGCACTATTGAGGCTGAGGTAGCGGCACACCCTACCCACAATGGTGTAAAATATTGTTTTTATGAGAATCATAATCGCAAGGTTGATAGTTCAACTCAAGCCAAAATCTCATTGTTGCATCCTTGAACAGTGAATAAAAGGTGCTTTAGTTTACAACAATTCTTCTTGCTTGGTAGAATCTTACAAGCAGCAAACCAAGCAAAATTCAAAAATTTGCTGCTTGGAAGCTAAGGACACTCCAAAGCAGCTAAACAAACAGGATAAAATCAGGATTTGTTCCAGGGATTGCAATCGAAATTGCATCAAACGTTTTTTTTTTCAAAAATATCGCATCGATACACAAAAAAAGAATCACATCAATGATCTAATCGCATAAATGATGAAAAAAATCTGAGATTTTTGTAGGTTGTAAAATGCTTCCCATTGTTCCCAGCTTTACTTCTTTTAAAGAGTGAAGTAACTATTTTGTCATTTTGTGACAGTGAAATTTAATTGACTTCATCACTAAAACGAGCTGTTATTCTACCAAAATACTTTGTTTTAAAATCTGGCGGCATCCGGCGGCTCTTTTCATTTCACGCCTCTGATATTTTGCCCAGTTAGTTTCATTTTGACGGCGATTTTTATTTTACACCTTTGATATTGCTTTGATTTTAATTGCAGGTAGATTTAATGCGAACGAGTACTTTTGAAGCGCTGACTCACGCAGAGCGAAGAGATGGACAAAAAGCCAGCAGAGCTCATAATTACAGCTGTTTTTATTTTTTGTTGATGATACACGTTTCTAAATTAAGTAAAATTAACTAAATCCATTTTCCAACGAGATGTAATGTGCAAAAGCTTCGTTGGAATTCCATAGTATAATGATAGCTAGATCACTACAGACATGAGCAAGTGACTTATTTCAAATTTTTTGAGGTTCTGCAGTCTGCACATTTACAGAAATGTCTCAGCTGAAAGAAGAATTTTCTTCACCAGAATTGAGTTTCAAATTAGATAAGATTTGAAAAAATTATTCTCAAAACGTAGAAAAAAATAGAATGACGGGGTTAGTGTCAGTTCAGTAGGCAATTGGTAGTCCTTAAAAAAACTCGTGGTTCAGCAAGACGATCAGTTAAAAGTCATTTCCCTACATCAATTAACTTAAGTTGCACATAGCTTGCAAGGTTTGCTATGCATCATGGATATTGCGATCTGCGATCTTATTCCACTGTAGGTAGATCTTATTCTAGAGTCTTTGGAAACTTCTATCAAATACAGAATAGGTAGTGTCAGCAAGCAACAGCTTTCTGGTTAGCATTTGACGCAAAAGTATGCAACGTATTGTTAAATTCCAACGTCGAAATGAATTTGTTGGCATATGTTTTCAATTTTTTCAGAACTCTCCTAATGTGATTAAGTCACGCCAGCTATCGATAAAGAGTTGCGCAGGTACCGTCTTTTAAATCAAAGATAGAGGGACGACACTGCGTACCAGGTGCAATTTTTGCAAGTTTGCTGCTATTCCTGTGCCTAGCAAAGCTGGCAAAACCTATTTTCACTCAGGCAAATTAACGCAGTATCTTAAGCGCAAGCATGTCGAAAAATACGAAGGTTTGTTGGTGTCAAAAACAGGGCTGCAAACTTGGTCAATTTTTTCATTGAGTTTAAGTCCGAGTTTGAATTCAGCTTTGTTTTACGAGTTCAAGTTCGAGATGAGCATTTTCATTTTTACGAGCTTGAGTTTGAGTTTAACTCCAGTGAAAATTTATCAAGTTCTTTCGAGCTCAGAAAAAAAGATATTATCTTGAGCATGGCGCAAGTCGTTTTGAGTAAAACTAAGTGAGCATTGAGTAAAATATTTTCGAGTTTGACTTCAACTTCTCAGCCTAGAATATTTACGAATTTGAGTTTAAGTTCGAGTTCTCAGCTCATACTTTTTCGAGTTCAAGTTCGAGTTTGCAGCCTTGGCCGAAAAAGCAATTTAGTCTTCAGCACCTGCATCTGCTGCCACAACGTTGGATTTGTTTGTCATCGTGACCACCAAAGGAGCAGAGAAATATCGCTTCAACTTTTCTCTAAATTTTAAGCACTTACTGTACATAAACGAAATATCTCATTCATGTATGCCTGCGTAAAACGCATTTGCCCAAGATATATTGTTTTGCAGTCAAGCACTTTCCCGTTTGGTTTTGAGCGGAAAGGTAGGTACCGGTATTGACACAATCATCTGATCATTGTAGGAAACAGCAACCAAATAAAGGCTTAAATAAAAAAGTGATGCTACTTTACCCACAATGTGAAGAAAAGTAATGAGTTCAAGAGAACTTATGTTTTCTGCATGTAGGCCTACTCTCTATGTTTTGCATAGTTAAATAAAACTAGCGTGATGATATTGACCATTTGCAAAAAAAATTGTAAAACATGGGAGTTCAAAATTGCTTAAAAAATCAAAATAAACACAAAAAATTGCATCAAAAAAATTTAGATAATTGCAACAAAAATCGTATAAAATCGTATCCACAGTTAAGTGAAGTATCACATTGCACATCGCAGTTTGACAGTCATTACAAATATCGCAGAACCTCTTCGATGCGACGCAATTGCCGTCCCTGATTCATTCTATGCTGTATGTACCGGTATCTGTTGTAGCTTAGTCTAGTCTACTGGTAACATGGGTTAGATCTAGTATCAACCCCTACGTTTGATTAGGGGTAGGTTTGGTTAGGGTTAAATTTAGTTGGGGATAGGTTTGGATGGGGCTAGGTTTGGTTAGGGTCAGGCTATAAGTTAGGTTAAGGTCATAAGTTAGGTTAAGATTGGCAGATAGTCTAGAAAAAGCGTGGGGTTTAATCTAGATGAGACCCAGTAACAGTAGCCTGCTGTGCGTGCACCATAACGCATCTAGACCTATGGCCTTCTCATGACAAAAGGATTAAAAATGAAAGGCGCAGTGGCTACTCGTTCGAGCCTGTACAAATAAGTGCTTGGTTTCTTTTATTATCCCTTCTCCACAGTGTACTTACAGTTCTTACAGTGGACCCACTTAACGAAAAAGCATTGTTACCTATCTCCACAAAAATGCAGCAAATGCTGTGATGTAATAACTGCTTTTTAAAGAAATTCATCTGTTCTATTGCCATATTGTTGCCGTTTCCAAAATTTGCTGTTTTTATTTTTTGTTTTTAAAATTGTCAAGGAGCCATTGCTGATTGTTTGACTACGTAGAAGAAAAGAAAAAAAAGTGACAAGCAGTTTACAGTTTAATAAATACAATGAAATCGCTCACCATTATTTTTTTTTATTTCTTAATATAGGAATGGGCAACACGATTTGAACAGATGAACTCTCAACTCGGACTTTCGTTCCAGACACTGAGAACAGAGAGTGGTTCCACTGTTAGTAGTAATGGATACACTGTGCCTTCGCGCTCTCCCAATTCTATGAGAACGTGACAAAGTAATAAAATAAACCAAAGAGTCAAACATTCCGGGCAGGTAAAAATGGCCACTTCTAACGAAAAAATCAAACATAGGCAACTAGCAATATATGACAAACTCAGAACCTAACTGTCAAGAAGACTAGCCTGGTCTAGGGTCTGCTTACACAAAATATAATGGCAAAATGAACAGCCTGTGTACATACCTACAGAGCTACCGCCCACCGGTATCATACTCACTCTCAGCTCTGCACTGCAGACTGCTCTTCGTAACATTCCATAGGCAGCTTATTTTACGAATTTCATGCAGCATGACATTATAGCCTACAAATTCACAGTAAAAATGCGTTTATCATTGCATCACAACGCATGAACCTTTCGGGAAAAAAAATGTACTACCACTAGAGTCACAAGCCTATCCCAAATTCCTAGAATATTACGAGAATAAGTGGATTACGTCATATCGTCATTCAAGCATTTAATTACAAACACAAAGTTTTTCGTCTTTAACTAAACATTGGTATTGCTACGTGCGAGTGCAAGTAAGTACCGGTAAGTTTATTTATCCAAACACAAAGTACGCAGAAAAGAAAATCTTAGCAATATCACGTGGATAATACTGCAGTACTATGTACTTTGTAATGGAGTAGGAAAAGCAAACGATATTGCTTGCTACTGATCTCGGAAAACTTTTACCGACAGCAGAGCGTCTATTTGAGTATTTGCAGAAACATATCTTGACTTTGCTTTGACTCCCTTCAGCAATGGCGCTACTATTTTCAAAGTGTGGGGGCCCAAATGCAGGGACCAGTTGATTGATTGATTTCTGGACCTTTATGCCCCTATCACGAGAAAGTGGCGGAGGAGTGTGCCACTTGCGGTTACGAAACAATGTATTTTGTATTGATATCAATATCCGTTAACAAAGAATCACGTTCTAGGCCTAATACATATTCACCAAGAACGGATCAACGGATATTGCTTAAATTATTATAATTTGCTTAAATTATTGTTTATTATTATATTCATAGACGTCTTAAATAGAAGGACTGGCGACTGCCATGCTCGGTATTTCAAACTTGGATGCCAAATTTTTAACGGGGTTTTCTAAAAAAGTATGTTTTAGAGCAGATAGAGGCGTGAAACTTGGCACGTACCTTAAGCATTCCATAAATGTTCCAAAATGGGTATCGATGGGGTGATGACGTCACAGTAGCGGCGATAACGTCGCTTTAAATGCAATTTTAGCGAAGTTTTCTCAAGCTATTTGTGCGTTTGTTTTTTATTATTTTATGTGCCTTGAGCGCTCAAAACATTGTCGATAGCTAGTTCTTTCGCTGCAGAAAATCTTTCAATGAACGGAGCAGTGGAAAGCATAAAAATTTAGTGGTCTACCCCGGGTAATTGGATAATAAGGGGTCCTGTTCAAACTTGTGCCCACTCATTGGTTTGCAACTCATAAGAAATTAAAACTTTATTTTTAAGCTATCTTTAATCTTACATTCATTTACCAAGAGAATCAAATGTCGATGACGCCATCACAGAATGATGACGTCACTTGAAAACGAACATTGTCATAACTTTACTACATTTTTTCCATTCTCTGTTAAGTTTTCTGATTTAACTAAAACTTATCACGTCTTTTTGGCTCTAACGTATTAAAAGCACACTACCGGGTTGAATTATGCAGTACTTTATGTAACAAACTCTTTTTTCTGCTCAGAATAAAGCATATTATTAAGATATTGTCTGCAGTGCCGGTGCTAGGAACTGCAGGGCCCAATTAGAAATCTAATCGCGGGGCCCCTCTTTTCATGATAAAATGTATACGGTAGACGTTCGTGTCTCATGAAAAAAAAAACATGTAAACGAACCAAAAAAATAGACATTTAATACCTGTTACAAAACAAATCTAAGAGCCGGCGCCAGAGCAGTTGTCTTAGGGGGGCCAAGCCTTTATCAAGAAGGGTGAAACATTTAATAAATTCTGTAAACTGCAAAAAAAGCTTTCACGCCACAGTCTTCTTTATCAACGAGAACTTTGCAGCGAGCTGACATTGATTTGAACTTTAAGATGCCATTTCTGCGCAAGTGTTAGGCCTATATATCACAGTAATCTCATGTTGTTTTACGAGTTCGAAGAAAGAAGAAAAGCAGAGGAACACGCTCATAATAGCTTGTTGCGTTGTTAACAAACGCAATTTCCATATTTGATATTCTTAAATCGAACGAAACGCAAAACAGTTCCGGCGAAGCTGTTTCAGCAATACATAAAATGTTTAAAATTATGCTTAAAAACCGCTGTCTTCAAAAAAGTAAGATTGTCGATTGGAGGTTAAGAGTGGGGGTGGGTGGGGGGCAAGCTTGCTGTATGTGGGGGCCAGGCCACACCTTTGCGCCAACTCTGCTTTTATTGATTAGTGTACTTTTAACATCAAGAAAGCCGGCCAATTAGTTAAATAATTTTAAATTTCGGACAAGCATTATTTTATGGTAATATCTTGAAAATTATGTCACAACGCAATAATTTGCGATTATATTCTTTTGAATTTGGAACTCCTTCAAATAAGCCTAAATGTACCAATAAACAAAAACTACCGGAAAGATTTTTCAAAATGCACTAAAATTGTACTTGTTATACCAAAATTTTAATAAATTTCCGAGTACGCATGGCCCCGGACTTCCTAAAGTTGGTTTCGTCTATAAATTGCTTCAAATGAACTCAACCTGATGTTGCCACTGTGTTATTGACTTTGTTACTATAAATCTTGAAGGTTTCTCACAGCTTTTGCTTTTATTAAACGAAGTATACTTTACAATTTAACTCAAGTGTCAATTGCTTTGGTGGAGAGCGTGCATCCTTAAACAGACACTAAAAAGCTGCAACTGAATTTAACATGAAACCCCCCTAAAACTACCTCCAGGCGTTTACTTGTGAACTGCAAACCCACGTGACCAAACAACTGCGTAACTTTTTTCCTTACCAAAGCTTGGTTTCAGAGCCGGATTTAGAGAATGAGAGGCCTTAGGCTTAGGTTATGTTGATATCAGGTAGGCCGCTAGTTGCTGATCAGACTCATCTTTAAGGTGGCCATGGTTGATCTCGAAAACAAAAAGGTCGCTCCGCAATCGCGTCGAGCCCTTTTGCTTGTGACGAGGTCCCTTGTTTCTCCGAGGCCTTAGGCTTAATTCAGCCTGCTTTGCCTAATGGTAAATCCGACCCTGCTTGGTTTAACCAACTACCGAGTTGCCGATTTTTTCTATTTAACCTAACCCTAATTAAAAAGAAAATAGAAATGATTCATAGATATTATGCGCCGGTTCAACTTTTGGCACTTTCACCAATTTTGTATCTCACAGTACAGAAGGGGACTCCCGCTAGCGCGGGGCCCCTTAAGGTGCGGGGCCCAATTTGGTCTAATCGGTCAAATCGGCCTAAAACCGGCCCTGATTGTCTGTTATAAATGCGGGAACTTTAAAAACACGAAAAAGTACTGATTACCGTGTAGAAGGAGGCTTGGCAAAATTAAGGTCAATCAATTACCCCTGCCCAATATGTGAGTCTATGCGTGACACATAAATAAATTCTGAACGAAGAGCGTAAAACATGTGCCACATAATCACATACTGAATGAAGTAAAATATTCGCTTGAAATAATCAAACCTAGTGCAAATTTAATTGCCAAGTTTCTCTCTCCTTCTCAAACACCCAAGCTGTTTTTTTCTATCACTCTTGCACAAACCAAATTTCGGTAGATCACATACTAAACCAGCGCCAAGCTGTGTTTACTGAGTGGGCCTCCGCAACATGATGTAAGTGGAAATGTTCCTAATATTCATCAAGTTTTTCGCGATTTGCGACAAACCAAGCGATAGATAACACTGTTTGTACTTCTGGCATTGACGCAACATGCAAAACGTTGCTAGGCTGGGTTTTCTGCATTATTACCAGCGAAAGTTAGGCCAACAAGAATTATTTCATTCCGCAATGCATTGAGGGATAGAATCGCGCAACGTCAAGTTATCATCATGGAATTGGTAGTAGTGAATGAAACGTATACTCAACGCCATTAAAATGGACTAAATACAATTCAAAATTTATTTTTATTTGTGGTACCTAATAATGAGAAATTTTGGGGGTGTTCGTAAATAATTGCGAATTCGGGTCACTTACCCTAGTCCAATCAACCTCGAATTTTCAAAAATTGTGTGTGAATAAATTATAGACGTCGTCAAAAAGTATAAAAGCAAAAGCTTCAAAAATCGTGGAGAAACTTCAAAAATAACTTTATGGTACCCAAGTGTAAAATACCAAGTTTACTAGCCGCCAGTCCTTCTATTTAAGACGTTTATGATTATATTGCTTAAATCAATAATTGTGATGTAAATTTCCTGCACAAAGTGCTCGATGATAATTTGATAAAAATCAGGGCAAAACAGTAGCATTAAAATCACAGATAAAATTTAAAATTTAGTCTGTGATTTTAATGCTACTATTGCTTAAATCATTATTGTTAAATTACACAACACTCCTGTTCCCATGAGCAAGCAGGAAATAGCATTTCTACAAATATAGACCTCTGTTCTATCGACACACATAGGCCTACTGAATTCTATATAACGGTGTTGCTGCGTCGTGCTATACCATCTAAATAAATAGAGTTCTGAGATCCATTGGAGTCAGATCGCGCGCCGTTACAATTTCGTTTTGACAGAGTGCGCACATCAAAATCATTTTAAACGTAATTCATCAATCATCACAGCTGCAATTTCACTAAAGCACAAATAATGGGTTATTTTTACGCGAAATCTTAAGTCTCCAACTTAAGCTTTAGCTAAATTGGTAATTTACGCATAACATTTCTACCAGCCTACTATTAAAGCTGAAACTTGAATTACCAGCATGGTCAGCGTCCAAAGTTTCGTCACCATCTTCCCGTTGGTTTATCGGTTGCTCAGATAAAGTTTCTGAACATTGACTAGACTGATCTACTAATTACATTGTAGTATCAAAGAGACAGAGACCGGTCGTTGTCGTTGCGTGTCTGTGGAGACTGTGCAAAACGGATCGCGCGGGGCCCAGCTTGGGTAGGGACAAACATGATGAATGACAAACATATTGGAGCAGAAAATGAAGTCAAAGCACAGAACAGGGCCGACCTGCCCCCCCCCCCCCCCCCATTACAAGCTTTCTCTTTTGAAGACAGCGGCTTTTGTGCTTAATTTCAAACTTTGGGCCCCCTAAGTCGACTGCTCTGGCACAGAATGAATTCGGGCCTTCCTAGTTTTGCACCATGAAGTTACAAATGCATCATTCAGCGGTTTTATTGCAATGTGGGCGTAAATTAGTGCCCACCCAGGGCCCTTCCTCCCCATAAATTGTTGCAAAAGGAACGCTATTAGGAGGAAAGGCGGAGTTTAATATAATTTGAAAATAATAATTTGATTGCAGATGAAAAGTGAGGTACAATGGAAATCCTTACCAGCTTGGCATAATTATTACATCAAAAAATCGATGATGCTGCAGAAAGCTCGTAAACTTTTAAAATCACTTAACTGATCATGTGGTCATAGCAAATGCGTCTACGAACTGCTTAAAGAAACAAGTACCGAAAGCTACGATCCAATTAAATTAATAGCTGCTTAGTGCTTATGCGTCGACAAAATTGTCACTAAATTTCGGTAGCAACGTATTGATATTTACGATGGGTGTCATCCAAGTGGAACGTCGCATGGAGGGGATGCACCGCCAGAGCAATAATTTTAACTAACTTGGACAACCACAGTTATCACGGAGACTAAGCTTACCGTATGTTTTGTGCACGTACCCCGCACAGCGGAGCCTTTGCATTTTATCAAGATACGCCGGTGACGTACAATTTCAGCAGTCAAAATCAAGTTTTTCATATTATATTCTCAGGAAAACGTCAGCAATGTTGGCAACACAACTGTATGAACTTTATATTCACGTAAAGCACCAAAACCCACAAAAACAACCAAAACAACAAAAAAAAAAGAATGAAACAAACAAATCCTTTTATTTCAGAAGTCTTTTGAATAAAGACTATACGAAGCCAATTATGAAAAAATGAAATAGATGCGTTACAAGAGCGCATTGAGTTACAACAGTTACGATGAACTCAAATTTGTTAAACCGGATACACAACAAAAACATAAACTTTTCATTGAAATAAGCAAGAACAATAATAAAACTAGCTTTTATATAATAGCTAACCACATAATAAGGACTAACAAAATAACGTTAAATTGCTACAACTTAAAAACTGATGATCATCTTTCGCAAAGGAATAATTTTACCCCCAAGAGATTTTTCCTCTTAAAAAGGCCGTATTATAACTCTCCATGACAACGAAAGTTTTGAACTGAGGCATCATAACTTAGTGGCGTACAGTTCTTTGAGGGAATGTTCCATAACGTGGGCTTCTAGGGTGTCCAAAGGGCGATTGTCATCCTCATGCAAGGAACCCTGATCAGAAACATCAACAGAAAAGCCACACACCCTGCATGCATAGTTTTTTTCAATGACTTGTATTTTGACACGTGTTTCGATGCAATTTCGGAAAACTTCTGGCATTCCAGTCTAAAAAAGAAAAATTAGACTCAGAATCGAGTAGGCCTACAAGACAATAAAATACGTGAGACACGCAAATTCACATTAAAGTTGTTTTTTATGCCAACGACATGAGCCTCATTTCAACTGTTTTCGTGTTTACGCTTTTAATTTGACGCCTGCTGTTTCACTGTGACAGATCGAGATCACACGACTTATTATCGTTTGATATTTTTGTCAAATTGAGTGATACGCTTTGACCAGTGCAGTATATTCAGTTGTTGAGACTTTTAATATTTTTTAGATGACTGACGATGATCTATTAGGTCGAAATCGATTTTATCTTCGGTTGGGTTTTATTACACTTTTATCAAATTTTATCTGAGGCTGGTTTTGTAGCTAGGAAATACCCGAGAGATCTATTCATGATACGATTGCTGAGAAACCGCTTCAATTTTATCATCAATTTTTTACTGTTTAGTTCTAAGTTGAGGGTGATTCGGGAAACCAACCAAAGTACTGTCAATTTCAACTGGTGATTTACCCGTTAATCTTTCTGCGGCTACGACTATGACCATGGATTACGTGGACACTGAACAATCAACAAGCTTTGAGGCAACGAAGTCAAAATAGCTAGATAGTTTTTGAAACGTGGTTTGACCGTTGCACCAAACAGAGAGCTCAATGGCACACGCCAGAGCATAAACAGAAAATCGGTCACCAAATAAAATTAAAAAACCTCCAACAGGCTGTTTCGCCGTCAACAGCCTGTTGGTTTTTTTTTAATTTTTCGTTTTTTATTTTTTTTTAGTTCGCCGTTAATTGTTTTTTTTTTTAGTTGGGGGTTTTTTTAGTTCGCCGTTACCGGCGAAACAGCCTGTTGGTTTTTTTTTAATTTTATTTGGTGACCGATTTTCTAGATAATTTTTTACAAATTTTTCGCGTTGATCCGGTGCATTTTTATTGACTGATGTAGAAGATAACGAGCTTATAAAAATAGCTGGTCCTCTAAAATGACGTCATTTACTTCCGCACATGAGTCACGTGATGTTAACCGAGTACAAATCAAGTTTATTTTGTTCTTAGCGAGAACAAAACAGAATACGACATAGTAAAATAAGAGGTAAAGCCCACATGCCTAAGCTTTCAACGTTAGATTACGTTCCACAAATATGTTAAATTGTTCTTAATTAAGATGCTTTTGGTACTACTGCAGAATCAGTGCTGGAAGCTGAAGTATTTTTGAGTTCATCAGTGGGCAGGCCAATCGGTTGACTCTCTGCTACTGCAGATGTTCACACAATAAACATGAAATTTTGTGGTTGACGAAGTAGACCACGCAGACCTACTACATGTACCGGTGTTTGGTAACCTATCAGTTTAATCTAAGGTAACAGCACTGGTAGCCCAGCAGATTGCTAACTGGTTGATATCTGTTATCAGTCAGCCTAATACCTTTTCATTCGTATTTGCTAAATGCCACTAGTCCACTATTACCAAAACGTCCAGCCAACTGCTGTTTTGAAATAACAATTCGCCAGGAAGACTGGCAAAACCTATTTCGCAGAGAACGCAATGATGTCAAAGTGCACACTGAGAAAAGGAATCCGTAAAAAGGTTTGCCAGCGAAAATGCGATAGTGTTCACCACTGCACCTCCAATCCTCCATTCCAAGGTCGTCAAAAAGCAGCAATAGCTTTTAAACGAAGGCGTTTTAGGATGCAAATCCAAAGCCATCAAAAACGCTTGATTTTTTTTGCTATTTTTTAAGCCTAAGTGAAAAGCTAGGATTTGTGGCTCCTTTAATAAAAACAGTAGTTCAAAGGTGTTTTCACAAAAAGTGTAAAACCGTATGGGGCATTTTGTAAGTCTGTCATTCCAAATTCAATAAATATTCGTCAAAAATAATAATTATTGTGAAGCAATGACGAAGTTTCTTTTAAAGCTAATCATTCAATAATCATCATATCAATACTACAGTAATTAACACAGCAGCGATCGATACATCCTTACCAGCATGTTGGCTTGCTTGGAAATATCTTCGTCTTTCACGCTGAGCTTGGTGATCACAGTTTTATTTGGGCAATCCGCGCGAGTTACGTTTTCAAGAAGTTGGAGACGATCATTGGCGTGTAATAGGAAACTCACATCCGTGGGAGTGGAGCTACATGGCTTTACTGGAACTTTATTTTCAACCAACATTCTAAAAATTTGAAAAGCAATTACTCAAAGCAGTGTTCTTCAAACTGGGAGTCAAGAGGGGGCTCTTCAAGGGAATCGCAAAACGTTTTTCCTCGCTTGAATGACGAAATTGAATGTTACACGCTTCAGTGAGCCGAGGAAATTTTAGCCTCTAGCTAGGGGTTGCAAAAAAATTTGATCATGCAAAGTAGGTCATGATGAAAACGTTTAAAGAACACTATTCGCTTAACAAGTGTTTTCTGACTGAGTAGAAATATTTCAAATTTAAGCATCGGTGTCTCAAAATGAACAAATATTTTCAATCTTTGATAGACAAAAAGCACAAAAACGCATAACTATCACCAATAAAGTTGAAATACAAACAGCATTTAAACAAGGTGGACTATTAATGACTAATTTATCGGTGGGATGCAATTTAAAAGCCTAGCTGCAGCAAGCAAAGGAATTATTTGCAGACAATTTTTTGATTTCAGCGTGGCGGTGAACCCGATCCAGCGCCAAAAAGCATCGGCTTACTTTTTATTTTTGATTAAGACGGTAATTTTTCAACGTATTAACAATCTACAAGCATGCAAAGAGCAGAATAGCTACCTTGGATTAGTATGAGGTGCAGAAGGTGAAGACTGAGTTTCAGACGATGAACTAAACATGCAGATTAAGGCTTTGAAATTGTTCACACAAATTCAACATCACTTTGTCTATTTTTCGTGAAATTTCTTCGTCACAATTAAACATTTTACGTAATTAACTTGCTCTAATTATGCGTCAAAAAACAAGTCAGAACAATGCTCTACTACCTCTGGCAGAGCGCTCGATAACTGTCAATAGTTACCGAGCTTGTATTATAAAGTAAAATCATAAAACCACTACATCCTGTTTCGCCGTTGTCGGCTCTTCAGGTGGTTATCTCATTCAAATATTATTTGAGGTATCTTATTCAAATACTATTTGAATAAAATATCCACCTGAAAAACCGACAACGGCGAAACAGCCTGAGTTTTATGATTTTGCTTCATTTTAGAATATTAAAAGACCGATCATAAATTAACTGCAGAAGGCCCCCGAGCTTCATAAAAAATGATTAGTTATTTGAACAGCATAGCCATATTAGTCAAGTACTTGAATTAACCAATTCCTCGAAGTTTTGTAATTTATTTACGAAATAAAGTCCATTAAAGGTTAGTTCAATTCTTGTGACAATACATAATTGTTATAATAGCCAATTTGTAATCAAAATTTGGCTTTTTAAGTTTGAAGTGTTTAACTATCAGCATCTGCAACAATTCATTATATCCAATCTCTGTGCAACCCAACAACACAAATTGCAATGATCAACTAGTAAGCGTGAAATTAAGCTATCAGTGTGATTAGAAAAGCCATGCTTGAATGGGATTAGCTAGTAGCTTAAATTTACCTTGAACTTAGAGCTGGGTCCGACGAGCACTTCGTACCCATACTTTTTGAAGATAACTTTGAAACAGTGAGATGTTTGACTCTGGGTTCATTCAGACTAATTTTGCTGACAGTTAACGTTGAAGAAGGTTCAGTTTTCAAATGTCGAGTGTAATGGTGATGCTGTATGTGATCCTTTTCCGATTCGCTCAAAAGAGGAGATAATGGAATCTTGCCCTGATGGTTGGGGACTTTTTCCAAAACCCTTTTTGACAAGCTCATCCCCCAATCTTCATGGGACTCATTTTCAGGGGAGCCGGATCGAACAACTCCGTCAGCATGAAGTGGAGATTTTATATGACTTCGGTGCTTCTTCCGTTGCGGAGGAATTGCAGTGTCATCAGCGGGACTAGTTGAGTCGTTGTTAGATTGGCAACGTTTACGCGGGAAATAAGGTTTCGTTTTTATTGAGGAATTATCTAAATATGCGTTAAAATGGTTGTTTATCTAATTTAGCTTCACTTTCTATCACAAGCTTGAGAAATACTATCTGTAACGCGACAATAGTGCTCTATGCCCAAAATCTATAAAGGCAACAATGGACTAGTGCTTGTAGAATCTTTTAACTCTCGAATATTGATCTTTTAACGAAAAGTAAATTCTACCATTCAGATAATAGCATCAAATCCATTTTCATTATACTGGCGACATCACGCCGAAGAGTGTAATGAGTGGCGGGGTCCCTTATCACGGCTAAGCGTCTGGGCAGCATAGTTACAAGAAACGCCGCAGCGGTGGCGAGCCACTGGCGACTTACAGTTCGATGCAACCTGCCCGGTAATCGAAACCAAGACCTCTAGCGCAGAGATTGAGAAGTATCTGACCACGACGCCAATCACCTAGTTACACATAGCATGAATATTGTCAACTTAGCCAAGTGCATTACACAGCATACAGACATGCATTAAACAGCCAATTGAAAAATGTCGCTCACCGTCACTAAGCGAATCTTTTGAATTGTCATGATATGCAAGTGCTGCGTTGGGGCTCACGATTCCAGACTCTGGTTTTCGAGGAGAAACTTCGTTGAATTGAGAATGAGGTAAAATCGATTCCTAAAGTTGAGAGCGTTGGTTCACGTAAAAAATTTCACAGAAATTGCAAGTAACATGCCTTAAAGGCGCAAAGAGAACGGAATTTTCACTCTTGAAGCTTTTTCTACCCTGTAAAAGTGTTGAACCAGCCACTGAAAAAATACCCTACATACTTCGGTACAGCACTTTGGAATGACCGCATCGGCGTTAAGATACATTTTAGGGCTTGGCTTTGACTTAGAGTTACGGGTTAGAATTCCGGTCAAATGTTTCACCGTCGAGCTGTCTCAGGCCAAGTTGGTCACGCCATATACGTGCACTGCAGCTTACCGACTTCTAACAAGCCTAAAATTGCAGTACTTGGGTGTTACGATACCACCCATAGCATACGATATTTCGTATTTACATCTTGGGATCGAAGTTTAGGCTGAAGGCTTTTCAACGTTTCAATTGCAGCGCTCGCCCATTCTCCAGATCCGTAATACTCCGATGGAAAGATGTTTGCGGAAAACAATCCTCTTTGGAGAAGAGTAGAATATGCAGCAGCCTGGAAAAGGATACAGGTTAAGATGGTTCAAACCAAAAGGTAATGATATTAACAGCACAGATAGCCGAGTGGTAAGAGCGTCCGCCTCTGGAGCTGTAGACTCGGGTTTGATTACGAGTCGGGTCAAACCAATGACATTAAAATTAGTATTCAGAGCTTCCCTGCTTGACGCTCAGCACTAAAGGGACAGTGGGGAGAACAGACCGGCAAGTTTACTTGATGTGCCGTTGGGAAAGGCACTTAACGGGGTTCCCCCATCTTGGTATGGTAGACAGGTGGCCGGCAACTCAAGCGAGCTCGTATAGCGCTTTGATCGCTTTTTCGCATGGGAAGATAAACATGCAACTAAATACAAAAATAGAAATCGATACACGCAAAGTTTTACGATAACGATATTCAGGTATAAGTGAAGTTATTATCCTAGCATTATTGGAAGATATCGTTCACGGCAATAGCCATACCAATTCTTCATTTACTTGGGGTACTACACCAAAGTGTGTAACGAGTGGCGGGGCCCATCTCCGCGGTTTAGCGTCTGGGAAGCACATCTCTGAAGAAACATCGCAGCGGTGGCGAGCCGTTGGCGACACTTCGTTCGATTTGACCTGCCCGGGAATCGAACCTAGATTTCCCCATCGATAGCGATGTCTTTAGCCACTATGCTAACCGGACAATATGAAGTAACTAAAGTAGCAAACGTACTATTTAAAAAGAGAAGAGTTTAAATAAGCAGGACTAGAGAAGCTACTCCTGGGAATCAGAAAAACTTACCATAGCAGATGTATTATCCATCGCTTCGGACTCTGGTGAATCGCTATCCTCATCCCGGCTTCCTTCATCGTCTTCACTGTACGATTGTTCTGTATAAATACAAGTTATTCTCATTAACAAATTTCAGCATTTCATTTCGGCAAGGAGATGTAGCACCATTAAAAAAATCAAATCTTCACTACACTCGCGTTATTACGCCGAAGCGTGAAACTAGTGGCAGGGCCCATCTCTGCGACTTAGCGCCTCAGCAACAGAGTTCCAAAAAAATGTGCAACGGTGGAGAGCCGATGGCGACACTGTGTCCGATTTGACCGGCCCGGGAACTGAACCCACACCTCTTTTCAGTTTGTGATGTCGCTGCACCTACACCAACCGACCAACATGCAGCACCAGTTACTATTAATTTACTACCAACAACACAACAGACCATCTCACTAATCAAGCACAAGTTGAACTGCCGCAAATTAACAGCCATTGACCACGTCTAAACGAATGGTTTGTGATTACTGTATCAGTAATTTTATTAACACGAAAACTATGCAGTACACAAAACCCTGTGTATGGAGGTAATTGCTAACGGTTTTATTACCAGCAAAAACGCCCTAACAAAACAAGATCATGCAGAAACGACAGTCCTCAGACACCAACACTTCATGCTAGTATTTCATCTCAAGCAAGAATCGATATACACCTACCGCTTACCACTATAGCTGAAAAAGCATTCGGCTCGATGTAATACTTTTCCATATTTTCTTTACGGTTAAAAATGGAAAGAACTTACTTTTCTTCCTTCTGAGTGTTGATGTTCTGTCTTCTCCATCAGAACTTGATCTCGTATCCTCATTATTCTTGGAGGATTTGGAAGAATCTGTTCCAACAGAACAAAAATTCAAAAAATTGTATTCGAATTGTAAGGGCCAAAAATATTGAAAATGCTAAAAATGTAATTTCAAAAGCCCAACGAATAGTATAACTACTTTTTCACCAAACAAAATAAGAAGTTACAATAAAAGAAGGCCAGGAACTGTAAAGTTGCTTGACTTTGGTTCCTCGTCTGTGAATAAACTACGTCACTGGTGACATCACCCAGACAATGAGATTTATAATAAAACCGATCAACATCACTAGTGCAAATGTTCACTGCCTGATAACGAATTCGCAATTATGTAAACTTTACCGTGCGTTTTCGTTAAACTTATCAATCAGCTAAGTAAAAATCAAGGCACACGTTCGGTACGTCTGCGAAAAACGTTTCTTGGTAGCTTTTACCTTCCTGTCACGAGAAAGCGCCGCGTTAAAGCGGATTCAGATTCGTCGAGATGAAAAAACAAGCTTACAAGAATACCATGGTATTTTTTAATATTTGGCAGCACTTCACAGGCGGTAAGCAAATAAACTATACACAATACACACAGCATCTAAATCCAGCGGTTGGCCAAGTCGTTGATATCGCGATCAATGTGGGAGGTCGTGGGTCGATTCCCGAGTTGGTCAAAACTGACACAGTGTTGTCAACAGCTCGCCACAGCTGCGATGTTTCTTCGGAGCTGTGTTGCTCAGGCGATACGCTGGAGAGGTGGGTTCCGGCACTCGCCACGCTTCGGCGTAATGCTGCGAGCATAGACATTTTAATGTAATAAAAATGAGTTTGATACAATACCATGAAGAGATATGAATCAAAAGCGTTATCTTCGTGCCACATTGCCAAGGAAAACAATAGCAAAAATCACTCACTTTTTTCTTTGATGTGTTTCGTAACGAATTCGGCATCATAATCATTTTGTTGCTTCATGTACTGGATCTTCTCAGCGTAGGTGAAACCGCGGGCCGTGTAGGGCCGCCGCATGGAGGCCACAGAAAAAGGGGAAGGGGCCACTGAAGGACTCCACGACTAAAATGTCAATTCAAATTTCATACACACCAGTTATTTTTAAAATCTATCCACTAAAATTTATTGAAAAGTGATGACAGATTTATGTCGATGACGTATCGACCGTTTCTTCATTAAAACGTAACACGCTGTGATTATGACATCAGATAACGCTTTACGTGTCAGTGAAGAAGACGTAAGTCAATGAGCAATCGATTCATCATGTACCGGAATTATTCAAAAGACTTCCCAAGACCAAAAAATCACAATTGAAAAATTCAAAGATAGCTTCGACTTGAATACACTTATAACTAATTTTATAACAAAAAAATTTTCAAAGTCTTTGAGTTTGTTTTTCAATACAAAATTTCGTTTTCGCAGGTGAAGTCACGTGACAATGAGGCGTTGAAACCATTGGCAAAACCATCGTTGAAAGTGAATAGAAACAGTTAATGGATCCACCTCCATCACAATTCGCCTCTGTATCAGTGATGCCCCGATTTTCTGCGATATCTTACACAACAAACTAACCTGCACTCGAGTAAGGGAAGGACTAGTTGAAGTGGGTAGGGCCATACTGAGGAGTGCTGGAGAGGAACCGACTTGCGGTAGGGGAGTGCTTATGGGTGAACTAGATGGAATGGGGGAAGTTGGGGCAATGATTCTGCTAAAAAGCGTAAAGGTACTAAATGTAAGTTCAAAGCAAAAAATCAGCGAGTATAAACAACTGCAAGTTACGACAACATTTTTTCAAAGCAGCCTCAAGTAGAGATGCATTATCATCACTTAACTGGATGGTTAGGTGTACCAGTTAAAGACATCGCCATCGACGCGGTAGGTGTGGGGTTTGATTTCAGCGGCTCGTCACCGCTTTGACGTTTCTTTAGAGCTGTGTTGCCCAGGCCCTAAACCGCGGAGACGGTCCCCGCCACTCGTTACACGCTTTGGCGTAGTACCGCGAATATAATGCAGATGTGACTTCATCGTTACGAAATCATATCTTTCTCAACAAATCAGTTTTTTTCAGTTGGTCGTGATGCGAAGTACAATGAAGGACGAAGGCTACTGAAAATATCGTTGACGACAAGAAAATCCCGATTCAAAAAACATAAATACACACAGCAAAATTATCAATAAAACTGTGCCTATGTCAAATCCTACCTTCCTTTCGATGCCGTGCTAATCAGATTGTTGATCACAGTCTGGAGACCTAAATAAAATTGATTTTGGTGAAACAGTATAAAAAAAGCTTTGCCAAAATGAAAATAAGCCATATTACACAAAATTGACCACAAGGACGTAAAAACACTAGTGGCCCCAATCAGCCTGTATCTAAAAGTCCAACCAAAAATTTTTTTAGTCAATAACAACTTGACTACTCCAAGTTAGTATCCACCTACGACATAAGTTAGGCTGTAAAATAATGCAGTAAGAAAACCGACCGCCACTGATTTTTACAAAGTAGATCAATTGGCGCAAACAAAGGCAAGTTCAACCATTAAGTCTGGCTCAACAAACAAAACCTACTAAGTGACATACCGTTATCCTCCTTGTCTTTGATTGTCTTTCCAAGTGGATTAGACACTGAAAAATAAAATTTACCATATTTTGATCATTTTTTTTAACTAACCGCGCTCCAACAGTACCCATTTTAAACACAGCGATAAACAACACTAAGGCTCACACCGTAATTAACAGATCTACAGCTTAAGTTAACTGAATTTTTTTGGCAATTCTTTTCGATGTTATTACACTAGCATCTAACTACACGAGAAGCAAACTTTGGAATTTCAACAGATTTACCGAAGAATGAGTCAGCTAATGAAATAAAAATAGGTGACGCGACATAATCTGATAAAATTTATCAAAAACTGCAAAGCAAAATGCTGTGTTATTCTTCGACCTCATCTACCAGCGGACAAGTGGAATATCACTATCGCCATAATATCAGTTTTATCATCGCAACTTCATATTTACATCTACGGTATTTAATTCTACTGTTTCCACTGTTACGTTTTCTGTTATTCTGTCCAGCGCTTTTGATCTGACTTTCCAACATGAAAGAGCGTTATAGAAATGTATTATTATATATTCGGAATTTTCCTAAAAAATAATTTTGATTTTTTTCAAACGCTTAATTTTTTAAAGCACTTGCCTTTAATAACAGGAACATCTTTGGCTTGCTTTTGTTTCGGTGGATTGTCAGAACGCGAATCATCTGTACAATATTAGTTTAAAAATAAAAGAAACATAAAAATTTGTGGTATTGAAAATTTCGTTACCAAAGAACATTACTAACTGACAATATAGAACTAATTTTGGAAATGAGAAATTGAGGCCTAATTATTGCAATAGAGGGCAACTTGCAAAATGAAAATCCAACCAAGATCAAACATCAAATCAAACTTTCATTATCCTCGGGGAATCGCGGTTTTACGCCGAAGCGTGCAACGTGTGGAGGAGCACATCTCCGCAGTTTATCGACTGGGCAACATGGAAATGACGCAACGGAGGCGAGCCGCAGGCAACAGTGACGGATTTGACTGGCCCACGAGTCGAACCCAAGACCTCCAAAGGAAAACAAAAGAAACAAGTGGTAGTTATTTTTGCTGTTTCTACAAGTATTCTGCATATCGTTTATGTAGAAGTGGTTAGAATAATGCTACGACTCATTGGCCCAATATGTGACATCCACATCTCTCAGCCATCGGGGCAATTGCATTACACTAACAGTGCATCATATTTATTCAGTTTTTTAGCATATATATGACAGTGCTAGCGCAAAAGCAATGCGCGCACAGAATCGCAAGCGAACTCTCTCAAACCGACACAGAGTCGAACAAAAATAAAAAGTTTTAAATACATTATAATAAAATTGTAATTCTTAGCAGTTAAAAACCCCTACTTAAGAAAAAAGCAAAAGTTCGCACTTAAAAATATCAATGCAAAATTAAATTTGAAGGTTGTAGCCTGCATTAACATCATATTGTATCATATTCTTACCGAGTCCGGCTGGTTAACGCAGTGGTTGAAGTATGGAAGCTTCTGAGTTCGATTCCCGGGTCGGTCAAATCGGACAAAAGGTCGCCAACGGCTCGCCACTTCTGCGACGTTTCTTCTAACTTTTCTGCCCAGGCGCTAAACCGAGAAAATGGGCACTCGTTACAAGCTCCGGTGTAACACCGCGAGTATGATGAAGATTTTATTTTTACCGTGATATTCAGGGGTGGCCGGTCTTTCCTCATCACTATCTGGATGGCCAACAGTGAAGCGGACAGTCTTCTTCGGAGGCTTGTAAGGTTGAGGTTTCAAAAAATCCGACACATTTTCTAAGAAGCAATCAAAACGCAATTACATTTATTAATAAATTAAATAAACCTTAACAGGCAAGACGTTTTTCCAAAGAAATAGATATGTAGTAGACAGATAACAATTGGAAACTAGCTAAGACGGCAATTCGGTCATTTCATGCACACATGTTATGCGACGACGGTTCCTATCTGGGAGGTAAAGCGCCCAAAAAGCAAAGGCATTTTGTTGTACGAGTCGCAAAGAGCACTCAGGAATTAAACACACGTTTCTCGTTTTGCTTTCACGAGCTGCGCCACTAAGCAAAATGATTGTTATGTTGAAATGAGCGACAAGGAATTAGTGTAAGTCATCAAAACGCTTTACCGGGCAGTAACGTAGCGCTTAAAAACGTCATAATCGACGAGGGAGGTCTGGAGTTCCATACCCTGCCCGATCAAATCGCACACAGTGATACTAACGGCTCGTCACCGCTGCGACATTTCTTCAAAGCAGTGCTGCGCTGCTAAGGCGCCAAGTCGTGAAGATACACCCGTCCACTAGTTACACGCTTCGGCGTAATAATGCGAGCATGTAACGAAAATCTGCTTCGAGAAAACGCTTTTCATGTTGAACAAAAAGTCCAAAAATGAAGTCCTGTCAAGATCAGATATGACCATGTCTATTTTTACGGTAATCATGCATTAGATTTGCGACCAACCATTCTTACCTTCAGGAAGGTTATCAATTGCATGTTTTTCCGCAGGTTCTACGTCGTCTGCAGGAGATGCCACGTCTTCATTCTTAGCCACTTGATTATCAGCTTCCGGAGTTGCAGCTGTTGAAAAACAACTTTGACTCGTGAGAATCTTTAACACACTGTAGTAGTGTAGCTGGCCCTATTAAACTACATTTAATGTCAAAATTAAAAGAGTTGTTTTCAAGCGATTTAATCATTTAAAGACCCATCTTGAGTCATAAATATAAAAATCGAATGTAGTAGAATCAGAAATAATTAAGGGGCAAAACACTAAACAGCCATTTTCTTTGGGGAGGGGGGGAGCTACAAGTCCATTTCGGGCGCCCCAAACATTTTTGTTACAAGGAAAAAAACACCGTATTTAGCATTCGTTATTTAGCTTACGAGTTTGTCCAGCACGTTTCTTCAAATCATAGCAGAATGTTTTCCCTACCTTTTATAGTAATTGCAAGTAGATTCCTCGCATAGGAAGGTTTATTGCAACGCAGAGTCACTGTATCAGAATCGGCAGGGGTGTGTCCGTTATGTGAGGCTGTTTCATCCACAAAGAACATTAAAGGGGCATCACTTTCATCTGCATGAATGGTCCACCGATCTACACAAAAAATGAACTCAACGTCATTGCAATGGGACTTAACACAGAATACACCACCAAATTCTCGGCTGGTAATAGTAGTAGCAGCAATGTTAATTTCCGCACCGTCACCTCAACACGATAAAGAATACGATAAGAGGAAGGACTTATTACAAAACCAGCCCGTTATCTCAGTTGTGTGCACATTGTTATCGGTGCGGGAGGTATGGGGTTCGATTCCCGGGTCGGTTAAATCTGACACAGTGTCGCCAACGGCTTGCCACCGCTGCGACGTTTCTTCGGAGCTGTGTTGCCAAGGCGCTAAGCAGCGGAGATGGGCCCCACTACTTGTTACACGCTTCGGCGTAATATCGCGAGAATATTAAAGATTTGATTTCCTTTTTTTTTAGAGCGATTGCTGAGGGAAGGAGGTACATCCTGCCAGGCGGCCACCTTCGGACACGAGAAAAAACCGGATTAAAATTGGATGATGATGATGATTTCCATTTTTTGAAATATAACAAACGTACAAGGAAATAGAAAAGCAACAAAACGGTCAACGTTGCAGCATGCAGGTAGAAGAAGAGTTAAACCAACAAAACTAGACGCGGTAGCAACACCCAGGCTGAGAGCAGAAATTTGCTTTAAAAAGAAAAGGAACGAACGTCAAGATACACCAGAAAACGAATTCGGACGAATTATCGCGGTGCAGGAATTTTAAAATATATTTAGAAAGTTTATGAGAGGTGGAATGCTCTTGCAGTGCAGCGCGAGCGCAAATTCGTGGAAACGGGTTCGATTCACAGTTGGATCGCTCGCATAAAGCAAAAGCTCAGTTCGTGAGAGGTGAAATGCTCTTGCAGAACAACGCGAGCACAAGATTAGTGGAAAACCAGTTCGATTCACAGCTGGATTGTTCGCATAAAGCAAAAGCTCATTTTGCAGATATTATACTGTCAAATTATTAGAGGCCATAACATCTCACTAGATGATCGATGACGTCACACTACTAGGTATGAGGTCATAATGTACGAAATTCAAACTTGAAAACAATAGCGTCATTACAGAAATCTCAACATTCCATCAAGAATTGTTTTTTTCCTTTAGTTTGATCTTACAGTTACTTAAGTCAATAATGAAAATCAGCGTGAACCAGCTGGTAAAGCAAGACTGCGACGTCGTGACATAGCTGTTGCGTCATTGAAAGTATCAAGCATCAGTTTGGACTAAATCCAAATTGTTCAGTAGCTTTTAAACGTCAATTAAGTTTCTAAAAATGAATCTATGACGTAACAAAATGGAATTACGTCACCAAATTGATGAGGAAGGCAAGAGAAAATAATTATAATTTGGATTTTTCACAATTATTATCTCAAAACTTCCATAGATCGCATCTCATTTTATGTAGAATACTTATTAGCAAAAAACAATGCCTACTGCGCATAAAAAGTGCGTTAATTCAATTTTTGGCTGGGGTGACTGTAATTCACATTTTTCACCCTGAAAAGAAACATGAACGGCGAAATTCTAAAGCACAATTTTACAATGGCAAGTTAAGGACTGGTTGGTATACTAAGCAAAAACTTACCTTTGGAGGGTATGTTATTTAAATCATCTTGGGAAAATGAGAGGTCAGGGGTTTCAGCTACCACCGATTTTCCATCTGCAAAGGTAGCGTTGACCTTTGAGCAATCTTCCTCAAATCTCAAATTGTTGGCGTGCTTGCGAAATTTCCTGAAGAGAGCATCTATAATACACATCATCGGAGATTCTGAAAAACACGGCAAAATATTACAGAATTATGTGAGAATACAGTAAACCACAGAATAAATTTAAAAAAGAACAAGTTGTTTTGTCGAAAGGCGCTTTCTCAGAAAACAGACAATTTTTAAATTACTTGTTGCTTTACTGTTTTATGTTCATGTTCTTGCGTACACTATGCAGCTCTCCGCTTGGTTCGACGGCCAAGTAATGTTAGCATTACAAATAGGTACACTGACAGGCCAAGTACTTTCAAAGCGGAAAAGATCCAAGTTTGGTACTTTTTAGCAATTTCGCGTGCGCCTGTTTTTAAGTGGCACCACTGCGATCACTAGTTTTCGTAGTGTTAAATTTTGGTGCGACTCGAGAGGTTGTGTAAACAACGGTTTCAAAACTTCCAAGTGATTTTATGTAACCATAAAGCTGAACAGAAAATACTCAACCGAACAATTACAAGACATTCACGATTAGCAAATTACTCTTAAAATAAAATCATGTCCTACTTTCAGAGGTAGCATCGCTGTATTCATTTTGTATTGTAGCTGCACTATTAGGCGCAGTCGTTTTTGGATTTGATTTCGTCACCACTGTATCTACGATGGTGGTAGAAGTAAGCGATCCAGGAGGAATAATGTAAGTAGGATTGGGGGCAATTTCTTGCTGCTAATAAAAATAAGGCGTTAGTGGTTTAAGACATCGCTAATGGCGCAGGAGGTCTGGGGTTTGATTCCCAGATCGGTCTAAGCAGGCACGGTATAGCCAACGCAGCAAAGCTGCTTCGAAGCTGTGTTGCCCAGGCGCTAAGCAACGCAAGTATGATAAAGATTTGATTTTTCTTGATTTTCAAACATATAAAATATAACTTTCTAGCTAGTATCACCGTAGTTTGGCACTGATGATAGGACAAGTTTTTACCAAAGCATTTGTAACGAAGATAAACATACTAGCTATGACCTTTTTACTGAAGTCAAATTCACTGCACTTCAATTGCTGTTTCACTACAACATGTAACGAAAGTTATATCATATCATTTTAGATGAGCTGCGCTTACGGTATGTAACATTTATCTCTGTGGAAATGAGAGGTCAAGAACTACATAACTACCAATTACTATGATGCAAATTGGAAGAATTTGACCTCGTAACGGATCTCTATTTTGTAAAAAGTTAAGCTAAATGCAACAAATTCTTGGGAACAGTTTGTAGATAGTTTTAGTAGCATATTTATCCTTCAATCACCAGAAAGCGATCAATGCGCTATAACGAGCTCGCTTAAGAGTTATGTGTCACCTGTCTACTACACCAAGATGGGGGAATCCCGTTAAGTGCCTTTCTCAACGGTACAACAAGTAAACTTGCCGGATTGTTCTCCACACAGTCCCATAAATGCGGAGAGTAAAGCACGGAAGCCGTGAATACCATTTTAGTGTCATTGGTTTGACCCAACTCGAAATCAAACCAGAACTTACTGCTCCGGAGGCAGACGCTCTTACCACTCGGCCATCTGAGATACAATAATAATATTGCTAAAACCATGTATTTTCCATGATTAAGCACTATTTTCTCCAAGATTTAAAAAAGGACAAATTTTCCAAAATTTCAATTCAAATTTATGCAGTTTTCAAGTGTTAGTATATTCACATTTTTTTCATAGGGTTTACGCTTTTGAAGAAGACTTTTTTTAGATAATACAATATTTCTTATCATTTTGAAGGAAATTCGCTCAAAAATTAAGTACAAACACTTCAAAAAGCTTGAAAATCTTGCACGTCAGAGGGACACAGATTATTTGTTTAAACAACTTTTTCGTGCATATTTTAACTACTTTAGACAAGGTGCTTACCATCGGTTTTCCTTGTTCAACGAGTTTTTTAGCAACGTGCCAAGGCAGTGGAACTGGAGGAACCTCCATTGCTTTTTCAATGTTGTGAAAAACGTCTTTATCTTGAATTAGAATCTTGTTGTTTGGTCTGGTAAAAGATTTGGATAACGTAACTGGACAACAGTATGTGCAAAAATGCTGACATTTCAATGAAAGCAGAAAAAAAGACTTTGATTTAACAATGATGACTTTTACACAAAATTTTCGAAATACATATGGAAGAAATGCTTGTTTATTGTGACTCGCATCCCTCAAAAAGTGATAAATGCCAAACGCTAAAAATAAATTGAAACCATAAACAATCAACCAAAGGTTAGGAGGGTGGGGGCGCAAAGCAATATTTATCAGGATAAAAAGGGCATTAGCCATTAACTTTTGCAAAGAATTGGAAAGTATTTTTTAAAAAAATTCACTATGATACAAAAACTACATTCAATTTATTTCCATTAACCAGAACATACCTGTGAATCGCTTTTAGATGGGAAAGAGCTTGTACGATCGTCACAAAATTAAATCGACATATCATACAACAGTATGCCTCAAATCGTCGATGCTTTTTTGTAATGACACATTTTGGATCCGTAGCTGAAACTGCAGCAACACATAATTTTCATTTTATACTAAATTCAAACAAATTTGTAATTAGCTACTGGCACAAAAGCACATCATGCAATCAAACATTGATACTAAAATGAGCAATAGGTAGACAATATTGCAAAATTTCTATAGCTACATAAAATGTAAATAGTACAAAAAACTTTGTAAACTTAACCAAAAACATTCACACACTGATGCAAAAGCTAGCTTTACAGTAAGATTAACTTTAAATTGTCAATTAGCCAGCGTGATGTCGCAAGGAGCATTGACAAAATGTAGAAAACCATCTGCCAGAAATAATTTTACTTCCAAGGCAATTCATAAAACTTTTCCAGCTTTTCTATAATTATATTTTTTACCATTTTTAGTATTTGACTTTTTGATAATGCATTCCACACAACCAGTTTCTCTTGAGATACACCAGTAGTACTGCACCATGCTCCTAAAATCAATAATTCCCAATTAACTGTCTGTATAGAACCACACATCTAGTAAACTGAATGAACAAAAAAACATAGACTGACCAACTAATTAAAAAAAAAAAAAGTAAAAATGCAACTAATAAACAGTGTTTAAAATGATAAAACTTTGGTGCTTTCAGTTTAAAGTATAGTACAGCAAACAATTGAAATATGCAAAAAATGGGATCTTTTGAAGACATACATTCAGCTGTCCTCATTAGCAGTGTAAGCAAGGCAGTACAAAACCTGTTGCATTTGCAAAACAACTGGATCCAAACAAAAAACTCACAGTAAATCTGGATCTGTAACTTCTTCTTTTGAAATAATGCAATCGGGTCCTAAAGGTTGAAGTCTGGTAGCCTTGACCTTTTCAGGAAGAGTCATATTAGTAATATAATTGGTTGGTTGTTCCGAAATTGCCATGTCGTTGCTGCAATTGCTCATAACTGTAGAAAGCAGAAAATGTATTAGATAAAATACAACAGTGTGTCGAGCGCCAGCAGTATCCTGTTGTAGTGCATTGGTAAGCCAAGTTGGGTAAATACTACCCTGTCCACATGTACGATTTTAGAGGGCTTTAGGCCCACAGTTCTTGGCTCTAGTTTCTGCATTATAATCAATTTTTTGAAGTCATAGTTAAAAAAGTGATTATGACGTCAAAAATTTAATTATGCTGCAGAAACTAAAACCAAGAACCATGGGCCTAAAGTGCACAAAAAGGGGACAGGGTAATTACCTACCAACTGTCCGCAATGTTACAGCATGATGTCACATTTGCAACAGTCCATAACGATGGCAGATAGTGCACCTGACCCGCTAAATTTAAGTGTTGGCACTATTCTTAAAATGATAGCACTTGATACTAATTCTGGGAACCACATAAGTGCATATTAAAAGTCATCCTACCGGTAATGACATAATGAAAAAATTTTCCCAGGATTGCAATCAAGATTCATTGTTCAATTGTTTGCAGTTTTTCATAAGCAAATCAAGATAAAAACTTGTTAAAAAGAGGATGACAGAGTTGCTAACATAGAACAGCAATACCAGTAATGATCAGCACTTAGGGCCTTAGCTTTAGTGTTCCGCTATTCTGTATTCTTACTGTTTAGGTACACTCATAAAGCACTAAATTGCCACTAAAACTACTGGTACCTTTTACTGTTTCGTCTCATTTTTTATTGTGCTTGAAAATGTAGTCTTAAGTACAGGATAATGAGCTGCTTGGTGCAGCAACAAAATGAAGTTCAGTTCTGATTCTAATATGGGAAGTTTTGTTTCAGTCGTCCATATTGGGGGTTTACTTGAATTATGCCACTTCTTATAAAATGTCCACTTTAAAGAGGGACTTCCCCGCTAACGTCAGCGAGTCTCGCTTCAAATGTTATAACAATGCGAGCATCTGGCTTTACGCGATGACATGAGAGGAAGTCCTGCTTTTATGTGGACATTTTATAAGAGATGACTTAATTGATACGAGCCCTCAATATTGCTATGCCATGACATCACTATTGCTATCATCAGTACTCATGGCTAAACTCCATTTCCCCTCAAAAATGTTTTTTCAAACTTTTCAATTTGAAATAACAATAAACTAACAACAGGGCTGGCGCCAATGGGGGACTTGGCCCCTCAATCAACATGCTTGCCCCCCCAATTAACAAGTTTGGAAACTCTTTCAAAAACAGCGGCATTTGTGCTTAATTTCAAACTTTCGCCCCTCCAAATTGACTGCTCTGGCACCAGCTCTGACTAACAACAATGCTTAGGAGCTGGGAGGAGCAAGCCGCCAACATTTCGGGTAATGTCTAGTAACAACCCCCAGGTTCGGTTAGGATTAGATTTGGTTAGGGTTGTAACTGAACCGAACCCTAACTAAATTTAACCCTAACCTGCTAACCAAACCTGGCGGCTGATACTAGACCTTACCAGAGTAGGTCTACTACATACGACCATCTGCCTAAGCCACATTGTTAATATCTTCGCTCACTGCAGCATTGCCATCAACACACTAACGCTGAATGGCAAGGAGTACTGGTTTAAGAGGGCTTCACATAATTGCATTGGCCAGTCAAGGTTTTGCATTTTCTTTACTAAAACAATTGAGCTGGAAAGTTTTGGGGACGCAACATGTTTTGAATGCAATCATGCAACTTGATAAAACCGTATTTCTTCTGATGAAAAGAATTGTCAAGACAAGTATAAAAAATCAAAAAGTACATACATTTACTGGCAGATAAAATATCAAAAAGGAGTTAAAAAAAAATATTTCGCTATGTGAGATCGTACCGGTAGTTTGCACACTTTTATTGAAATTAATTAGATGCTATAGGGCGCAGAAGTGTTTTTGTGCTTGTTCTGAAAGGTGACATTGCCGTTCAGTTGAACAGACGTATATACCTGTCATTAGTTCCAACATATTTGTATTGTATGGCATACGATCCAGAAACCAAATCTGAATAAGCTTTGACTACGCACTTGTTGTTGTCAGTTACGGTCAAGCAGTGAAGCAGTCATTTTAGGCTTACGAAAGCACAGAGAAATCACTTTGAAAACGCCTCTAGGCGCGCGCAGAAATACGTCACTCGTTTTGTGTGTGTAGCTCGCATCAATTGTTCTATAACACGCGCGTGCTTACGTCTTGACTACGATGCGCTGCTGACGTCATTCACCTCTCCTATGAAGCTCGATCGTGACGAACTGCGTTTGCGGTATAGCTTGACTAAAGCTTTTTTCAAACAAATTCGATTTAAACTTTTGTCTCAGCAAAATATCTCCTTCTCAACTTTTGCATTCAGCTAAACTACACATTACTTACCCGAAAGCATTAGAATTCTTTAGCAGTTTCCTCAACAAAACATAAAATTTCTTAAAACATCAGAGCGAGCGTTTACACAGCCAGCTTGTGAGCTCACAGCTTTAGACTGACGTCACCAAGCGAGCTGATTGTATTCTCTAGATCACGTGATGATGTCATAGCTGCACGATTGAGTCGCATTTGTTTAAAAGAAACAAAGCGCAATGATCTGCGCAGAGCACTCTTCATCAGCAAACACTTGCTCGGATGGATTACGTAAGAATGACGTGTCAAAAAACCTTTTCCTTTTTGAGCAAGAAACTTAACTCGTTTTTCCAAAACTGGCAAATAATAATTTATGAAAACGAAACATTAACGGCTCAGTCATTATCATTCCAATCAAAATGGTTTATTTATTGGAACCAAAAATAGGCAAACGTTGAAAGCTGCAGACAGATTTTGGCATAATCCCACAAGCGTCGACGGAAAACTCATACTATGAGTTTTTAAACTTCATACTGTTATTCAACTAGCAGACCTGGTTTATGTATTTATTGCGTTTCCCCCTCCTTTGAGTGCTAGACAGGTGCCCGGCTACTCTCAAGCGAACTCGTTCTATCGCCTCCGTTACTATTACTGGTGATTGCAAAAGAAATAATAAAAAAAAAAAAAAAAAAAAACGGAAACTGTAAAAGCCAAACAACATTCAAGGTTTTTATTTTCGAACAAAGACACAAGACACACTTAAACTTTTCTTCCCGTTTTATCCTAACAGTGAGTACTGCATGTCATCAAGAAAAAAATTGTTGACAGTAACCGTGCTCGTCACAAAAAGTGTACAATAAAATCAGCTGGTTTTTTCAATTGGATTTCTATTGTATATTTTTATGATACCAAGAAGCAACATTTGGAAGAGCATTCGTAGCAATAAAACACAACGAAAAAATGGTAAAAGAGATGTGAAGGGCCCGCGAACCCCCAAGGATAAGCGAGTCTAGAAAAGTAAGACATGTGAAGAGTGAGGACGCAAGATTGAAGATGGGGGGAAACAGTGTCGGCAGCGTGGCCGAGTGGTTCCGATCGTCGTTTTTACGATGGCCATGATCGCAAGGTTGATGGTTCAACTCCCACCCAAGCCTCGTTGTTGCGTCTTTGGATAAGATGCTTCACGACAGTTATCTCTACTTGGTGGAATTTAACACAAAGCAAATTGAAGTCGGAAGCAAAATTCAAGCGGAAAACTCGGAAAGAGGGGCAACTCCTAAGCGAGTCTGGATTCCTCCTATGCATAGCGCCTCCGTCGCTTTCTCGTGACAGGAAGATAAAAATGAAGAAATCAATCAATCCAAACAATATACAGAGTGATTCCAAAGCAGATCCCTATTTTGAAATAACAACAGCCTATGGTTCATTTTTGAAGTGTAACTTCTCCATTGAATAAAAATATAAGTACATTGCAATGGACTTTATTTAAAACTCAACACCTATTTATTTATTTGAATTGGTAGAATTTATTTTAAATTTTTATCTATTAATAAAGAAAACAAGAGCATGGATTTAATTGCCAAACAATCAGCAACATACGCACCAAAACTGAGAAACATATTTCAGCATTTGAATAAAATGTTTAGTGTTTAAAAAATAAAGTTACTTTGGAATCACCTAGCATATTAAGCAAAATGCACTCGAAATCAAAGCACCAGAAAAAAACACAAAAAATAGATTCGTAAACTAAGTTATTCGCATTTTACTCACAACCTTTATCAAAAATGTAAAATTGCACCAAAAATGAAAATAAGGCAGGTAAAAAGTGTCTCGCTTCCAACGCAGGAATACTCACCCCTTATTCGAATTTCAGTGCTCACTAGGCCAGTGTTTCTCAACCGCCGGCTCGCGGACCGGCAGCAGTCCGTGGCTACCTTTCTGCCGGTCAAATATGATGCTTCATCTTCACATTGGTCTTTTCACCACAATCCACTCGGCTATGCGCGCACAATCTTTTTTTCCGTAAGGCAATAGAGGAGCTCATGCAGTACTCACTGTCGATTCATTTGGTTTAGCTTTTGTAAAAAAAACTGTAGGAGAAATAAAGCTTGCGCATAACCACTCATCTACGACAAGCTGTAGTAGTACATAAAATGTAAGAACATATTTAACAATAGTCCAGCAGTATGATTGCTGGAATTTGATAATAAAACGGAAACAAACAAACAGCCAAGTATTTTCCTTTTTCAAAAAATACCATCAATGGAAAACAAACTGGTGGTTTTAGCACTTCGTTTTAACATGACGTGTTGGGTTGCTTCATAGGGGCCATTGGTCCACGAAATTTATTTTAAAATTTTGCCGGTCCGCAACTTAAAAAGATTGTGAATCACTGCTCTAGGAAACAAATCCGAACACAAAATTTACTCGACATTGTTTTGAGATATCTTGGCCAAAATAAGCTGCATGCAGCGAAATAAAAACGTTCAAACATTACTCGCAAATCAAAATTAATGCGATAACACAAAAATCAAAACTTCATTATACTCGTGATATTACACCGAAGCGTGTAACGAGTGGCGGCGTTCATCTCCGCTGCTTAGCGCCTGGGCTACACAGCTTTGAAGAAACATCGCAGCAGCGGTGAACCGCTAGCGACGCTGTCAATTTGACTGGCCCGGGAATCGAACCCAAGACCTACCGCACCGATAGCGTGTGCGCTTAACAACTGAGCAAACCGGCACTACTGGGCAAAAAACAAAAATATTCCTCGCGCAAACTGTCGTGAGAATGCTTCCGTCAGTTGGCGCTAGAGGTGTTATCAAAGCCATTCAAACTACAATATTTCAGGGTTAGCACATGGAGTTGGCCGAGAGGTTGGTGCGTAGGACTCCGAAACTGATTTCACGGGTTCAACACCCAGCTAGGTCATCTTCCATGATGCATATGATTCACTCATATAAAAACCCAAGCTGCAATTGCGTGGCTTAAAAAAAAAAGAAATATTTCAGGGTTGCAAATCGACACTCGAAAAAGTAAAGAAATAATCGATATTTCACCAAACAGTAAAAAATAATCGATATTTCACCAAGTAGTAAAGAAATAATCGATTTTAATGGTAGTTTAAAAAAGTGAAGAATGATGTGATCGATATTGCACTTAGCATTTAGCGGTATGCGCCAAGCATTTTCCGCAATGTGCTCACATTCAAGCGGTAACATACAGACAAACGACGGACATTGCGAGCAACCATTAATACGAAACAACTTTGCAATGGCAACGCTATTTTTTTATTTTCAGTTGGGGCTTTTGGCACAAAAAAAAATTTTATCACCAAAAAAAGACAGTGACATACCGACAATTATTTTAAATTTACTAAAGTGAGATAAAGTAGTCTGGACAAAAAGAATAGAATATCGAATTAAGTAAAAAAACTTAACAAAAGCCATAATCGATACTCAGTTAAAAAAGTAAAGACTTCAGTGCTTTCGATGAACAAAAAGTAAAGCATATCGCAATCGAAAATCGATTTTTCGCAAACCCGACACTATACCGAAATAAGTTTTGAATCAGTAGCAAGGGTGGAAACTCAACCTAAACCTAAAAACCCGGTTTTAAAGGAAATTTTTGAAACCCAAACTGAAACTGACACCTACTCAGCCAAATTTTTGAAAACCTAAACTTGAACCAAAACCGTTTTTTCTTAAAACGTCAAAACCAAAACTGAAACTAAAACCTCTTCAGAATTTTCTAAGGTTTTGGGTTTTAAAAATTGCCATCACTATCATTACCAGTACGGTTCCTTTGATGCCGAGCGTCAAATATAGAAGCTGTGTATACTAATCTTTGAGATTTTGGCTTCACCGGACTTGGATGGAATTATACCCAAGTCGACAACTTCTGAAACAATAGCTCTCTTCGCTTGGCCATCTAAGCTGCTACGTATCATCGTAATAAAACAAAAACGTCAAGAAGCAGAGCACTTAAATAATCCGTATTCAAAATAAAATAGCTTTCTTGGATGAAACTTAAAACGAAACTGAAACCCAGAAACCGAAGCTGTGCATAAGCAAAACTTAAACCGAAACTGGAACCTATTTTTCAACAGCCGTGAAACCAAACCAAAACTGAAACCTGACATCTGGGTTTCAACACACTGAAACCGACCCTAACGCCAAGTAGCCAGGTTTCCACCCTTGATCAGTAGTCTCTCATAAGCTGTTTTTACAACATTGCATTTGCCTCTAAAAGTGCGTGAAGTCCACGCAAACCTGAACGAAGTGCTAGCTTTAAAAACGCAGAAAAAAGTTCATTAGTATCACAAATCGAAATGAGCAACGCGAATATAAGATATTGAAATAGCAGTAGAAGGTTCACTCTGAAACAGGGGTGGGCAAAGTGCGGCCGGCGAGATCATTTTACGCGGCCCGCATATTTTATCCGGCTGAAGACCTTTTTTTTTGGCTCTTCACCGAACTATAGTGGTAAAAATAAGACATTTGCGGACGTTAAGACTTTTTTTGCTCCTTCAATCACTGCAGCCCTCGGCTTCAAAATTTTTGCAAATGCGGTCCTTCGTGAAAACATAATTGCCCACCCCTGCGATAAAACAACCTCACGCCTGCCGTTTCACAGCAAGACTACAAAATGCTGGTTGCAGGTCACGTAAGTTTGATTGATAAATTCTGCGCTGGGAGTTTCAATGCCAAGATTGGAACTAGTCTCTAAGCTTTAATTGTTGCAGTTTGGCGTAGTGTTAAAAAACATCGCTAGTGGCGCTGGAGGTGTGGGGTTCGATTTCCGAACCGGTCAAATCGAACACAGTGTCGCCAACGGCTCGCTACTGCTACGACGTTTCTGTGTTGTTCAGGCGATACGCTGCGGAGATGGGCCCCGCCACTCGTCACACGCTTCGGCGTAATGCCGCGAGAATAATGAAGATTTTCTTTTGTTGTTGCCGCAATCACATCACGAAATTGAGCATTTAACGCTTGTGAAAATGCATTACAGCGATTGGACACTGCGAAGAAACCGCAAGCTCCTTCATTGATTCGAGCAACCACCAAAGTGGTTGACAAACAAAAGATGAAGAAGCAACACAACAAAACATAATAATGGTAAAAAGAAAGTTGCACGAACAAGATTCGAAAGTAAAATTGGTACAATCGGCCTTCAAAATGCGTTTTATGTTAGCTTTTAACTCTCGTTTTTTTTTTTACCTAAACTACTGTACCAAGAACACTTTGAACTCCAATTGCGCAACCCTTCAACGCTTCTGTATGCATAAGAACACCACGTATATCGAAAATTTGAGAAAAAAGTAAAGCATATTTTGGTCGACTCTGCCAACATCTGGCTAAAAAACTTTGACTTTCGTTACTGAAAGCCTCGATAATGACGAGCATAACATCTTCATCTAAATATAAAATTTCAAATCCGGGTATTTTTCGGAACACAAGACAATAAAACCCCTACATGATTACCTCAAAACATAATGAATTTTTTCATATTCCAAATTTTTGAATTGTTTGTCATAATTTGAAGCAACGCAATACTGCAAAGTAATTTCATTGAAAATGTTGCTTTGGCCAACTTGTTCAAAACACAGTTTGTCTTCAAACATGCATATACTTGGTGTATTTTCCACACTTATCTTCACCATAAATGTCTTCACATTTAATTCATTTATGGCATACATCATCATCGTTTTTGCAGCCTCTGTTCCAAGCCCTTTGCGACGATAGCTAGTTTCAGCTATCATTAATGAAAGCTCCGCATTATTAGACCATGATTCACCATTGCAAAATAAATTTACATCACCAATCATGCACGCAGCCTCAGCATTCACGTCACAACCATCTACCTCAATGCAAGGACCATCTCCAGATCTGAATAGAATGCAGTGAATTATTTGAACAAACTATGTGACCACGGATCAATGTAGCACTGACAGACTCCTTTCATGATAGAGTAAGCAGAACAATAAACTACTCAAATGGTAGCCAAAATTTATCTTGCCATAGAATTTACTGTATGAAGCATATTGAAAGAATTAACGCATGAAATCATTGTCAGAGCTTAAGTATAGGCTACTACACTATATTTGATGAACAAATGTATAGGGTTTTTAGTTGACCCCAGCTTACACTGCAACAGCACCACAAATACATCATTACATTGATATACATTGACGGCAAAATTGCTTAAATATTTGACAAGTATAACTAACATAGTATGGTAACATTAACAAACAGCATATCAGCACTCTACAAGTTGACTATTGGTAGGTTGATAAACAACCATCATCTAACTCAGACATGGGCAAACTACGGCCCGCGGGCCAAATGCAGCCCACCGGTGCTTTTATTCTGGCCCGCCAGCATTTACACAAACTTAAACTTCTACCGTGAATTGATTGGAAGACCCTTTTTTTCCTTTTGAGATAATGGATAGCAGTGATTTTCAAACAAAATAAGCCGCCTCAACGGTGCAAAATTGGAATAAAAAACGAGAAAACCTTTTTATTTGGAGATCACATTCAAACGTCGACCGTGATCTCCAAAAAAAGGTCTTCACCTTGTTTTCCAATCAGCGTGCAGCCCGCGGCTTCAACAGTTTTCCCAAATCTGACCTTTCCCGTGAAAAGCTTGCCCACCCCTGATCTAACTGATTGTGATCACAGTACAGAGTATATACTACAGTGTTAACCATTTCCATTAAAATAAACAGCATTGCTATCTTCTCCATGCAAAATTATTTGCTGAATTGTATATTTATTATTTGAATATTTTTCATAAAGATTACAACACCCAACTCCACTGAGCTGAACACAAACTATAACTGTTAAGTCAAAATGATGTTTAAGCCTTACACAAGCACACATAGTCCACCGGGTATTGTTTCAAATCAGCCTTTGATATTGCTACCATACCTGCAATGACATTACCATTGCAACTACATATCCTGCTATACCAACGGCCAACCCTCCTCTTTCCTCATCTTTACAGCATAAGGTAAATCAGCATTTCTTTGTAATGCATAGTCTAAACTAGCCTAGCATAAGCTCAAAACTGTCATAATGTTGTTAAGACAAGTACTGTACATGCTTAAAGGCTTATTTAGGGCTTGTTTTGTAAGTATGACCTCACCATAAAACAGTCATAGTTTAAAAGAATTGGGCCTAAACTATAAAAATTGCAGCACATCTTACGTTTTCAAGGAAATTTTGTTGTAAATTTGAAACCATTTTTGTTTATCCATGATGATAAAAGTGAGCTTTTTCTCATCAGTATGCCATGAAATTTGCATTTCATATTCTTCCTTTAATGAAAGAGGCTCAGAAGCGGTTAGTTCTTGGAGTTCTCTTTGTTGCATCCAAGAGTTATATTTCAAAACGTGATGTTTCTTGTAAGGTACAAGTGCAAGGTTGTGGCTCAACAGAGCGACATTTTCGTTAAGTCTCATTATTATTCCATTGCTTCACTGCTCACATATAATCAGTACCAGCGCTAAACCTGAAGTTTTTTTCCTCTTAGCAAGTGTTTGCCACGATAACTTTCACCGAAAACAATTGCAGGGCAGGAATCGTTCCGAAACTTTTAGTTTTTACAAAGTGGGAAATTGAGAATCTGCCAACGTGAGGTTTTGTCAGCAGCTATTCCTAGCCATTCGCGCGAAAAAATTTCTGCGATTCTTTGGCGCCGCAAGCGGTGATGAGTTAAAAATTTTTCATCCGCTACAGCGAAAGTGATATCACGGAGGTAAGATGACGATTGGGCCGAGTGGTTAGCGCATTTGGCTTCGGAGCTGGCTTCGTGGGTTCGAAGCGCAAGTAGGTCATCTTCCATTATGTGCATACTGCACTATTGTAAAAACCTAAGCTGCAATTATGTGGCTTGGTAAAAAAAATATTGTACTGTAAATAAATTATCAAAAAGGACTTTATTTTGATCTTCACGATCATTATCTTACCACAGTGATCTGATGAAATTTTGTACGACTGTAACAATTCGGATTAAAATCGCATTTAGTGTAAACAGACCTGTAAACATGATAAATCAAAAATGTGGAAATAAAATGCGTCATATTTGCTGAAAAACTCAGAATTAGGGGCAAAAAGTTTAAATAAAATGTGCCTCAAAATTGTTCAAAAAGCACTAAAATGGCCATTAGAGTGTGTAAATTTCAAAATTTTCCCGAGGTAGCATGCTCCCACGCCCTTTTAGAGCCGTTTTTTTCTCTCAATTTTCTTCAAATTAAGTCTGCCGAAAAAATATACGCTACAAAAATGTCAAAACTTGGTGCCCCCCAAAAACAAATTTTGAATAAGCCCTTGGCATGAAACATTTTCAAGGGTTTATGAGGAATTCCCCTACATACACCCAACAATTCTCGGTTAAAGGTGCTGCAGTGACATTCGGAAGCCAGGGCTCGAGTTGTAAAAACACTAATGGGGGGATAGTGCAAGCTCTTCACGCGGACGTAAAGGAGGTTTTATGGGAGGATGATTTATGTTTACGATAATTCGACTTGAAAATGTTTTATGGGGGGATGGTGTTGTTTTCCGGGGGGATAGCATCCCCCCTCAACTCGAGTACTGTGGGTAGGGCTTAATATGAGAGAATATAAGAGATGGAAAAGCACTTTGGTCCCACAGCCTGTTGCAAAACTGCACCGAGAGCAATATCTGAAGCATCAACCAAAGGGCTAAGATTTGTGTTAGGAATAATGGGTGTCTCAGAAGAGTCGATTTGGCCAGAGCCTCTTCAAATGCAACAAAACCCGAGGAAGCGCCTGCTCACCAGCACAATAGGCTTTTATTCTCCGTTTTTTCAGCACTGACTATGGCAAGAAGAGGTAGGCCTAATGGCCTCAGTTGGGAGTGAACCTGTGGTAAAAGTTTATTCGACCAAAATAAAGTTGCTATAGCCGTGAGTCGAACCCGTAACGTGCGTGCTGCTTCGCTGAAACGAATAATGCAGAACTACAGTTAATCGCAAATAGTAATTTTTCCAAATGCTCCAACCTCTTTGATAATCATGCCAGGTTTCTATCCAAAAATGGAAAATGCGCCAGTAGAAGATATTGCCAATATTACTTGGGCAAGGAATCAAAATTAGGGGCAAAAATTTGAACAAACATTGCCTTAAAATTTGGTCAAAAAACATCAAAAATCGCGATTACAGTAAGCAAATTTTCAAAGACTTTCCGGGGAGCATGCCCCAGACCGCCCTACAACTGTGCCCTTTAGGGCATCGATCGATGGATTTAACATTTCTGAACAAGGTGCTAATTGGCTCAAATTTGACGACTAGAAATTAGAAGTGGATTTATACCGAATAGATCAAAATAGAAATATATTGTTAATTCGACTTGAAATATAGGCGTATGTAACAAGCACCCACTGAATACACCAAAAAAATTTAGCAGGGCAAAAAAGCATCGAAGAACCCTAAAGTTTTCAAGGTTAGATGCTTACTGATCTTGATTGGCGAGGCCTACAATTAGCGGCGCACAAGCTTTTAGAGGATGCAAATTATGGTTATTTGTTTCGGGCTAAGTAGAGTTCTTCACTTCAAAGGGGTCATAAACTGCTAAAGCAAAAAAAAAGTCTGTCATATTCCAGTCACTTATAGCAACATTACTAACAGCTCAGATGGTTAAGTGGTAACAACGTCTGCCTTCGGAGCTTCGGCCTCGGGTTTGATTTCTAGTTGGGCCAAACCAATCACTTTAAAATTAGTATTCACAGCTTCCTGTGGAGCACAAGCTGGCAAGTTTACTTGTTGTGCCATTGGGAAAGGCATTTAGCGGGATTGCCCCATCTTGGGGTGGTAGACAGGTGGCCGGTAACTCCTAAGCGAGCTCCTTATAGCGCTTTGATCGGTTTCTCGTGATAGGATAAATATGCAGCTAAAAAGTAAAAAAAAATTTGGTCTTTTTTCCAAAAAAGCAAAGTCAAAAAGGGGGCCTATGGCTCAATGCCCCCTTCTCTGAATACGCTCCAGCTCAGAATAATGAGGTTTAAACAGTAGGGTCGGCAAGGGATGGGCTTTATTGAAGGAACTTCAGCCCCATTGTAGGAAGTTGACGTGGACCTGTCGTGTACTGCAATATATAAAAGGCCTTTTTGCAAGCTACGAGTACGACCACACCAAAAAAAATTGTGATTAGCTACCCCATTTTTTACCGTCACCCCTGGTGCAAACCAACGATATAGGTACGAGGAGTTTTTTCAAGTGAGAAAAAGTAAAGGCACTAGACACTGGTCCAGATTATTTGTAGAATTCTTAGCCTTACAATTGCATATTAACGTTACAGGGAGCCCATAGCAAAACTTTTTGTCGGTTCAGCATAACGTTAGTAGATAGAAGTTGTGGCAGTTTCGCATACTTATCGGTCCAATCAAGATAGATCAGGTATTATTCGACTGACTGGTTTGTTTACCATCGATCAAGACCAGAAGTGTGACAAGCAAACATCTTAAAGGCAATAAAAGCTCATTTGCGTCGTTACTTTGACCAACTTCGGGCAATAAATGCCTGCAGCAAAAGTGCAGTAAGTGGTAGTAGCTTTGCAAATAGTTTTTGTTAGCAGCAGAAATCAAGGTATTTTGTGGACAAAACCGCAGAAAAAGCTTTAGCATAAAAGAATTGAATTTAACTATTAGCTCAGTTGCTAAGCGGACGCTATCGGAGCGGGAGGTCTGGGGTTCGATTCCCAGGCCGGTCAAATCGGCACAGCGGCTCGCCACCGCTGCGACGTTTCTTCGGAGCTGTGTTGCTCAGGCGCTAAGTCGCAGAGATGGGCCCCGCCACTCGTTACACGCTTCGGCGTAATACCGCGAGTATAATGAAGATTTGATTTGATTTAATATCGAAAATCAAAACATTGAAAGTATTGATTTAGAAAAGACCATAAAAACTGCTTAGTAAGATATTCAGGTTACTCATCCATTTTTAAGTGCCGATTGTTAAATGTTCACAAACATTTCAGTGACAGAATGATTACGGTATCTGCGTCCTGAAGACATATATAGGCTACACAGGGGTGCCTGGGTGAAGGGTAGCTCGGGGGAGGGGGGGGCTGGGCCTCCCTAGTTCTAAAAAATGCTTTGAAGGGGGTTTAGGGGGGGGCCAACTATTCAAGTCATAGTAAACTTTTAGTGCTAATCGATATTCAGCATTTCACTTTCTAGTCTGCCGAACGAAAATTCGCAACCGAGAGTACCTGAACACTGTTCCGGCAATGTTCTACTGTTCAGTCAATGTTCTTGTTCAGTGACGCAATAATACCACACCGTTTTTAAAAATGATTTTACAGTCACATCGAGAGTTTGCAGACAAAACTGGCTGCTTATCTCTTGTTGAAAGCGGAGTTAAGTTTTTTAAATTGATCTTTGGGTGTTTAGGCCTTTTTATTCCCAATTCATTAGCATATCAAAAGTTGGAGTATTTTTGATGACATTTTAAGAATTTTTTTTCATAGTTGCTGCATCGCTCACGTGAAGATAATTGACTGCTGGAGGCTGGTGTTACATTGATTAGCATAATGATTTTTTGTTTTTTCTTGTATTTCTTATGTTCGTTTTAAGTAATTTGCGTTGCGCGCCTAGAACTTACTGCCGTACATTTTGACTTCTGCAGGTGGGCCTGTGTTTTTCTGGCAGATTGCAGTAGATAGTCATTTGTGAATTCAATTTTCGTTTTTCTGATACCATGGGTACGCAACTTGGTTGTAGAGTGCCGATAATCCTTAGATATTTGTGATTACTGCCATATGTTGGCAAAGATAGTTACCACTTGAAGACCTAGCTGTCACTTTTTCACCATCTCTGACACTAGGTCTACACACTTCTGAGTTTTGAATGTTAAGTGATTGTGTGCTTGCAACCACAGTACATAAACATAAACGAATGTGAATTGGAAATTAGCTTGTAACAAACGTTGTAAAACATACTGTATAGGTGATTGAAACCGGAGTAATTAAGCTTTACACGATTCAAAAATGCTATGGATTGTTGGTGTTTAAAACAACTGATTTTTTAACACTGAACAGGAGGGCTTACCTAGTTCGAATTTTACCAAGGCACCCCTGAGGCTACCCGTACCTTACAGTAGCCTAACAATGTCAAAAGTGGGACTTCTTGTCAAAATTTTGGAAAACTTACCCTATAAAATATTGGATTGAAAAAGTGTTTGCGCTTTTCAAAATTACAAAACCGCTGAAATATCGTATATGTGATTTTTTACCTTCAAGTTGCAAGATAAACGCTAGCACATGCAATTTTGATTGGTCTGTCAAAAAACACGTGACTGATGTAGCAGGAAACAATCGATTTAAGGAGTTGCAATTTAACTTGCAGAGTAACTTTCGACCTGCTGAATAAGCCATATTAACTTGCGAAATAGCTTTTTGCTTCATACGAAAAATGTTGTTGATGATTTCAATCAAAATCTGGCAAACGGCACAGTTGAGAGTTAGTTAGCAATGTTATTACAAACAATACAACCAAGAAACAGCTAAAAATACTTGTTTCGGTTCACTTCTGGTGCAATTGTCAGCGCTTAAAAGCTATGCTATGCTGGGTCTTTCAAAAAAGGAAACTGAGACAGAACTTGGAAAAGTTCTCGTTAGTTACGCGTTAACTAGACGGATTGAAAAGGATGTGGAGTCCAAGTTAAAATCCAGTTTGAATTCGTTGAATGAAGGACTCAAGGATCCGCAACGTTCGCTTAAGCGCCTTCGTATTTTTAGTAGTTTCTTGGCAGTTATGTTTGTAGTAAATCAATATCTCTTCATCAATTACGAATGTATTGTAGAACTCCTAATTTTCTGCTTAGAATGCGTTATTGCGCAACCGCTGAAAGCTCCCTTTCACTTTTTCTACTGCCTTGCTTGGACTGCTGATGATGGCAGCTCAATCTACATTGTCAAAACGTTCGGTTTTGAGATTTACTGTGGCTATATATTTTCTCCATAATCTAGGAAACTTTGGTTTTGGATTTTGAATAAATTTTCAGTTTCAAGAATTACCGCGGCTTTATTTTCCTTCTAAAGCTGTTTTTGTCCCACATTTATTGCACTCAATTGTTTTGTTTCATTCTTAATGGGACTATGGGAGACGTCTTACTAAAATAGAACGCAGGACCCTAGGACGTTGCTGTAGTTGGGATGAAACAAAATGTCAACACGAATAAATTAAAATAAAAAAAATAGACATACAGTATCTTTCACGCTTTCAAGGATACGTTGCTTAAAACAGTTTGTAACGGCTTTTGGTCATTTACATATTTGGAGTAAATGAAAGATATATGTAGATATGTTGCTATACAGAGATGCCATTATTCTAATAAACAGTAAGAATAAGACTGATAAACTAAAATCAATTCTTCAATATCATTTGCATATTTTTACTATAAAAGTTTCAGCATAATATTCATTTATGTGAGATTCGACCACTTAGAAGTTAGTGGTAGCACTATCTTCTGCAGTATTTCTGCACCGTCAACGCAGTAGTAAGTGCTCCTACAACATGATAATAACAAGCTATACAAGTTGCAACAAGCAAACATCAGAAAAAAAAATTCGATGATGTTGTAACATGCAACTAAGAACGAAAAGAGTTTAAAAAGTAGTAGCAGGTATTGTTGCAGCATCCGATAGTAGTTACTAGTTAGTTTTAAATGTTAATGGACACAAACATTACCAGATTATTATCTAAGCCAGTGTGGTCCAACTTAATTATATCGCGGGCCATAACAAGCTGTTTCCTTATCCCGCGGGCCAATGTTTAATAGAAGATGTTGCTACTCTCTAGTAGATCAACATAGGCCTAACCGTTTGTTCTACCGGTAACAAAAATCTAAAATTTATCGTTCGTTTAATTTTAACTACAGCACGTGTTAACGTGTGTTGCTTTGTCGCTGCGTCCTTTTTCTGACTTATTGTTGTTTATTTTGTGGTAAATATTCTCTGGTAAGCCAGAAATAAAATGAACTACTACTATTGACGTTGATTCGGCATTTTGTGAAGAAGATCAAATTTATCAAGTAAAAATCAAACCTTCATTATACAGTACTCGCCGTTTCAGCTTGTAACGAGTTGACGGGGCCCATCTACGCGGCCGTGCGACACAGCTTCTTTCGAATCAATGGCACAGCGGTGGTGAGCCGTTGGTAACGCTGTGTCTGCTTTGACCGACCCAGGATTTGAAGTTTAAACCCCAAACTTACGCTGCAGAGGCGCGAACGTTGGCAACTCGGTCATCTGGTGGAGATAAGCTTACTTTGCATGAAATGTAACCATCAACTGCACAAAATTACCTGCTGTCGCTATCTTTTTTCAGTGAGGTTGGGCGATTAAAAGCGATTGCGAAGGAGTCTATACCACCGAGAGTTTTAAGCAAGCGCGTGGAAGTCCAGTGTTTTATTATTTTGCCTGTTAACCCCAACTCGTCCTCCTTGCCTACGACGTGAACCTGCCCTTCGGCTCCTACAAACGCAACAAACTGAAAAGTAATCCGTTGCAATTCGATGAATAAAACACCACATAACCTATGAAGCGAAGCGGTACAAACTATTCAGAATTAAATATAACAAAAACGTAAACGCAGTCAAAAACTACAAAAAGAGATTCAGTGAATAGTAACTTTCAGACCCAAATGTATAAATCACCGTAACTCATTGCGGGCCAAGAAAAATATTTTGCGGGCTAAAATTGGCCCGCGGGCCTGCAGTCGGATCACACTGATCAATGCCGATAGCGGATGTATATGTCATTATGCATATAAGTTTTTTAAGGATATCATTTTAATTGAATTGTGGCCCACAAGTTGAGAAGCTTCATACTAAAGAACAAAACAAAAGTAGTACTAAGCAAAAACAAAATAATAAGTTTTTGTTTTTTTTTATTGCTTAAGTCACGCTCGAACGACTTAGCAATACTTTTTAACCGGCGTCACGTGAGAATTTTTTTTGTTTGAATCACTGCAAACAGCAAGGTGCAAAGGTGATTTTAACAAGCCCATCTCTGCGAAGAACAAAGGGCTGCAGATCAGCTGAGCAGGCCAAAGCGACATAACTGCAAAGACATCGTTTCTTCTATTAGTGTTCGAAAATATTAGTGAGTACGGTCGGTTTAAATATAAAATTAGCTTGCGCAAAACCGAACGCAGTCAAAAACTACAAAAGTTGTCAGTGACTGTAGAAGATCAGCAAAATAGGCCTACTTTTAAAAAGAACAGCTGAGAATCTGAATCAACTTACCGAAGTATTCGGTTCGTAAAAATTTGTTCTACGGATTAAATTTCAAGAAGAAGCGGAATGGATGCTTAAAAATATACATTTATCCGCAATTTTAAATGTATTTAATTACAGCGGAGTTGAAGACGTGGGGTTAACTTCGTTAAATGGAAATAGAGTGGGAATATCGAACATGGAGAACTAGATTTTTGAAATAACCGTAATTTGATAAAACAAAGGGAAGATTTAATGCCGGCCTTTAGCTCAGCAGCTAAGCGCACAGGTTATCGATACGGAGATATGGGTTTCGATTCCCTGGTCGGTCAAATCGGTCACAGTGTCGCCAGCAGCTCGCCACCGCTGCGATGATCCCTCGGAGCTGTTTTGTCCAGGTGCTAAGCGGCGGAGATGGACCCCGCCACCCGTTACACGCTTCGGCGTAATACCGCGAGTATAATGCAGATTTGATTTTTTTTTTTTTTGAAGGGAAGATTTGAGAAATATTCTAGGATTATAGGTAAAATTGCTGGTAAAAACTTGGAAAAGGCAAATCAATGACAATAAAAAAAAAACCTTTATCGACAAGCTAACAATGTTGTTCCTTCAAATCAAACCTTCATTATACTCGCGGCATTACGCCGAAGCGTGTAACGAGTGGCGGGATCCATCTCCACGGCATAACGCCTGGGCTACACAGCTCCGAAGAAACGTCGCAGCGGTGGCGAGCCGCTGTGCCGATTTGACCGGCCTGGGAATCGAACCCCAGACCTCCCGCACCGAAAGCGTGCGCTTAGCAACTAAACTAACGTTCACGCATATTGTTAAATTGTAGCTAGAACGATTCCAAGTGAAAATAAAATCTATTCAGTTCAACGAAGACAATGTAGTAAAACATGTTCGACGCGTATGAATGAATTTCGTTTGTTTGGGCTACGCCAGTAAACTATTAGCATTTGAAAGCGTTACTATTAGCAGGTAAAGTTGATTGAAAGAGCGCTGGTTAGAAATGAGGAAGACAATGAACTAATTACCAGGGAGATAGTGAGTGGGAGGAGGGGGGAGGGTGTTTAAACCAGGCCCTCCTCTAAATTTGTTTGAATAGCTCGTAGCAATAACAGCTGGAATTCTTACCCTTAATGGAAAAAAAAGCAGAAATTACAAAAGTTACAGAGAAATTTCCCTACAGAAGAAATTTCCCTACAGAGGAATTTGCAGAAATTGCAAAAGCGAAAACAAGCTATTTCTTTGCTGTGCTAGCGACTTGGCCTAACGGTACCTCGCAGGTTACAGATCCTACGAGGTGGGTTTGATTCGCATCTTGGGCCGATCGCATTTGGCGTATGAACTAGGTGGCTGCTGATTAAAAGAATGCAAGCTCAAGTCAAAGTCTCCCTCAATTACTGTTGAATACCGGTGCATTTTCAGATTAAAACACACCGAAAACAAAAATGAATTTTAACCAAAAATATGCAATTATGCTCCAAGAAATTCAGGTCAAGTCATATTGTAAATAAAATAGTGTCTGAGGTCATTAAGCAAAACTAAGCCAAGTGTGAATATTTAACATACTGTAGCTTCATTACGTCATGCAGTCTTAATCGAATCAGCGGTTCACATTTGTTGTTATTATAGCGTAATATTGTGAAAGAGAATCTATTGAAAATGAGCAAGTACGAGATGAAATACACGAAGGGGTGAGTGTGCGTTTTATTTTATACATTTTCGTTTTTCTATCCGGCCGAACGACTGGCGTAGTGGTTCAAGACACCGGCAAGGGTGATGGAGGTCTGGGGCTCGATTCCCGATACGATCAAATCGGAGACTGTCGCCAACAGCTCGCCACCTCTGCAACGTTTCTATGGAAGTGTGTTGCCCAGGCGCTGAGCCGCGGAGATGAGCCCCGCCCCTTGTTACACGCCTCAGCGTAATACCACAAGTGTAATAATGATTTGATTTCTTTTGAGGGTATTTTTAGTGCACTGATTAATTTTTGAAATCGGTGTTTTATTTTCGAAGTAGCATTATCCCTGCAGCAATATTTGCAGATTGCCAGATGCAATTTGAATGCGTTGAATGGTGATTCCCGATGTTTGTATTATGATTTCATTGTTTAGTTTGTGGTCAGTTTTAATAGGATCATGTTCTCGATCTCTTGAATTGAGTCAAGACTGCCCTGAATCGAATTGATCAATTATTAGCTTTATGTTTACCGAGCAATTAATCATCAGCCATGCTGTTTTTTGCTTTTATCATTTTTTACCGAAAGTCGTAAACACGATGGCCGTACCAGGTTCATGTTTATACTCGTCACAATGCTTCTACCAACACGGACCACCGACGTATTAGGGCGTAAGGCGTGGACGCATAGGTATCCGCTGAAACATTTCAAGGGGAGGGGGAAGGACAATTCTAATTTATCTCAAAAAGGATGTAGATAATTAGTAAAAATCTCAAATTTAATAATAAAATACATCATTTATATAAAAGTATGTCATTTTCTAAGGGGAGAAAGGCCAGGAAAACTGAACAGGAAACGCCCTTTATTGTATGGCCACTTCACGGTTTTCGCTAACCAGTAGTAAAATGAGGATAATGGATGTATTGTTCGAATTGTATTGTCTAGCGTCGTAAATGACTCTGCGTTCGCTTTGTATTCTTCGCTCGCTAGAATACGAGTTAAATTTTCAGCATTGGCCAAGTAGAAACACCTTCTTACCAGAAAAAAAAACATTTCTACTATTTTGAACACATTTTGCTAATCCTGTCGGTTTTTGTAAACACCGTTGGTCTTCTAATTAGCAGCATCTGAGGCTAGGTTCGATTCTTGGCAATTCATAATGAAGATTAAAAATTACATTAGCCGGCACTCGATTAGCGTCAAGGGCTGAGAATAAGCAGATGCTTCAAGGTCCAACCTACATAGACTAGCAATGTTTACGAACGAGTCTGCGCTGTGAGTCATGTAACGGCTGACGGCTGTTGGACTTTCAATTAATAAGCAATTGATGATGGCCGTCATTTTAGGTGATAAACTTGCTTACAAAATCAGGAGCGGATCAGGGGTTTTAGGGAGAGGGATGGCCTACAATGGGAGGGGAAATTTGCTTTTACGATGTTATGGTAGCGTACGTAATAATCCAAGGACATTAGACATTCAACTCATAATGTACGCCAACAACACTTACAGCTGTTTGCTGATATGGAAGTTTTTAGGGGGCTGATCGCCCCTATTGCCCCCCTCTGGGTCCACCCCCGCACAAATAAATGCAAGGTTGTTATGAATTGATTAAATTATCTTTTGTTTGCAAAGCTGTTGCTCGTTACGACGTAGATTACTGCAGCATGCCAAATTGTCGATATGTAAACTGGTAGTAGTATGTAAAACAAAGTAAAGTACCATACAGCCAGGGCATTCCATTACCCAGTCTACACGTCCAGCTTAAGTGATTCTAAAGGCCCACGCTCTTGCTGTGTCACAAGTAAATTTTTGATCTCATGATAATATTACTCATTTTAATTGTACTATTTTAATTATGATATCAAAAATGGATTATGATGCAGAAAGATCGTGAGCCGTTGGAACCACTAAAGCATGTGGAGAGGGAAAACGTAAACACGAACCAAAACTTTTAATTTTCATAAAACGCTCTTCAAGTAGCTTTTGATATTAATGTTCAATTGGGCATGATGTACAAGAATTGACGAAAAGCTTGCCAAAGCAAACGAAATCCTTAAAAAGCATTTTTGTTTACTATTTGACAACATTACCACCGCACATATTATGGAAAATCGATAAAATTGAAGCTGGTGACCCTTTAGTTAGATGGAATCAAGGGGAATAATGAAGCGTTAGGCCTACCAGATCTGTGTAAACACAATAACATGAGGTAAATAAGACAATAAATGATATTATACAAAAGGCCTACTTATCAGTTTGTTTTTCAAGGAAATGTTAGGTGCCAAAATCAATTCTGCAGGGACCTAAAACAAAACAAATCCCATTTTCTTCCATAAGTTTTCGTAATTTCAAAGACCTGATTTTCATTTTAAGAAGCCAAATCGCCTTAAAAAATGATTTTTATATTTTAGCTCCTTCAAGAAAGGAAGACTAAGTCAATCGGATATAGAATCTTTGCGGGAACGTCGTATGAGCCAGTACGAAGGGAAAACTGCTGCGATGCCCCTCTGCATCTTCAACCTTATGAATGCCATCTTAGGAAGTGGGATTCTCGGTTTAGCCAATGCTGTGGCTAATCTTGGCATAGTCTTGTTTTCGTAAGTCACTTTTTAACCTTATGTGGCGATAATTCTAGATAATGATACGATTAGTTCTCACAAAAATCGCATTAAAATAACTAAAAAATCGCATTAAAAAGCATTTTTCAAGTGCGCTTCTATCTCAACGCAAGAGCATTCATCGTCTAAGGAAGTTTTTATGTAGTCACAGTCTCTAGCTTAATTTTTTTGCTTCTCGCCTCATTTTTAGGTAGCTGATTTTACATTTGAGTCTTGATACAAATTGGCTCTTTACTTCCATGAATGATAGAAGTTATAGAAAGCCATATTGAATAAAAAAAAGAACAAAATAATTTTGAAGGACGTGAATTTTTCGGACGTTTCGATTAGCGCTGAAAGTTATGGATTATTTTTTGCTTTTAAGTGGCAAAATTTTATTTGAATAAGCTTGACTATGAATCGCAAAAAAAAAACAAAACGTTTCGTCGTAAATTCGAATGCTTCAGTTTCTTTTATTGCTTAATCAGGATATTCGAACATTTTCACTATTTGTACTACGAGGAATGACAATAACTAAAAAAAAAATGTTGCAGCACAATGTTGGTGGCAGTGGCAGCGTTGGCATTTAACAGCATACGCCTCCTCGTGGAGATGTGCGATTATACCGGAAGTGCGTCATACGAAGCAATCGGGAGAGCCGCTTTCGGAATAGGAGGAAAAATAGTGACAATTTTAAACATCTTTATCCACACTTTAGGAGGTATAAATGACTGGGTTACGTTTGATTTAGCATGTGTCATATGGTGTTCTGAGGAGGTTGTGGTTTGTGAAGCAGGCTGCTAAAGATTGTTCCAAGTATCAAATAAAATCTCCATTGTACTGGCGATATTGCGCCCAAAGCGTGTGACGAGATCCATCTTCGCGATTTAACGCCCGGCCAACACAGCTCCGCAAAAACGCCGCAGCGGTAGCAAGTCGTAGGCGGACACCGTTTCTCTTATGACCGGCCAGGGAATCGAATCCCAGATTTTTCGTGTCTTTAACCACTGCGCCGACCGGCAAGTTATAATCACTGGGCTATTTAGGTATTGCATGTTCGAGCAGTTTGCCAACAAGGCGATGAAAGATGATAGAGACTTGTTGAAACTGTTCGAAGTCGATATTTTTAGACATTCGTTCATGTCACTTACGTAAAAATAATATATGATAGCCTTTCGATTTTAAATAAGATGATGCAACTCTCCACAAGGCTTTTTAGTCTACATTTTGTAATACAGTATAAAAGAAAAATGAATAGGCATTAATTTCGCTTACAGAGCTTAACAAAAGATCAATAAAACCTCTTATTGTTATTTTCATGTAACAACCACCAAAGTCGAGCTTTTTCTTTTCATGTTTCTTTAGATGGAAGCAAATATATTAATCGTACAACATACTTTCAATTAGGCAAATATTCTAAAGTTCAAGCCTTTTGTAAAATCATTTTGGGTGTGGCTTTTCATCACCTGGGCGAGAGCTGTAAAATCACAGCTTAAAGTGGTTCAAGTAGCTAGTACCCTAACAATAGTCCGCATTTTTTATGTCAATATTATTATTAAAAGGTTGTAAGCTAAATTGTACAGACCGTAATGCACAAAAAAGTACGTGAAAACGTACACCTAAGTTTTGACTGTATCTACTTTTGTTTTATGCGCCGTGGTGCATTAATTAATTTTTGCGCTGCTAATCAGCTTTAACATCTATTGAGCAGCAATAGCCTATTAAACAAAACTGGAACCCAGTTGTGATTTTTTTTCTTTTTTGATAGTTTGCGATATTTCCTTTTTTATAAACCGGTACATTTTTTTTGCAGCTATGTGCAGTTTTCTCTTCATAGTCAAATACGAACTTCCAGAAGTGATTCGTGTTTTAGTGGGAGCTGGACCTTGCGATCCGTAAGTTTAGCTATACTGACTCGATTGACCCAAGAGGGTGCGTAAAAGTTACATGCAATTCAAGAGAGGAGGAAGCTACAGAAGGGTCTATGGTTAATACGAATCCAATTACCTCATACTGTTTTGTGATTTCATTTTCCATAATTGTGCTGCTGAGTCCGCTCTTGTTGGCTGTAAATCCAATTTTTTATGTGTGGCAAGACTCGACCATCACAACTAAACCCGATCCCAGGATCGTATTAAAACTTTAGGGGCTTCCGGGCTAATTTTTTAGAAGATCCCTTGCTTTTTTTGCAGTCCTGATTTCGACGTTAACGGTAGACCTTTTTATTGCAAAACGCCATTTAACTACTTTTTTAAAGTTTGGCCGACCCCTACCCGGGTAATTCGGGACCATAGTCCCACAGTCCCCTTTAATTTGGCCCCACCCAATCTTTTATCCATGGATTGGGAGCGGGAGCGATTTTTTTTGTGGAAGCGAAAAAAGAAGTGCGAAACTTTTGCCGATAAAAACTAGGTGAACCTAGCTTACGCTCTGTTTGACTACTGAGTTGGAACTTGCAAAATCAGAAATGAAATACTTATACTTGAACTCTGCTTTCACATTTTTTGTGCAATCGATGAAGAATGCTTGCGGGTTTGTAGCCCTGCTTTAAACTCTGGCCTACACTGTGGTCAGCTGAGTTCAGAAACAGCGAGTTAACCACGTTTTTGTTAAATTTAGAGCTTGGTATCTTGATGGAAACATTCTAACAATTATGGTGACGGTGATCATCATCATGCCTCTGGCTGCTGCAAAGAACATTGGATTCTTAGGATATACTAGCGGATTTGCGATGGGGTGTATGATATTTTTCACGGCTGTGGTAAGCGAAATCAGTGGCGATAATGTAATAATTTCGGCGCCACGGCGAATGCTAGAATGGGTTGTTTAGCCCCATAAAAAACTTCGCGAGATATTAAGTTTTAACCCTTCAAGCCTTCGGCTCTTTGAAACACGTCAGCTACAAACGACTTTTTGCGAGCTAGGAACTCATGTCATGGAATTATAATCAAAATGCGCAATGTATGCAGAAATTCTGCGGTGTTTTTGACTGTTTTGCAGTAACTTTTCTGCTCGGAAAAACATTTCTAATTCGTTACTGCCACAGTGGCTAAAGACACTTCTCTCGGCGCAGGAAGTTCTGGGTTCGTTTACGAGGCAGGTCAAATCGAGCACAGTGTCACCTACGGCTCGCCATTGCTGTGATGTTTCTTGGGAGTAGTGTTGCTCAGGCGCTAAGCTTTAAAGAGATGGGTCCCACCACTCATTGCATGTTTCGGCGCAATACCGCGAGTATAATGAAGATTTGGTTTTTGTATTGAGATGATTAGTAAGTTAAACGGGTACACTGTACTGTAGTTTGCATACTCACGGGATATTGTTTTTAACGTACTTACCCCAATAAAATCGGGCACCGAAAACGTTTGGGTGTATCAGCCAGTTAAAGGCTTACTAGATAGTAAATAACCTAAAGAAACAAAAGTCTGTTCAAAGCTGCTCATATTTTTATAGATCGTTGTTGAACATTGGATCATCCCCTGTCCTATTCGTGATTATTATGATGACAAAGTGAACGAAACTATTCACGACGCTGCTGGTAATTGTGCAAATAAATAATAAATAAGCTAGTACATTTAGAAATAGATAACAGCGTTTATTTTTTAGCGATTTTGCTTCATGCTGTTGCGGTTCTCTGTTAATTTTATTTTGATTTTTGACGTGGAATTAACTACACTTCGCAGGATAACTGTGATTCTCTGCCATTTAATGATAAGTTTTACCAAATGGTCCTTATTTCTATGGCTTGACTCATCAGTATCAACTTAGCCTATATACGTATCACAACACCGCGAGTGCTAGACATAAGAAAGCATATCATGAAGCGATGGACGTGGGATTCCATTTTTTTTTTTTTAGCCGATTCTGTTTCAACTAATGGTACAAGACAAACAGCAATGCTGGCCAGTTCGCTGATCTTATGAAATTCGATGAGCCGTTTTTAACTTTTTATTGAACCGATGCGAACCTGATGAATCCTACGATTAATAAAAAGTGTGAAAAGCTAACTTACAAATATTGCGTCAGTAAAGTAATTCAAGTAGCCCAAATTATATATTGGAAGCTTCTTGGCAACCAGCATTAAGGCTTACGCAAATACATTTTTCAGCTGCTGTATATAACACTACATCAGAGGGTATAGCTGCGACGATGGGAGTAATAAGTACTACGACAGAAGGCCATAATCATTCGATGTGTAACACCAAATCGTCAAGCATTCACCAGGAATTTGAGGAAGGTATTGCCCATCAAACCTGCGACGCCACGTTATTCACATGGAATGACAAGGTAATGTGCTTTTTTTTAGAGTGAATTTATTGCAATTTATATCTGGTGCGCAACATCTAGGGGAGATAAGCTTTTATAATTTTATTGCGCGAGATAACTCAAGACGACAATTCATAATTTTGTTAGGCGTGTAGAAGTTTTAAATGAAGCGAAAGCCCCAATGGCAATCAATATACCCTCTGGATCAGCCCTTGATTTGAACTGGATTTTTTTTTTTTTTTTTTGAGAAAGTTTTTTGCCGATTTTGTTGGCTAGCGTACAGTGGCGCGGGAACGTTTTTTAGACAGGGGGGGCTCAAAATAGTAAGATCGTGTCAACGTCTGGGGGGCGAAGCCCCCCAGACCCCCCTTTTTTCGAACGCACGTTTTTAAGAGCAGGACACTCAGCAGACCTATTTTGATAGACATCAATTGCATGCCGCTCAAGTGACCGGAATTTTTTCAGGATAATCTTTTATCATGGAAAACAAGATTGCTTACTACCATTAGGCTTTTCTAACCATGCTCGAATTACTACTCATGTATTTGTAAAATGCAAATACCTCAATCACAAAACCAAAAAGTAGGCAAACAAAATTTGCCCGATCTAACTTTTGCTTTGCTGATCAGAGTTACATGCAACAAACAATGCCCCATTGAGGTTTAAAAATAACAAAAAACACACAATCAAAATAAAGCACTGAACCATTTTTTAACATAATGAGATGTGTAGATATAGGTATTTAGGTAGGCGTACTAGCTCAATTTTAGTAACAATCATCGGCAGTGCTCGAGTTGTGAAAACACTTATGGGGGGTGGTAGGCTACAACTTTTCATGCAGACCTAAAAAGAGATGGTCATTATAGTTGTAAGGGAATGGTTTACGCTAAAATGTTTTATGGGGGGGATGGTGTTGTTTTCAGGGGGGATGGCATCCCCCTCAAATCGAGTAGCCTACTGATCATCGGTGCCAGTTTAGTAGTGATTTAGCCGCTTCATTGGGTTGGTAGAAAAAATTCAAAACCATTAAAAAACTCAACCAGAAGAGAACTTGCACCAGCTCATATAAGCTTAATTAGGGGTGCCCAACCAGTCGATCGCGATGTACCGGTCGATCTTTGGATGCTTGGCTGTCGATCGCGGGTCAATTTGGCATGTACACAAATCAGGTTGGCCACCAACAATTCCAGTTCATGTAACGCGTCCGGGCCGTGAAGACCTTTTTTTTAGCTTTTCACAAAAATTTTGGTGGAATTCGGAACATCTGAAGGATTGAGGACCGTTTTTTTGCACTTCACCGCATTTTCGTTTACGATTTACGTAATTCCCATGATCAGTAGCGACTTTCATTCGAGCATTCAGAGTAGTTTGGCGTAAAGTGTTTGGCAGCTACAAGAATTGACAGCCATTATACTTTTACTGGGCCATCGTCCATGACTGCTGTAAAGGTTTGCAAACGCTGATATAAAACACGGTTAAAAATGAACTTCAAGCATTGAAAATTTTACCAAATTTTACGTTGACCAAGTGAATAATAACTGACTGATTTTTAAAAGAATAGTGATTCTTCGTTGGTTAAAAGCACTTTAAAAAATATTTGCTTCATTACGTATGTACGTTGCGAGCATTAATCACGTCGCACTCAGTGCATAATTGTTTTAATTGTCAGGGGGGGCTCAAATGGTTCAGGGGGGGTTAAAAAAAGTTCAGGGGGGGCTTGAGCCCCCCCTGGCACCCCACTTCCCGCGCCTATGCTAGCGTATGAAAATATATCCTCTTCTAAAAATCAGTGCGCACGCCCCTGCTGTGCCTTTGGTAGCAATTTTGCATAATACCAAACGCCTGTTTTTGCGTAGATTTACCATTTCGAGTAAGACTCGACTTACTATTTCAAAAATCTGTTTTTGTTTACATAACACGCTTTTCCTGCTTGTTTTTGACTAAGCGTCACAAGGTAGAAATCTTATTTTGACTCATTGTTATTTACGAATTTTTGAAAGTCCTTATCTACGCCTTTGGCTATATTAGTTCCTGATTATTTTAATTTATGTTCAATGCCATGAAATTACTTTCATGCTGTGGATTTGCCATTCTCCCTACAGCCAAAAGAATCTATGAAAATCTCTTTAATTGGTTGTAAAATTTATGACTTTAAATTGTGTTGACACGTTAAATGCAAACTTTAAATAAGTGCCACTTAAATGAGAGTAAAGTCGGACTGCCTGAAATCCTTTCTACTTTTTAATGATAACGGCCGGTTAGCTCAGCTGCTATGCACACCGCTGTTGGTACGGGAGGTCTGGATTCGATTACCAGGTCGGTCAAATCGGACACAGGGTCGCCAACGGCTGGCCACAGCTGCGACGATTCAGCGTAGCTACGTTACCCAGGCACCAAACTGCTGAGACAGGCTTCCAGCATTTTTAATACGCTTCTACTTTACAACGCGAATATAATGAAAATTTGATTTTTTTGAGGTTTTATTCGCTTCGTGAATTAAGAAACAAGCCAGCTATTAAAACTCGTGGGCTAAATTTTTCTTGTTGGCTTGATTCTTTTTTGAGGTTATCAAACACATGGATGATCTACTGTCGTTCAGACACCGGCGTTAGCCTGGAGCTGTAGCCAGAGGTGTAGCAAGAAGTTTTAAAAGGAAGGCATAAACTACAAAGCCATCAAAAGAACTTATTAAGCCTACCATCGAAATTAAAACCCAGAAAAGAGCCTAATTCCAGAGATGTTTTCTTTAAAACTTTATTTCTGGAGTGGGGAGAACAGAAAAGGTGTAATCTTGTTATAGCAAAAAAAAATTAACCTGCAGCTTGTAAATGTCAAATTGAGCATCTTAACAGATGAAAGGCAAACCAGCAATTGGTAGCATCTAACCATAGGTGGCGGAACCGGGGGGGCTGCCCCCCATTTTTTTCAGGGCGAGCGGCCTAGGAAGCTCTAATTTACGAGTTTATTTCTACAATATTGCCTCTGCATGAATGTATTTGAAACGTCATAGGCCTATAATCAAAGTTAAAACCCACGAAAGAGCTTAAATTCAGAGATCTCTTCTTTAAAATTTTGTTTGTGAGGTGGGGGGAACAGAAACTAGAAGCAAGAACCGTGGGTCTGAAGCCCACATAAATTGGACAAGTCACATGTGGACAGGCTAATTATGGATTGTTGGCATAGGGCCGGATTTACGTATAGGCTAAGCAGGCTGAAACCTCGGGCCTCGGAGAAAATGGAGGGCCTCATTACGAACAATGAAGACTTTTTTTTCTACACCGATACTTTCAGTGGAAAGCAGAACATCTGAGGACGTGTATACCTTTTTTTTGCTTTTTACCATACCGATATTTTCAGTGAAAACAGGACATCTGAGGACGTGAAGATCTTTTTTTGCTCTTCCAATCAGTGTGATCAAATAGCCTAGGGCCTCTCATTGTCTAAATCCGGCCCTCAGAAGCGTGTTCAGGGGCGGGGCCATTGTGCGATTCGCCCCCCCCCCCCCCCCCCGTTTTAACTATGCCTTTTAGTGACCAAAAACAATACTAATGGAGCTAAGTGACCGAAATATGCCAAATTCTTTTGATGGTTTCTTATGGCTAGGGGCGAATCCAATGGGGTAGGATAAGGGATATGCATCCTCCCACCAGCCATTTTCAAAAGTGTTTTTGATGCATACAGTTTTGTTATAATTTCGAACCTCTTCGATAGCTATAAGCCTTAAGCACGCATAATCAAAAATGTGCGAACAAAATGCATCATATTTGGCGAAGCACTCAGATAGGGTCAAAAAATTTAAACAAAATTTGCCTGAAAATTATTCAAAAAACGCTACAATAGCCATTACAGCTTGTAAATTTTCAAAAAATTTCCGGGGGAGCATGCCCCCGGACCCCACTAAAGCTTTTCTCATTTTTTAATCAACTTCGAATTTGTTCTGCCGAAAAAATACGCTGGAAAAAATGTGGAAATAATAACCCCCCCTTTTAAAATTCGAAATGCTTCCGCCATCGCTGGGTGGCGCTCTATTCTTTAACCCTTCACCCATAGTGGCACTCAAATAGGCTCAAGGTTTTACGTACGGTTATGGTATTTACAGTAACTGTTGCGGTTGTTAAAACAATAAACTTTAGCTGCACAATTACCCTGTCCACATGTCCGATTGATGTGGGCTTTAGACCCACGATTCTTGGTTGTAGTTTCTGCATCATTATTAAATTTTTGATGTTATAATTTAAAAAATATATTATGACATCAAAAATTTTAATTGCGTCGCAGAAACAAGAACCGTGGGTCTGAAGCCCACATCAATTGGACATGTCACCTGTGGACAGGGTTTATATGAGTTGTAGGCGAAGGAAGTCAGGTCATTGCTTTTAAGCCCCCCCTCCCCACTTTAGAAATGCTTACGCCATCGCTGGACTACAGCATTGTTCTTTTTGTACCAAAGGTGAAGTCAAAATGGAGGGTCGAGGCACAGTTACCAACTTTTTTAAAATACGTTACTAGCTGTAGCACTGTTAGGTCTCTCATCATGAGTTAGGCCTAATACTCGCAGTGCATTAGGCCAGTTGCATGAATGAGACAAGGTTAGGTAAAATAACTGCTTTCATATTTTTAGAGTGCATATGCTATTCCAACAATGGTGTTTGCTTTCCAATGCCATGCATCTGTTTTGCCCATTTACACCGAGTTGCAAAACCCAACACCATCGAGAATGCACAAAACAGCCATTATTTCTATCGCCAATGTTTTTATTCTTTATTTTCTGGCTGCTTTGTTTGGATATCTTACATTTTACAGTAAGTTATTCTCTAGAATTCTTTGTATGTTCTAAATTATGGCCTAGAAATACTTTTACCAACACGTTGCAATAATGTATCAGTACTGTAATGTAGACCTGGTTGTAGTAAGCCTTGAATATGGATGACTAAAAGCTTAGGGGAAGGAATTTATGCGTGCCGATAAAAGTGCCTTCATTTTTCAGCTGCATTTCAAGTTTTCAGTGCTGTGACCATAGCTCTTTTATTCGTGGCAGTAATGGCTAATGTTCTTTTAAAGTGTGAATACATCAAAATAATGTGCAAAATTTTACAGTGACCATAAAAACAAGACAGTTGCTTATTTCAAATTTTTCGTGCATAAAACATGCTTGCTATGCCCTGTAACTTAACATTTTCACCTTTACTTTTTAAGGTGCTGTTGGACCCGAGCTTTTACTAATGTACAGCGCATACGATCCGACGAACGGAGTTATTTTGGTTTCGCGGATCATGGTTTTGATTTGCGTTATTTTCTCAACTCCGCTTCTGCATTATCCGGTAAGAAGTGTGCACAAGCAAGCAATGTCGGCATAATTTTTCGAAGTCGATATAATCCTTAAGCAAAAATTTTCCGGAATAGACCATCTGATATGTAGAAAAAATCTTTTTTGGGTAAACAGTTCTACTGTACAGTAAATAGCCAGAAGAATGCATCTACAGTAGTTTTGGTACCTGACCGAGAATTGCTGTATACTGATTTAGCTGCAGTTGACGAGCTTTTCACAAATAAAGAGCTGAAAGCAGTCGCGTAGCCACGAAAATGCTGGCTCCTTTTTTCTCGTATAAAGGTCTTTTTTAGAAATCGATCACTGAGGGCGAATAAAAACGGGACATCTAATCATTCGTTGAGCCCGGCCCTGCCCCTACATTTTTGCTGGCTACGCTCCTGACTGAAAGCCTACTAGAAAGTAAAGAAGTAAAAGTACTTTTTTTGCGAGATATTTGCTTAGTATTGGCTTTAGTGACGGGTTAAAACAAACCATCTTAAAAATAAAAAAGTTCCCGACTTAAGCTTCATTTTAAATCAGAATTTATATAGGCTTGAATAATACGATAATTTGTCTAATGGAAGTTGTATTGCAGGCGAGAAAATCGTTGATTATGCTTTTTTTCGAACATAAACCTTTTTCGTGGGTTCGTCATCTCGTGATTATGGTTATGCTTTTAGCAACAAGTAAGAAGAACGCTTGTAAATTAAAACTGCTCTTGGAAGGGCGCAATAGTAGCCTAATCGTTACAGCATCTTCCCTTACACTGTAAGCGACGCTTTTGGTTAAAATCAAATTTTCATTAAACTCGCGGTATTACGCAGAAGCGTGTAACGAGTAGCTGGGACCACCTCCGCGGCTTGCGCCTGGGCAACTCAGCTCCGAAGAAACGTCGTCGCAATGGCGAGCCGTTGGCGACGCTGTGCCGATTTGACCGGTCCGGAAATCGAACCCAAAGCCTTTCGCACCGATAGCGTGTGCGCTTAACAACTACGCTAACAGGCCGGTCACGCTTTTGGTTAACTTCCTCAAATTTGCAGTAAATCTCCGCTACTTTATAGAAGGCCAATGTCGTTTTTTCAGGCCAGCTCTTTTAGAATAGGCTACTAAAGTCAATAGCCTACATTTTTATGCTAGTTTCGATTCTCGCCTCATTAAGAATTGCCGCCAGCGAAGAAAAGCGCAATCCTTTCAGCCCCTTAGGGAAAGTTTTAACTGGCTAACAGCTCAGATGCACTATTAGCTAGAGCATCTCCTTTTCGAACTATAGATTCGGCTTTGTTTGATTTCTAGTCTTGTCTAACCAATAACGTTAAAACTGGTATTACCAGCTTCCCTGCTTGACGTTCGGCATTAAAGGGACAGTGTGGAGGACAAGCAGGCGAGTTTACTTGTGCCGTTGGAAAGGCATAAAACGGGATTCCTCATCTTTGAGTGGTAAACAGATGGCCGGCAACGCTTAAGCGAGCTCGTTACACTGCTTTCTCGTGATACAATAAATATGCAACTAAATATTACAAAGAAATAGCCATCATTTATTAATCAAGACGATCTACATTTAAAACTGCAACGTTCAATTTCTGAAATAGCTTCTGCTTAAAACCCTGCCATCCTGATTTTCTGACTGAATTGTTGTCTTTCAGCTAACGTGCTGGTGATTTATGTGCCAACCATCCGAGAAGTGTTTGGCTTTGCTGGTGCTACTTGCGCTTCCATGCTGGTTATTATCTTGCCTTCATTATTCTATTTACGTTTGGGACCTGGATCATTGTTGTCAGCGAGAAAGATTGTGGTGAGAACATTTTGCAAAACTTCCTTTCAACGAATTCAGGGCAGCTCAAGCACTATAGTCATACAAATTGATAAATTGGGAGCCTGCTTTAAACAGAAAGATACTTCTTTTTATTCTTAGTGTAGCCCTCCTCCCACTAAAATCCTCGATTTGCACCCGACAAGGTTTGACCAGGGAGGTCGAAGGTGGTTCTGCCTCTAACAATTAGCAATCCAACAATTTGCCTGAGACAAAACTTAAATTTGATTGAAACTAAAAGTATATTTTTTAAAATTTTTGGCATGGACTAACAGCAGAATTTCGAGAAATAGTTAAGATGCATTGCATAGGTTAAATCCATTTCCAAAGTGCTCAATGATCGTGCCAAAACCGCATTTAAGGTATGCAAAATAATTATAAAAAAGCATGACACAGCGTGACCCACCTACAAATTGCACAATCATATAAGTTACAGTAGTCAGTAAGATAACAAAAATTTTCAACGCACATCATCATAACCCATCTTTCGGTCCGTCACGAAGAAAAAGCTTATTGCTACATGATTGGTTAAAAAACTCGCTCGTAGCCCACAAAGTAAATGCATAGACAAGTAACAATTGGTAAGATTCAACTCTTTCAATGTCATAAATCTCACCCATGTCGTATAAACTTATCGAGATAATCGGAGGTATAAATTTGTTCAGATTTAGTTTCTGAAGTTGGTAAAACCAGTGCACGGCCAAACAATAAACGGTGTAATGAGTTGATTGGGCAATCATGTTCAGGATTTACTAGGTAATCATTCTAGTATTGATATTTAAGCTTAATCCTTGCATATAGCCCAGGCCTGAGCAAAATACACTTTCAATTTCACAAGCCTTTATTTTTTGTAGCTGCAATAACAATCCTACGTACAATTAAGCGAACAGTCCCAATACTGAGCAAACTTATGTATCAAATATTCATTTTTCAGCCATTATGTCTTGTCATTATTGGATTTGCATTCATGATTCTCAGTATGGCTTTGATAATCGCATCGTGGATATCTGGGTGATCTAGAGTTGGAACAAGCTTTAAAACGAAGAATTTTTCAAGCTACTGCGTACTACGGATCGTTTTGAATAGTGTTAGACCACACTGCAGCCCAAAGTGATGAGGTCAACCATGTAGTAGGCCTCAATATTAATTTGCAATCATTTCAATGCAAGGGTTGCAGCTTCGTAATTTTGAATGATTTAATTTTCAAATAGAGTATTTATATTGAACATATTGTGTGATTTAAATTATTGATTAAGAGTACAGAAGAAAATTGCAGTAAGCTTCCATTTTTTAATACAGAATTACACGTAAATAAACCGTTTTATATTCACAGTAGGGGAGACCAAAATTTCACTTTTTTCTCCAAACATGGACATCAATGTGGCATTCTGTGAGGTTGCCTGAAACAATTTTATCAAGAATTCGGCCTACAACGACGTTTTTAAGTTTTTCTGGGGAGTATAAGTCCTAATTGAATTTAGAGTCAAACCAAAATTGAATCTAGGGGGGGGGGAGGGGGTTAGTCTACAAATGAAAATTTTCCAAATTTTTTTTTTTTTGCTTTTTAGGATTTTAGCTAGATGTTTGTTGATGTTCACCAATCAAGCAAAGGGCTTTTTTGCCCTTACCCCTGCTAATTTCCACACTTGTACATTGTCCTTTTTTCAAATTTTAACCCCATTTTTGCTAAAAAAAGCAGATACTTCATATTTGAGGTTTAAACTTACGTCAGGATGTTGTCTTTAGTGTGGGATCCATTTATGTGATTTAGATAAAGCTTTCTTGTCTCTTCCACATAATGGAAAGCAAAAAAATATATAATAAAAATCGGGCAAATTTTTATTTTTAGGCTTATGCCCCCCCAAAAATTTTAATACGCTGTTGCAGGCCGAATTCTTGATAAAATTTCCTGATTTTTTCACGAAACTCTTATTTTATGCAACCTCATAAAAAAATGCCATATTGATGTCCATGTTCGGAGAAAAAAGTGAAATTTTGGTCATCCCTAATTTACAGCAAATTTTGGTTTGCCTCGATTCGAAAATTTAACACTAGAGTCTGAGACTGGCGCTTCTTCACTCGGCGGCTTGATTGCAGAAAACAATTAAAAGCTAAGCGATTCTGACAGATTGGTACATTAGTAGGGCACTTTGTAGTAGGGAAAGGGGCGTATTTCCATTTGTTGTGATTCAGAAACTTCAAAAATTGCATTTAAGCTTCTTGCTACTTGATCACGCATATGAAGGAAGGGTAAGATTTAATGAGTATCATCTGTTGTTCGTTTAAACATCTCAATTTAAAATAAATAGATCAATGTTCATAATTCATCAAAGTTGAATAATGGCTCACACGGACAGAGTGATACAAGTACAAAAAGTTAGGTCCTTATGATGGTACTACTACTGAACTTGTTACAGGTGAGCAATACTAAAAAACTCATCATTCATCATCACTTGCATTATTTTTCGCGACATCCAAGTCACCCAAAAAAGACTATACTCCAAAACCAAGGCAAAAATTATAAGATAAACTCACATTCCCCAAAATCTGAAGTAGAGTCGACTTTGCTACCCAAATCTGCTTACGTCAATATCGGAGGCTCCTTCGATCTTTTCCAGAACAATATTATGTCTTTTTCGCCTCACTGATATGAACTTCCACCTTTTGATAATCAGTTAATCTTCTGATATCACTCTTGGAACGTATCAAAATGTCAGGTAGTTTAACAACGCTTGTTATAATTGCTTTAGAACATAACTGCAACTCTTCACTCAGAAGTGAAACAAATTCTTCATAGCTAGGAACGTTACTTCGGTCCAAAGCAATTTCAATACAAAATCTGTCATCAACTTTTTGCACTCTCAGCACCAACTCATCTGGACTAACACATACTCCACAGGGGGATAATTCACTCTTGTCTACACAGTAGAATGATTGCGGTTGAAACAAGAATTGATTGTTCTTTTTAAGAGGAACTTTGGTGGCTTCCAAGTGATTTTCTGTTGTATTGTTAGATGTCTGTAGCTGATTTTCTACACAAAATATGGTTTTATGAAAACAACCAAAACCAAATTAATATAAGATTGTATTTACCAATTTTTGGTTGCCAATTGCCATAAGGAAATATTGGATTTTTCAAGTAGTTTGGTACAAACGTTTCCTCATCTGAAAAGTGTGAAAGATTAACAAATATAATACTAATCTCACTAGTAGCACTGTTGCACATAACTGGTCCACTTTCCAGGGAATGCAAACAATTCTGATGTCAGCATAGACAGTTGCAAGTGTGCTGTGTAATATCATAAGATAAAAATGTCAACGGTTGATACTTGGTAGAGAGCATTATCTCACTTTCTCTTTGTGATAAAAGAAATGTGAAACCAACCATAGATTGGATAGAATCATGCTTATTTAAAAGCAAAAAGAAACATGCTTAAAAATTCTAAACTTGTTCATGCATACACACAACAAAACAGTTCATGCAAAACTTGCAAATACCTTTGTGAGGGTCCACACGACATTGATTTGTACCAGTAGCAGACATTTCATAGGGTGTTAAACCATCTTTATTTTTTAAATTATTTCTAGCACCAGCATTCACAAGCAACTGAATTATGTCTTCATGGTTTCGTTTGAAAGCCCAATGCAATGCAGTCCTTCAAAACATATACTTCTAACACACTTGTCTGAAAAACTACAATTTGTACCTTTCACCAGATTACTGGCTTTTAAAATAGGAAGTGGCTAAAGTTACGGGCCCGTAACATTTGCCTCTTTAGTTTATTTTATTACTTCGTCACGCTCTCGTACAATCAGGGAAGCGTGAAGGGATAATAAAATAATCAAAGAGACAAATGTTACGGTCATGTAACCTTAGCCTCTGCCTTTAAAATAATGGCTATGAAGCAGAGATGTGCAAATAACGATGGCAAACTGGCATATCAACCAATTACCAGTACGGAGCAGCCAATTCCAGTTTGCACTTAACTTCCAGTAGATTAACAATAATAATGTAAATTGCATCAGGCTACAGTATCATAGTCCATAAGCCTACACAACATTTAGACATTGTCCTCAAATTTTATTGCATCACTGCATTAGTAATTCCCACCGGTATTTAAGCTGTTACGGAATGTACTTTATCCACATACCAGCATTGAATTAATGACACAAGCCCAGAATACACAATCAGAGAATTACAATGCCATAAGTAACTGCTTAAAAGTATGTCTTATATCAACAGCTCAGATGGCCGAGTGGTAAGCAAAGAGCGTTTGTCTCTAGAGCTGTGACTTGGGTTTGATAACAAGTTGGGTAAACCAATCACTTTAAAATTGGTACTGGTACCGTATGTACCACTTTCCTGCTTGACACTCGGCATTAAAGGAGAGTGTGAAGAACACGCTGAAAAGTTTACTTGTTGCGCAACTGGGAAAAATAAGTAGCGGGATTCCCCTCATCTTGGTGCAGTAGACAGACTACTGATAACTCATAATCGAGCTTGTTACAGTACTTTGATTGTTTACTCATGACCTGGTGACAGGAGGATAAATATGAAACTAGTCTAAATACAATACCAGCACAATCTCCACCGAATCTAAATTAAATAACAACAAACCCTTCAACTGTTAGACACAAAACTTACCACTTGTTGACAGGATTCTGAGAATTAACATCAACGCCAGCTTTAATGTATTGCTTCACAGCTGCAATGTTTCCAACACAAACAGCTTCACGAAAATCTTCTTCCATCTTCAGCAGTTCAGTTTTTGATTAAACAAATCAATGATTAAACTGAACAGCAGCACCTGTACACCAACAGCAGAACAGTACCAGGGTTATGGAGTAGGGAAACGATACCAGTCCAGGGCTGAGCAGTGAGGTCAGCCAGTATACCCTCACGGTAGTGGGTAGTCTGCTAACAATTCTTTAACCACAAACTGGCAAATGGCTTGATTAAAGAGCTGACAAAATAAATATAATCTAATACCGGTATTAACAGATTAATAAAACTACTATCAATTTTTATTTAGTTGCATATTTATCCTCCTATCACGAGAAAGCGATCAATGCGCTATACGAGCTCGCTTAGGAGTTGCCGGCCATCTGTCTACCACACCAAGATGGGGGAATCCCGCTAAGTGCCTTTCCCAACGGCACAACAAGTAAACTTGCCGGCTTGTTCTCCACACTGTCCCTTTAATGCTGAGCGTCAAGCAAGGAAGCTGTGAATACCAATTTTAAAGTCATTGGTGTGACCCGACTCGGAATCAAACCCCGAGTCTACAGCTCAAGAGACAGACGCTCCATACCACTCGGCCATCTGATCTGTTAAATGCACTGATTACACATCTGATCCGCTACCCAGGGTTGCCAGATTTTGCAGAGTAAAATATACCAAAATGCAAGGTTGGCAGTACGGTACGTTACGTTCAAAATTTACGTACCCGTACTTCAAAATTTTAACCGTACCGTACTAACGTAACGTACTTCGAATACATTTAACAAGCGTACCGTACCACGTACCGTACCAATGAACGGTACGCTTAAAACGTACCGTACCTTAAAACGTACCGTACCTAAAATTACGTACCGTACCGTACCTTAAAACGTACCGTACCTAAAAATTACGTACCGTACCTACCTACCGCCATTCTTGGATGCACGCCAAATTAGCTAAGTGCTATTGCAATGCCTATAAATAGGTTAAAGTTAGCAATATGCGACCTGATCGGAAATTGAACCCTATACAAGTTTTCCAGCTACAATACGAACGTGGTGTCCTCGAAACTACCAAGTCGCCAGCGATGTTCTACCGTATGAATAGAATAGAACATATCGCATCCTACCTTGACTAGCGCGGTTATCATCAGTCTGGAAAAGCAATGTCCCAGTCAGGAACGGATCTAGGGGGGGGGATGCATTCCCCCCACCTGCCAACAATGCTTTGGATAAATAAAATTTTTCCATAATTTCGAACCTCTTCATTACAATAAGCCTTAGTCTTAGTCGCCTTAAGCACGCATAATCAAAACTGTGCGTAGAATACAAAATGCATTGTATTTGGTGAAGCACTCAAAAGTAGGGACCAAAAATATGAACAACCTTTGTCTGAAAATTGTACAAAAAGCGCTAAAATGGCCATTGCAGTATGCAAATTTTTGAAAATTTTCCGGGGGAGCATGTCCCCGGTCCCCCCTAGAGTTGTTTTTGTTACTTAAGTTGCTTAAAATTAACTCTGCGGGAAAAAAAACTACGCTTGAAAAAGTGACGAAATTTGGTGCCCTTCCCTGAAATAGATTTTGAATACGCCCCTGATACAAAACATTTTCAGAGGGCTTATGTACGGCCGTTTTCGAATCTAAACGTCTTAGTATTTAGTTAACATTCAACTTAATATAAAATCACACCCCCCTCTAAAAAAATTTTTGGACCCGCCCCTGATCCCAGTCACACTGATCAATACAATTCGTGTGGGCGATCGGAACCGCAGCTAGCTCCTACGTTTTGTAAAAGCTGAGTAAACATTGGCCGAATTTTTCTTTTTTTTAATTGCTTTCCAAATACTGTAGGTTACGACAGAAAATAATGCTGCTCGGTGACAGTAGAACGTTATGAACAAGTCCAAACTTGTCCACTGAAATGCGCATTGCGTAAAATTTCTCTTATAAGCGTATTGGTAGTCTACACTCAGCACCCTACCGAGCCCTGTTTCGAGGAAGCCAGGACTACTAAAGGGACGCCAAAAGACCAAAAGAGACTTCTCCAATGACTTACCGGTAGCATCTTTTGTTGTGCTCATGAATCCTCTCTCAATGGAAATTCACGGTGGATGCATACCATGTATAATCGCGACCTGTTATTGTGAATTTGTAATGCCGCATATTAATATTCTAAATGAAAAATACTCTGTTTGTGCTAAGCCCCAGAGGAGTTCTCTGTCCATTGACTGCTGGCCATAACTATTTGTATATAACATAAAAGTTTTGCAAGAGCATTAACCTTTTTTTGTCACAACCTTTTTTTTTATAATTACCAATTAATTTTCAGGGACAATCTAATTGTAACATTTAAAAATTGTATAATTGCATGCTTACGTGTTTTAATTCCTGCTTTGTGTTTCAATAACCTCGTCGGTTACTTTTATTTTTTTTTTTACAAGTCCGTAGTTTCAAGATTACCGCCAGGACCAGTGTTGCCAACTTATTATGACAAAAATCCGCTAAATGAGACTTCAAAATCCGCTAAAATCCGCTAAACTTATGGTTGAAATCCGCTAAAAAATCCGCTAACATTTAAATTCACTAAAAGTGCTGAATTTATTCTGTTGGTCACCAAATATTTTAAAACACTCACGACGAAGAGCATACCAGCAAGAATTTTTTTACTCTTGCTGTACAGATAGAAAAAAAAAAATTGCAAGAACTTTTAAACGTGAAAAGCATAAACTAATAGGCAATATTGAATCATGATTGAACCAACATACTTGTAGAAACCACTGTAACCATAAACACAACAATTCTCAAGAGTGCATCAACTCTGAAGTCGGCAAACGCCGTTACAATTCTCAAAGGTTTAAAAAAGCCTACCAACATTTTCGCAGAAATCCGCTAAAAAATCCGCTGTACGCCAAATGTAAAAATTTTCCGCTAAACAGAAGCAAAATCCGCCAAATCTAGCGGATTTTCCGCCAAGTTGGCAACACTGGCCAGGACTGATGGTGTACTACACCTTATCAATTCTGTATCGCTGTGAATATAATTCATCATTCAGTGTTTTTGTCCCATCGGTTTTTGATCTTCTGTACTTCAGGTGGCAGCGACCTAAATGAGCTTTGCTCCCTTCGCCTTCTCCTATGTGCATATTTCCGAAGCTACAGAGTGTAATGTTACCGTTTACTTATGTTTGTTTTTGGAAATGTTGTACGTCAATAAAATCTTTGTTCTTCTTGTTCACAAAATTTTTCAATACCAAGTTACGTACCGTACCACATGGTACGGTACGTAAGGTACGTTTAGTACGCATATTTATAACACGTACCAACGTACCGTACCCGTACCTTTGCAATAATTACGTACCGTACTAGCGTACCGTACTTTTTGCCGAAAAATGGAGCGTACCGTACCGTACTTGCGTACCGTACCGTACCGTACTGCCATCCCTGCCAAAATGTTCCAAATTATATACCAAATATATACCAAAATATGTTATCAAAAATATACCAAATATATACCAAAATTTCGAAAAAAATCATCAGTTTATCTGTAAAAATGAAAAGTAAGTGTTGCATTTTTGAATGACATAATTAATTTCTTGCTCAACCTCCCAACAGAAGTATTTTTACACTGAACGTAAATCAGTTGTATTTGCTAAATACAATCAAGCTTTCATCACCAGTCATGCAGATTAAATAGACCAAGGAACCGAATCAAAGTTTCTCACGCTAAACAAAAAACAATAGTCACAAATACAACAGTTTAATAGAAATTAATCAACACTTCTGTTGCCAATTATGTAAAATTGCATTGCTCAAATCCGTAGAAAGGATTTATTAGGTAATCCGGCAATTAAAGAGCTTTCTAGTAATCTTCAACATATCAGTTATATTAAATTTCTGAATTATACCAAACGCAAAAAAACACTACCAAAAGGCATAAAAATATACCAAATTTAAGGACATATACCAAACCATAATTTCACCTACCAAACGGTCCAAAAAATATACCAGATTTGTGAAATCTGGTATATAAATATACCAGTTAGCAACACTGCCGCTAACTGCGCGTTTTATTGCCTTGCACTGTGCATTTATTTTATTCAGCATCCCGTATTTCAGCTGCTGAAGTTCAGCACCCTTTGGTTTCTTGCAACCAGCTAGACCGTGACGGAAACGGAGTAACCAAAGCGACAACGTTCCGGGGTGTGGGGGGCGCAAAATAGCCATTGTGTCAATGTGCTGTTTATTCTGCGCTATTTAAAGTTATTTTCAAACTTCAAAACATATAGAAACAAAAAACTTTAGTAGTGCGCAGTTCAACTCCGATATTGAGCAAAGAGTTTAGATCCTGTTGAGTAACCGCTGATAACAAATCATGCAAGAAATCCGCAATCTTCGTGGATGTCATTAACACAAAAAGCAACAAACCGTAGCGGCTAGCAGCGTGGATGATGGATTAGCTGCGTGAGTGAGAGAAAACCGACTTCAGGTAAGACTATAACAGTGTAAGACTCGGGACTAGTGTTCATCAAAGTTCGGATAACTAACGTATGGTCTAGGCTACACTGCTGTTGACTGGCAAGGGTAGTAGAGAATCGCTGAACAGAAAAGTCATGTATGCATTGTGTAGAAAGCGTAAGTTGCTGAACAGCTAAAGCTGGTACACTGGTACAGGGCATGTATCTTGATTTTTGGTTTGAGTGGACAATATATACAAAATAAAGTATCAGTAGGCACTGGTTCGTGTTGCTCCTGACAGCATGTTTTGGAATGGGTCTAAAGAAAAAGATAGGGCCTGATCGAAATGACCATAAATAGAAAAATTGCAGTGGAAACTGCATCAGCTGCGTGGTGTAGTAGGATGGTCTATCAGTTATCCGTTTGTGGAAAATATGCTTGCGCTTGCCAGTATTGAGTATGGCCTATTAGGTTGTGTTTGCAACTGCCAACTTAGTTTTCATTTTTTGTATTGCAGCGGTAAAATAATCTGGCTCATGCAGGTTATCTCGTGGGCTTTAGGTCCGACATGAGTCACATGACTACTGGTACAACAAGAAGGACTAAAAGCCGTGTAGGCTAGAGCAGTGGAGTAGAGTAGACATATGCAACAAAGCCAAGGAACTACTCTTGTTTTTGTTGATGCCAGCTGACTTAATAAATAAAACTAAGGTATTTGGAAAACAATACAAATGTCTTCTGGTCTTGTTATGGTATATACAAAGAGACGCAGTGTGGTATGAAAATGCTTTAGAACAAAACATGTTCCGGTTTAAATGCTACATTGATGGATCTAAGTTGAATATAAGAGCTGGTGCGAGTTTCTACGTACAATACCCAAAGGCTCTCTTACAGATTACAATTTTTGCTATTTGGGAAGATATAATATAGTCTTCCAGGCAGAAGTTTTCGCCATTGCTAAAGCAGCAAAAAACTAATCATGGAAAACACAAGGTAGAAATTATAGCCATTTTAGTGGAATGAAAAAATAGCCATTTTAGTGCTTAGCCAACAGGGGCCAACAGGCCAAGCAGCTATGTGTATACTGGCAATCCATAATAATATTGAGAAGTCTAGCACAGTATTAACATGCATCAAAAACCCAAATAATTTGTGGTGAATGCAATCACGTCACTATTACCTAGACGCCTGGTCATGCAGGCATCTATTTAATAGCCTAATGAAAAGGCGGATATCTTGGCTAAATCAGGATCAGCACATAAATGTTTAGGGTTTGAACCCTTTATACCAATCCTTTATGCTGATGTTTGAGCAGCAGTACCGGTAAGTGATTGGAATATTAAAAGATGGAAGGCATCTTGGATGGGATGAAAGGACTGTTTGAGAACAAAAGAAAATGGAGAGTGGGCATCGCCACGCTTCACTCAACAACTTTTGTGTCTCAAAAGTTTTGAATGTCCTTGCAGGTCATAGCAACTTACAGAAACACAGGAACACTATTGGAGGTGAAGTATCCACAACATGCCCTAACTGCAACCTGGAAGAAGAAACTCCCAATCACAATGTTGGAGAATGTGTTTTCGGAAAGAAAATTTTTGGAAAAGAAAAAGAATTAGTTCTGCAATCGTTCATTCATTCATTGTCTAGACCCACTTATCCTTGGGGGATTGAGGGGCAGCAGCTCGAGTTGGAGCCTCCTAGCATCTCGATCCTCTGCAACAAAGGGTAGATGCTCTGCTGGGATGTCAAGGTGAGACCAACTAAGATCTTCTACGTATTCTCGCCATCAAGTTCTGGAATGGTCTCTAGGCCTTCAACCAATTGGTGTTGAATGGAACAAAGTGGTGAAACTTGTAATGGGCCTAAGTAATGGTCAATGTGCCTGGGGAGATTGAACCTTTGTTAGTTTAATTGGCAGCACTGCCCCTTAATAATAATACTTTAGCTAGTCCATAACCAATTAACCATGAAAAGAACTTTCCAACATCTTCAAACGTAGCATTGATGAATGCATAATTAATTGATAAGTTATGTTCAGTGTTTTCCTATGTATAGGTTGTGTGATGCATCTCCCTAGACTTTACCTCAGGAGAATTTTTAATTTGTCGCCATGTAGCTTGAGTCCACATCAAAATACAATATAAACCAAACTAATTTTATCAACTTGTTAATGTATGATGTCATGCTTCTGCCATAAAACAATCAGCAGCATTGTGATCTTTTCATGCAACACTTCAACTCATATACTGTATACAGCTTAGCGTAGCAAAAATGTTAATATGTGAGCGACCTCTAAATGTTCATTTGAAGTGAAATTTGTCTGGAAGTTCAAATTATACAATGAAAAAAGAAGAGCCTTGTGGAGGAGGTAAATTCTAGGAAAAAAAAATTTGGACTGCCCTAATGGTGTAGGTTATCGATCAGTAGGCCTATGCTGGACTGCTACGCATGGGGTCGGGGCTTCGATGCTGCTCTAGGTTTTGATTTTCTTCTCAACGTACTTGGGTTCTTATGTCTATTTCGAGATAGGGTAGAGTGGTGGTAATAGATCAAACAAAAAGTTTTTGGGGCTTGTTTGAATTAAGCTGTGGTTCGGGGTTAGAGTTAGGCCCTAACCCCTACTAATAATTCGCTAGCGGTCCTTGTGCTTGTGATATATCTGCCTGTTATAAGATGCAGCTTAATTTAAACAAGCTCCAAATTTTCTGTAGTCTAGAACCATTTCAAAATACACCTCCTGGCACTGTGACCTAGTTCAGATTCTTCTGTTCTTGTCGCACCAAAGTTTGCATTAGTACCAGTACTGAACTACTGGTACCGGTACTGCACATTTTTAACTACCAGTAGTCTATTAATAATAATAATAATATCACAGTATTTATATGCCGCTCTTATATTTAGGAGAGAATTCGTCCATAGGATCTCGGAGTGGTAGACTAAATAGCAAAGAGCATTGCACAGCACACTTAACAATTCTGACATTAAACAAACAAATAAGCAAAAAGCATGTGAATTAAACCAGACTGGGTAACTGGTAAACATAAATGCGACTACACCTGTTCAAAGGGAAGTTTTAAAAAATGGCAGTGACTAAGGTTACGTGATGGTAAAAATAACTAGTTTGTTTAATTTATTATCCCTTCATGTTCTCCCCAGCTATACGAGAGCGTGACAAAGTAGTAATATAAACTCAAACGAGTAATGTTACGGGCTCGTATGAATAGCCACTTCATAAAAAATAGTTTTATTTACCATAACTTTGTTCTGTGTTGGCAGACTATCAGTTGCACTAATTTGTACTAACAGTGGTTGCAAAATACGTTTATGTATTGAAGTTTGTACTGGAACAGTTGAAAGAGCTATTAATCTATTACATAATATTTCCTGAATTGAAATTATGGGAAGACGTCGATCTAAGCGAAAGCCACCTCCTAAAAAGAAAATGACGGAGCCATTGGAAACTCAATTTGCTTGTCCATTTTGTAACCATGAAAAGTCATGTGAAGTGAAAATGGATCGTGAACGAAATACTGGAATAGTTTCTTGTACTGTTTGCATGGAAGAATATCAGACTACTATCAATTACTTATCAGAACCAATTGATGTTTATAGTGACTGGATTGATGCTTGTGAATCAGCAAATCAATAAAATTGCTAAAAGTGGCTGAAAAGTTGCCAACCTTTTTGCTTCAAAATTTGGTAGAATGAAGCATTTTTGTGAACTTGACCTTTGTCGATGATTGGTCAATGTGGAAAAGTTCTTGCCTGAAACTTTTGCAAAATGTCGACTTCAACAGCAACTATATACAAATTAATATTATTTTTTATACCGGTATTCCAAGTACTTTTAAAGACACTTGAAACAGGTGATGACTGATTTTTGAGCAAAACTGTGACTTTTCGGCAACAAGCCAGTAACATTATTTGAGTTTAACTAGTGGCATGTGTATGCCCTTATTACTTTCAGTGTGATTTTAATGCGATGATCAGTATGTTTTTAATTTGGCTATTTTTGTTATTCTAGGTTGAAGTTTGACCATGCTTTTACGAAGCTGTATGGTAATGTGTGTGAGCATTTTGAAACTTACCTACTTGCTTTGCCCATAAACTGCCACACTCTTTTTTTTTATTATACAGGGTTTTTCCAGAAATTTGACACCATTTTGCACCCAAATAACTTTGCTAATTTTTGTTTAAACAATATCAAATTTTACCAGGATGTCAGAAATAATATAAATTTTTACCTTTCAATTTTTAGGTGTTTAGGAATTTATGTAATGAAATGCCATTCACCAGCGTAGAAAAAGCGTTTTGTGTACTGGGGTACATGCTGGAACACAGTCAATGTCAGAAGAAACGGTGGACAAAATTCGCCAAAAAAATTGTGAACAGTCCAAAAAAGTCCATAACAAGGACTAGTTTTGAAACCCAAATTCCAGCAACAACAGTTTGGTTGTGTTATATGGAAATGATTACAAATAAGACCATACAAACTGGAACTCGTATAGACTTTTTTGGACTGTTCACAGTTTTTTGGCGGATTTTATCTACCGTTTCTTCTGACATTGACTTTCGGCCAGAACCTTTTAGTCTGCGCAAGCAACCCTCTTTCTTAAACTTTTTATCCATCTCCAAATTTGCTTTTTGTCGGGCACTTTTCCAAATGCAATTCTTTCAAATCGCTGAGCAAAGATCCGCTGGTGAATAGCATTTCATAACATAAATTCCTAAACACCTAAAAATTGAAAGGTAAAAATTTATATTATATTTGGACATTCTGTTAAAATTTGATAAGTGTTTAAACAAAAATTAGCAAAGTTTTTTGGGTGCAAAATGGTGTCAAATTTCTTGAAACACCTGCATATAACCAGCAGAAAATACTGTCGCTTTCAAAATGGTAGTATGCTGAATAAAATTTATGTAAGTTATACCAGAAAATCATTCACAGAAAAGAAATAGAAAGCAGAAAGAGAGTCTAAATAGTCTTTGAATTTATTTACGTTAGCTATGTCGCGTTTTTCTTGTTGTTTCTATGTGAAGGCAAATAAGCAGTTAACTACTGATAAAAAACTACTACTAAGTCTTTACTATAGAGCTAAAAAGTTTAATTTATCGAAAAATTGTTTTTGAAGCATTTTCAATGGGGATGATGCAGTTACGTCTAGTTGTTAGTTTGGCTTGCAAGTTTTGATTACAACTGTTTCTGGTGTTTTAGTTTTTGAGTGATGTTGCATAGGCTACTTTAAAATAAATTTTTTTTATTACGCAAAAGAAAGGCAACGCAAATATTTTGTGATTTTGTATTTTGTGAATGGCAATTGCCCAATAACAATAACAATGCATTCACAAAGTTAGTTGTGTTGATTGTCGAAATTAAACCTTTGCAAAATTTTCGAGTGCAATTTTTGAATAAGCATAAACAAATATCCTGCTGCATCAACAATAACTATTTTCAACGAGATGACATATAGCCAATAATTTATAAATTCAAATTTGATTTAAACAAGATTTCAAATCTACCTAAATGTACTTGCATTTATTGCGGCCTCATTGTTATGATTGTTGCCGTTGAATTTGAGTTAATCTCGAGTTCATGCTTCCACGGTTGTCAAAAAGCAGTTTTATTTTATTAACAATACCAGCTAGTAAATTGTAATAGAACAAAAAGGTGATATTATTTTTAAAATGTGATGAACCTTGGCTATATTTCGTGATTTTGGTAGTTAAAAGGTTGGTTTTATTGGGTTTTTAATAGCTATACAAGACAGATTTACTGCTGCAATGATTGCTTACTATGCGCTTTGTGTATGCAATAGATTGAGTAAGTCAGGTCTCCATCTGTTGTACGGCATTCTCCTTTTCACTCCAATATTGTTATTCTGGTGCTAAAGTTTGAAATGTTTGCATATGTTGTCATTAGATATTTTAGCTTGCATACGTAAAATTTTTATTCAGTTGTTCAGTTACACGTGTTTAAAGGCTTAGAATAATCAAAGTTCAAACTCTTGGAAAAGCAGAAGATTTGCTGTAATCAGAAATGGATTTCGGTAAGAGATAGTTTTTTGTGCTTAATGTGCATGCTTGTGTACAAGCAGATTTGGTGGTGCAGCTAGACTCCCTGTCACAATAAAAGCTTGTACGATTCACAATATATAAATAATTTGCAGCTATAATAGATTTCAAAAGCTTGATCCGGGTATATAGATATTTGCGTAATTCAATTCAATTCGTAGTTTAATATCTATGTGCAGTGCAGAGTTTTATAAAGTTTTTTTTCGCGTCATGATCTTGACAATGACTGTGAAACCGATGCATATTAGTTTTGGTTTCGAAAGTACTTGCTCCTTGAATGTTAATTCAATGTTGATACTGTACCTCTTTGAGACGCTTTTTGGTAATAACTATTAAATTTACCTGCCATAGCTGCTTTTTAGTGTGGTTGATTTTTACAGATTTGAAATTAATTCCTAAATCAAAATTACAGCTCAGATGGCCGAGTGGTATGGAGCGTCTGTCTCTTGAGCAGTAGACTCGGGTTTGATTCCGAGTCGGGTCACACCAATGACTTTAAAATTGGTATTCACAGCTTCCTTGCTTGACGCTCAGCATTAAAGGAACAGTGTGGAGAACAAGCCGGCAAGTTTACTTGTTGTGCCGTTGGGAAAGGCACTTAGCGGGATTCCCCCATCTTGGTGTGGTAGACAGATGGCCGGCAACTCCTAAGCGAGCTCATATAGCGCATTGATCGCTTTCTCGTGACAGTAGGATAAATATATGCAACTAACTAACTAACTACTACGCAAAGTAGATCAAGTTTTTACAGCTTTTGCGATTTGATTTTTTAAGTGTTGTTGCATTTCTCAGTTCTTATTTTCTGTGGTGGACTTAACTAGTTAAAGTGGTTTTAGAGCCTATGACTTTGGGTTCTCCCGTCAACAACCCCGGACCCGGTCACATATCACCTACTATGCACCAGCATGGAAGCAGCCAATTTTTACCTGGATATTTAATGGGAGATGTCAACACACCAACTGTATGTTTTGAAGTTTTAAACTAGATTCTATTATTGAAGAAGACTTTACATAATTTGATTAGTCTTTTCGTTTTTATTCTCTGTCATAAGAAACGCGGGACGTGACTATTCGGCTTGACAGAGTCGGCCTTGAGACAAATCAGAGTGAAATATCTCACCGTTGGGCTGATGCGTTCAAATTTTGAGCCATGGTGATCAAGTAATTATTATTACGTTCTAAATGCGCTAACCGTCATGGGGACAGAGTACGCGAATATTTGGTGGAACTGATGCGCTGAATTGTCGCGCGCCAAATAGCCGCGCTCATGAGAAAACGCGTGAGCGTCGTAATTGAAATGAACTCTTAACTGGAAAAACAAATAATAATGATAGTGCAGTCATGAAACGTAAAGTGCTTTTGCTTTGCCTATTTCTCTGGTAGTTCTCAAAAACTTGGAAAGTTTTTGATTAGAGCTTCAGTGAGTTTATTTTTTTGACTCATGTTTTTGTCATTTAGACTCCAGTTTCTCGTAACAAATCTTTCACCGTGAAGTCTCAATATAACTCTCCAATGGGTGCGTCAAAGTCTCCGCCGCAATTACATAAAAACGTTATGCAAGCGTCAAAGCATCCAACTTTTCTCAGGTAAAGCTAGTTCCCGTATATTTCAGATAACAATTTGGCAGTAATTTTTCAAATGCAAGTACCGCACTTTTAATTACCAAGTAGCCGTATGCGTATTTTAGTTTAGAAATTTACAATGTCACGAAAAATCTGTGTTGATTTGAAGTCCATGGTCAAGATAAGATCCTTAATCTACAGTATTTGTTTTGTTAAATATGAAAAATAGCCGTGATATTATATATATTTATCTATAGCAATCATACAGAGTTGTTTTTTTTTATCAGCGATAACGTAACCGATGATACTTTCTGGTAGATACAGCTACTATTATTTTGACTAGCATATTTTTGCTTTTGTGTATCAATCTATTGCTTTTGCAGCCCTGCGATAATTACTGGTACAAAAGACAAGATTAGTACACCACCTGTTCACACATTATTAGATGATATAAACCAAACTGATGTTGGGTATTTACAAGGACTGACAGATCTTCCTATGCGACCTGCTATGATGCAAAACGACGCGTCTATTAATATGAGCTGTAAGGCTAAAATAATGCGTACAAATTATTGTGATCAAAATTAAATTTTCATCACACTGGCGGTATTACGCCGAAGCGTGTAAAATTACGGGACAATCTCTGCGCTTTAGCGTATGGAAAAACACTTCTTCAAATTCCGAAAAACCGATGCCACGGTGGCGAGCATTTTGCGACACTGTTTGGTGTGACCCACCCTGGAATCGAACCCCAGATCTTCTGGTCTGATAACGACGTCGTTACAGCTTTAATTGATCCTTTGAAAAGCACTTCAACTGTCCGCGTTTTTAAGTTGCAAGTGGTTAACTGATTAGTTTTTGCTGTTGCTGTTTGTTGTAAGGTTGAAGCATCGGGATTTGAGTTTTATATCATAGCACTCGGTACCCACACCATATCGCTTAAGTAGCGTAAATTGCGTACAGATGTCTGCTCTAAATATTGAGGTAAATATAAAATCAGCCTACTGCTTCAGTAAGGGTTCTAAATTGTGAGATTCTAGTGTAGACAATAGATCAATTGTTTTATATTTTGTGAGTAAAGAGGACTGCATTCGGATGGAAATGGTTTATCTGTGCTATGGAATTCTTTGGCGTGATTTTGATTGGATTTGTATTAGGTTTATTACCCTGTAATTGAATTTTTTTTATTGTTTAATAGTTAGAAATTATCGTAATAGTTCAAATTTAAACTTTCAATTTTATATGCATAGATGCGAGTGCTTTACGCAATCCTGCCCACAAAACGAAAACACCTCCTTCTCCGGGTCAAAGTGATCCTTTTTACACCCAAGGTGAACTAATCACTCCGAACACGCAGTTAGACGATACCTGGGTGACAGTGTTTGGGTGAGTTTTTGTTTGTACTTACGATCTTTTAACATGTACAAAAGTGTACAGCAACACTTGGCTTGACCTATATTGTGGTGGGCAATTTGACTTGTTTCATCGGCTGCTCTTTGTTGGATTTTTAGTAGAATTGGAAAACCGAAGCATTTGATCCATTTTCCACATTATAGTTTGTCGAGGTATATCTTAATTGTGAGAAAGTTGGAAGCAAGCTCCACCCGCGCTAGCACTGCAACAGAGCAGGGTGGTGAGTAAGCCACAAAATTTAATTTCCACATTTTATAAGAAATAGTAAAACGACGTCGTTCTTCCTGGCCTGCTGAATGGGAAGTCATCACGACTTCCACAAAAAACAGTGCTGTCCCGCTCTTCAGTAATTCTTTATGATGCAATGTTCACAATTATCAGATCTAACTGGCCAGCGCTTTAGCTGTAAAACTCGCTCAAAATTTACTATTTTTGCAAATAGATATTCCCCTTCTGCAGCATCTTTTATCATACAACGCTTTTCTCAATATGGAAACATATTGTCGCACCACCCTGCGTCCAACGGTGGAAACTGGATGAACCTTCATTATGAAACATCGTTGCAAGCTCGAAAAGCGTTAAGTAGAAATGGAAAAGTTTTCCCCGGCAATATTATGATAGGAGTGGTCCCTTGTATTGACGTAGTAAGTAACTGTAATGCTCAGTTTAGAATAAGGATAAATTCTACCTTGCCTGGGTAAACTATACTCCGCCAGCTAAGGTTTTAGTTACAACTTTTAGTCCAAGCGAATTACCTATAGCGCTAGACAGCTCCGTTGCATAGAGAAATGAAGGTTTTATGAGAAACGCAGTGGAGAATGGAACTTGTAATTTTTATTTCCCATTCTGATCAGTAGAGCCAATCTAATTGGGATATTGTACGTCATAGATATTTTCCAAATCAAGTTTTTCCAGATTTTTTCTCTGCCCTGTCGAGTTTCTAGCGTGACCTTATGTGTTCGGTCGGGTAAAATTATTCTCTTGTGCTTCTATCATTCTAGAAACTAATGTCCGAGCAATCAGTTGTTCAAACTGAAGAAGTTTCTTTGTACCAGTCTCCTGCCCAGAAACCTACCACAAGTGCAACAGCAACACCAGTGCGCTGGCAGAAACCACCCACTTTGCGTCCCCTAACTGCTGCTTATAACGCAGCAGCCAGCGACCATACCGTAAGTTCATTTGGAAGTTGATTCGCAGTTATCTTTTAATTGGAAGATTAATACAATGTTCTGTCATTTTCAGGTTTCCAACGATGTCAGAACTCCTCAAAAAACCAACGGATTAGTAACAAAGGCGCTTGATTATCTATTTGGATGAAATCGAAGTTTTATTTTGCGCTTGCCCATCACTGCCATAATAGAATTTTTTACTAACTTATTGCTACACTATAGCTCAGAACCGTACTCACTACACAGGTACTCGGTCGAGTGTCTACCTAAGATTACATGAAAGTACTGTGCAATCTGATATAGCTACTCCATTTTTCAAGATGGCCTCACCATTCTCCAAGAAGCTCTGTTTTCTAGAAAAAAGATGTGACTGGCCAAATAGCATAAAAGTTGTTGCGAATGTTGTTTATCGACTTTAATAACTTAAAAGCGGACGAACAAGGGCCGACGTCAATTTTACAGCTAGTCGTTTTGTAATAAAATTGCTTCTTAATTCTTAATAAAAATGCTTATGCCTTTGTATCATGTGGTACTTTTGATTTCAATGTACTAGGCCTACCTGTTGCAGCCGCTCTTAGGTAGATGGCTTTGTGGTATCCTGCAAGAACGCGATGCGGCATCATGTATTGGAGCACGGAAAAGGTTTGTTTTGGTTAACTGATAAAGATTTTCACAATCTCAAAACAGAGATTTTACACGTAAGAGTCTAGCTTAGCACTAAACTAGATTCAGAAAAGACGACTACGGATGAGGAATAAGTAATGTCATCTCCACAGTTGGAATAAGTTAGTGGCATGAATAAGCTAGTGCTAGTTTCTCAGGTTGCATCGAAAAATAAATTTGAACTTGTTGCGTTGACAAGGACCAGAAAAATTACGAAATGACCGTGGAAAGAAAACTGAACGCTGCTTGCGACCATTAGAGAAGTCCTAACATTACACCACTCAGATGGCCAAATGCTGGTGAAAACGTCTGCCTCTGGAGTTGTGGACTCTGGTTTGATTCTTAGTGTGGTCAGCGGCAAGGCCTAGCGGTACCGCGCGCAGGTGCATATCGTACCCTACGTGACAGGTGCGATTCCCAGCTGGAGCCGATCGCATTTGACATAATACCGTTTGGCTGGTGACTCGAAGAGCGCAGGCTCACTTCGCAGTCTTCCTCAATTAGCCTACTGTGGAATTTTCGGTTCAATATAGTTTGAAAATAACCTCAGATATTTATTTATGGTCAATCCAAAATGTGCCAACAAGATGCGTCATATTTGGTGAAGCACTCACAAATAGGGGCGAAGAATTTAAACAAAATTTGCTTAAAAATTGTTCAAAAAGCACTAAAATGGCCATTAGCCTACTTTATGTAAATTTCCAAAAAATTTCCGGGTGAGCTTGCCCCCGAACCCTCTAGAGTCGTTTTCGGTACTTAATTAACTTAAAATTAACTCTTGCGAAAAAAAATGCGCTTGAATAAGTGACGAAAATTCGTGCTTCCTCCCTGAAAAAAATTCTGAATAGCCAAAGCCCCTGACATGAAAGATTTTCAAAAGGCTTATTTACGCCCGTTTCCGGGTCTAAACGTCTTAGTATTTACTTAACATTCAACCTAATTCAAAATTACACCCCTCCCCCACCAAAACTTTTTGGATCCGCTCCTGTAATTTATAAAACGTATGGTCAAATGTGACGTTATTCTCAAAGCTCCTTCCATAGCAAAATCCTGGTTACGCTAGTGCATGTAAGTATTCATCAAAAACATTAATGAAAATGACTGGTGGTGGATACTTCCCCCGAGGATCAATCAATCAATTACAACTTTTATTTCTGACCGCCAACAATAACCAATCAGAATAACGCATGAAAATAAAATGGCACAGAAAAAGGAATATGCAACAAAAACGCAAAACGTTGAAACGTGCCAGTTACGAATAACCAGTGGTGAAAGCAGTGGCGCGGGAACGTTTTTTAGACAGGGGGGCTCAAAATAGTAAGATCGTGTCAACGTCTGGGGGGCGAAGCCCCCCAGACCCCCCTTTTTTCGAACGCACGTTTTTAAGAGCAGGACACTCAGCAGACCTATTTTGATAGACATCAATTGCATGCCGCTCAAGTGACCGGAATTTTTTCAGGATAATCTTTTATCATGGAAAACAAGATTGCTTACTACCATTAGGCTTTTCTAACCATGCTCGAATTACTACTCATGTATTTGTAAAATGCAAATACCTCAATCACAAAACCAAAAAGTAGGCAAACAAAATTTGCCCGATCTAACTTTTGCTTTGCTGATCAGAGTTACATGCAACAAACAATGCCCCATTGAGGTTTAAAAATAACAAAAAACACACAATCAAAATAAAGCACTGAACCATTTTTTAACATAATGAGATGTGTAGATATAGGTATTTAGGTAGGCGTACTAGCTCAATTTTAGTAACAATCATCGGCAGTGCTCGAGTTGTGAAAACACTTATGGGGGGTGGTAGGCTACAACTTTTCATGCAGACCTAAAAAGAGATGGTCATTATAGTTGTAAGGGAATGGTTTACGCTAAAATGTTTTATGGGGGGGATGGTGTTGTTTTCAGGGGGGATGGCATCCCCCTCAAATCGAGTAGCCTACTGATCATCGGTGCCAGTTTAGTAGTGATTTAGCCGCTTCATTGGGTTGGTAGAAAAAATTCAAAGCCATTAAAAAACTCAACCAGAAGAGAACTTGCACCAGCTCATATAAGCTTAATTAGGGGTGCCCAACCAGTCGATCGCGATGTACCGGTCGATCTTTGGATGCTTGGCTGTCGATCGCGGGTCAATTTGGCATGTACACAAATCAGGTTGGCCACCAACAATTCCAGTTCATGTAACGCGTCCGGGCCGTGAAGACCTTTTTTTTAGCTTTTCACAAAAATTTTGGTGGAATTCGGAACATCTGAAGGATTGAGGACCGTTTTTTTGCACTTCACCGCATTTTCGTTTACGATTTACGTAATTCCCATGATCAGTAGCGACTTTCATTCGAGCATTTAGAGTAGTTTGGCGTAAAGTGTTTGGCAGCTACAAGAATTGACAGCCATTATACTTTTACTGGGCCATCGTCCATGACTGCTGTAAAGGTTTGCAAACGCTGATATAAAACACGGTTAAAAATGAACTTCAAGCATTGAAAATTTTACCAAATTTTACGTTGACCAAGTGAATAATAACTGACTGATTTTTAAAAGAATAGTGATTCTTCGTTGGTTAAAAGCACTTTAAAAAATATTTGCTTCATTACGTATGTACGTTGCGAGCATTAATCACGTCGCACTCAGTGCATAATTGTTTTAATTGTCAGGGGGGGCTCAAATGGTTCAGGGGGGGCTAAAAAAAGTTCAGGGGGGGCTTGAGCCCCCCCTGGCACCCCACTTCCCGCGCCTATGGGTGAAAGTAGAAAATTTTTCTTACCGGTACTGCGCCAAAAGCCCAGAACAGTGGTAAAAGTAAAAAAATTTGTCGTAGTTGCTGATAAAAAGAGGCAAATGAGTCTAAGGTATCCACTTATCCAGTCACAAAATCCTTAACGCCTTAATTATACCCAAAACTTTATATCAGGAATGGCCAACCTATGGCGCATGCGCCATACGTGGCGCAATGGCTACTTAAAAGTGGCGCATTGCGCCTTTTTGATGACAAGTCACTTCTACTCACTAATTTTTTGCTTATTTTTATTTTTTCTTTGACCTCCCCCGATATTTTTCGGTGGAAAACAGAACATCAGAGGGCGTGAAGACCTTTTTTTTTCTCGCTCTCCACCGACATTGCCATTGGAAAACAAGACGTCTGAGGGCATAGGCGCACGCAGAGCGCCTCAGAGCGCCTCGGACTTCGCCTCAGACCTCGCGAGGAGAGCCACGGTGCCATGCCCCTCCCTTTGGCCCTATAATAAGGTGCTAAAACCTAACTTTCAGTCTATAATTTCACAAACTAACAATGGTTGTAGCCTCCTTTACTTATTTTAGCCAAGCTTCTGATTTTAGACATAAGCTGCGAAAATATTTTTGCATTATCCGTAGTGACTGCACTCACTGCACGCCCTTTTTCGATAAAAAAAGTGTGCTAAAATGAGTGTTTTTTTTATATGAAAACCGTAAAAATCCGTTGGCGGCTGGGGGTTTCACCCCCAGACCCCCGGTTGTGGCCCCCCTTTGCCAAATCCTGGGTGCACCACTGTCTGAGGGCGTGAAGTGAAGACCCTTTTTTTGCTCTTCATCGATATTGCACGCCCTTGTTTTAAAGAACTGAAAAGAAATGGATGCTTGATGTGGCGCATCTAAATTAAGGGTGAAAAATATTGGCGCATGGAATCAAAAGGTTGGCCACCCCTGCTTTAAATTTTTACGAACTATGAAATATCACATAATACGAGAATGGCTAAAACGCAAATAACGAATTTGTCTCTGGATTAGAATGAATCGCTAATATGAGACTGGAAACAATGTCCTGCAGTATTGTTGCCTGCATACTGGAGAGTAAAAGGTTTGCCACGCGCAGCTTAAGAGGAACGTAGCTGGTAAAAACAATTCATTTGATAAAATCTTTCGCTCCCCCTTTGCAAGCGTTTCGCGCCCCCTAGTTTAAGAACCCCTGGGCTAGTAGGCTACTGGTTACGTCGTCATTAAAATGAGGCTATCATTTGGGCGAAGGAAAATTTTAGATTGTGATGTCACAGTTTGTGCTGATTAGCTCTAACCACTGAGTAAATTTTTCCATCTCTGCTGCCATAATCCAAATATTTTTATTTATATTTATTTATTCGATAATGCATTTTAAGCACAAAAAAAAAAGGCTGGGTAAACAAAATGAATAGCAAACACATTATCAGGGAATTGGCAAAACCCGTAGGTTTAAAACATGCAGTATGAATTAAAAATTCACATGAGAGAGTGTCGGTAGCTGTCTGCAAGGCCATAAAACCTCAAAATATAGGCTAAACATGTTTTACAAACAACGAAAGGGGAGACATAAAATAAATTAAAAAAAAAAAGTAAATAAAACATATGTACAGAACTTATGTATATCTATTTACAATTTTGCCTTATCTTTATAAATTGGCATGAAAGCAACCAATAGCCGATGCAGCGTTTACAAGCACTTTTAGGCTATGCAGACCTGATTCCTCACATAAAAATACCAATTTCCACGTCAATGTGGCCAAACTTTTGTAAAAAGATTATGCTCAGTCTAGGCGGGTCCTACAAAACTTTGGGAATGTGTTGGGTTGCAGGCGAGACCCTCAAACAAACCTGGTTATTTAGCTTACGGGCACTTTAAACAAAAGGCTGTTCGCATTAAAAAATTTTGATCTTGATGAAGTTTTGAAATTAATTCTATACAAAAATAAATTTATTTAATAAAAGTGAGCCCATTTTCTTGACTTTTTTTTGTGATTTGACTTGTAGAATGTGTTATAGGCTAGATTTAGATTTAAAATCTTTTACCGGTACGGCGTTCCGGCAGCAAATCTTTCACCGGTACGGCGTTCCTGCTTACTTTCATCACTGCGAATAACTGTGCATGGTTGCACAACCTAAGCAATAACTGCTACATACGCAAAAAATGCAGTTATTATGTATGTCAACACCGTACAGCAGCCCTTTATCCTTTAATTCCCAATAGATTTAGTACTAACCGTTTCTAGCTCGTAACCCTTGCTGAGGAGGGCTTACAGGTACTACACCTTGCCCAAGGGTGACCTGGAGGGAGTTGTGATAAGGTACCCTCATCAATCTGACTCATCAACGATGAGCTCACAACCGGATGCAGTTTGAGCTCATACCCAGGAGCGATCGATTCTAGACGATTATTAACGGACTAGTCTATAACCGCACTCACATAATAAAATTTCTTCAATTTTAATAGAATAAGATTCTTTATCAAAATTATCGGGGTCTAATGCTTTAATTAGTAACAGGCCTATTGGTTATTATACGTAAAAAAATTAAAAATTGCATTTTATCTGTACACTCACACAACACCGGCATCAACGAATGTTAATTTGGGGTTAGCACAGGTCTGAATGTGGAGGATTCTACTCAAGATGACATGCTCACATATTATATAACAAATAGCATATTTCATTGGTTCAGACAGTCTATTATCCAATCTTTGTTGTTTTGCTCTTCGGTCATGGCTTATTTTTTCATCCAGCATTACTTTATAGTTTTAATCTTTTGGAGTTTTTCGCCTTTAATTTCCCATACTTCGACCTGGAATTACAAAAACAAAACAGCAGCACAAAATAACTATACGGTAACGCGACTAGCTGTGAATACATAGCTAAGGATTTTTTACTAGTTTGAAATAAGATGCGCTTTGGCCTTACGAGCAAATGATTGTAATGATTTACTTCCTTTAATGATTGTGGGTATCTTATTCCATATCTTTGGTCGCAAGAATTTGATAGATTGCTGGCATATCGTTGCTCTGTATGAAGGAGGAATATACTTAATTACTATTGCTTCTTGTTGTAAATTTGTAATGCGAGTTGCTTTAATGCTGAACAGATTTTGTAATGCGGCAGGAAAGCATTGATTCGAATATTTTTACACAAAAATACATATTTCAAGGTCCCGTATTTGCTTTATAGTTAACAAACCGTTTTCACTCATAACATCCTTAACACTAGAACGACGTTTCAGTCCAAAAATAATTCTTATGAATTTGTTGTGGATTCGTTGCAGTTGATCAACTATTGTTTCGTTTCCAAAGCACCAGTTTACGACACGGTAGCGCACGTGGCTCAGTATTGAAGAGTGATATAAAGTTAACATCGCTTTTTTGTTCAGAAATGACCTAATGCGCATCACAGCTCCAAGGGCAGCTCTCATTTTTTTCTTTACTGCATACATGTGAAAAAAAAACAACAACGTGGATTTCTTGGGCATTGTTGTTTGACTTGTTTCTTTTCTTGATTATGATGATTTATGCCATCAAAGTTGAATTGCGCGCGAAAAACGTAAACAAAAATGGATGCTTTGTCACCTGATTTAAACTTTCCGCGCATGAGTAGTTTCGAGCGATTTCAATTTTATCTTCAACCAGTATGGAATGGGAGCATCACTTTTACCGAATTTGTAAGTTAATCTGTGATGCTGTGGTGTATACTAGCATTAAAGTTGTTTCCTCTAAATTTAATGTTTGTGAAATAATTCTGTAAGTAGAGACGATAAGCAAAATGAGAAGACAGGAACTTTGAAAAAATATTTATTTTAAAGCAGCTCTTTTGATTGGAAGTAGGCATGTAGGCTTGTAGATCTAAACACAGAACACTGAAGAGCTGAAAGGTGGTAATCGCTATCTTTAACAGCTAGCTAGACTAGAGCACTGAGCATTAAATATGATACCGGTAACATGCTAATGTCACATGTGATTTGTTTCCTGGGTTGCATCAAAAGCTTCACTGATGTAATGACTGTAAACAGGTAAACCCATTTAGTCTACCGCATGATGGCATATCTGTTTCTGTGAGTTTCTTCATCTTTATCCTCCTATCACGAGAAAGCAACGGAGGCGCTATGCGTAGGACAAATCCAGACTCGCTTAGGAGTTACCTTTGTTTCCAAGTTTTCCGGTTGAATTTTCTTCCGACTTCTTTAATTTGCTGCTTGCCAGATTCCACCAAGCAGAGATAATCATCGTGAAGCATCTTATCCAAGGACGCAACAACGAGACTAGGTTGGGAGTGGAACCATTAACCTTGCGATCATGGTCGTCGTAAAAACGATGCTCTGAACCACTACGCCACGCTGTCGATGTTCTGTATTAGTTCTCTAAACAACTAAGCACTTGTTTTTCAGTTAAATGCAGGTGCAGTAAATAGAAGATGTAGGCTAGTTATTTAGGTAAAACAAAACTGTAATTTTTTGAAAATGCGTTTACGACAAAGGCAGCCCTCTGGATCAATTCCTGTAAAGCTTTCTCCCAGAAAAGCTCCTAAAAGAAAGCTTTCACCTGAGGTATGGTTTTTGGACAAATATCTCAATACTGTGTGCAAGTGGTAGCTTAATCAATTTCTGATTTTTAATGATATTTTTGATCAATTATTTGACGTTTTGTGATGATCTTGATTGCCTGATACCACCCAATATCTTGCATAATGCCTGTGTGCTTTTTTGCCAAGCATGTGTGTATTTTGAATTAGTTAAACTTTGTGAAAAAGGTGTTGTTGATATCAGCAGATCAGTGTGATGTGTCTGTGTATTACATGCCAAGCAGTTTTATATCATTTGCTATTGCTTTGTGCATTCAAATGTTTGCGGTAGTGTCAAGCAATTTGTTCTCTGGAGTTTTTTTTAGAGTCATTTTGGTTCACTCTGAAGTCATAGTCAATCTTATTCAAATAAAATGTATCATAGGTGCTGGTATTTGTGCAGGTTTGTAAAAATGACCCCTTCATTTACTTCATTGCTTTTTCACATTTGTTTGAGAGCGTGACAAAGTAGTTAAGTAAACTAAAGCATTAAATGTTACAGACCTGTAAGAATAGCCATTTTGTTGATATTCAACATTCCATTTGAATGAAATTGACTTCGATTTGAGAGCAAATCAGAGCTATTCTGAATTCAATGGTTTATATACTTTGGTAATTTTTTGTTAGTTGCACTTTTTTGTGCTATAATTGATTGTACGAACTGTGCTTGTCCAGCTGTTTTGTGTGTTATTCCATTGCAAAGCATATATTGATTGAGATTACATTTTGCAGGAGGAGTCTTCCCTTACACCTAGCAGTATTTTAACCTCTATTAAACGATTGATTGTAGGAGCAAGTGATGAAGTAAGTTTAAAGCTTGTGCCATGTTATACTGTTGACTAACTTGGATCGATTTTCATGTTATTATTTTTCTACTAACAGTAGTTCTTTTTGTTCGGTTTATAGTAATAAATCGATCTTTTTGTTTGCAAATGTATATAACGTGTTTAGTTGTGTTTTTGAATTGAATTCTTTGCGTTAGTAACTGGCACTGAATTTGTAATAATGATTTATAAACTTCTGACTTCGAGTGAATGTTAAGTATGCCGCATTACACAATATTTTTGCAATAATTCTCAGCCTAAGCAAACGTTACTGCAGATACTTTACCAAATACTACTCTTATTAAATGATCTATCGTTTACTGCTTATATATAAAAGCAAGAACACTTATGACTAACAAAGTTGACCTTTCAAAAGCGAAAGCTTTCGGAGCTACAGGTTTGTATGGGACATTGAATTATGATGTTTTTTATTGAAGACAAGTGATCGAACCCCTCAGCTTCAAAGAGCTGATCGTATTAACAAAAGAAGACGCTGTGCAGTAAATGATGATTCAGATTCATCCCTAATTACTTCTTCTCCAGTTCTTCCAAAGTCAAAAAACGATAAGTATGTAGCTATTTTCATAGTTATCTTGTTGGCTGCTGTTCATAGCAGCAGGAGTTGCTTGATAGGAGAAATTTGTATTTAATGCTTTATGCTAAGAATGTAAATGTTGAATATTTTTACAGCACTTTTGCAATAAATACCGTATGCAAGCTGTATGTACAAGTAATAAGATTTACGAGAGAGAAAATGATGGGATAATACATCCAATCAACCTTGTACAGTAGAGTATGATATACCGGTATAACACAAATATATGCTTATGTTGTGTTCATTAAGCTCTTGACACTATCTGCATTTATGAGGCTTATTCAGACGGATTGTGTGACGCATTCGCTGCAAGATGATGTGTTGCATTATTTGCCAAGTCATAGCTATTTTTAATTAATGCCAATGTCTCCGTTCATGCTGCTGTTTAATTTTTGTTTTTTATTTGATTGTTTGCGTAGTTTGGATTAGTTATGGCATTACTTAATCACAAGAAATTTAATTATGATTGTTCCAATGACTTCATTTTTGTTAGCGACTTTTTTTACTTCAAAGTTCAATAATTGGCATTACGCAGCACTATTATGTCTTAAAAAATAAACATGTGGACAAACTCTTCGAGTTTTATTATTGCATCTTAATTATGTTGCATTTAGATCTGCTGCTGCAGCTCCACCTTGCATTATTGAGGCTAGCGAACCAAATGAAATATTCAACACGAAATCTCGGAAACCACGAAAAGGTAATATTTCTAAAACTTTTATATAAAGAGTTATTATGGTAGGCCAGAAGACTTATTAAATAAACGTTGCAAAAACGAATTCTACGGCTAACTGCTCAATGCTAAAGCCTGCAGTTGCGGGGGCTTTGGTATGTAAAGCTAAAATTGCATTGCTAACGCTGCAAGCACTTGGCCGAGTGGTTAGAAAGGTTGACTCTCAATCACAAGGTCCTGGGTTCGAACCTGAGTTTACCTGACGAGTGGTCAAACCGCGAAACTAGTTGTAGAATTGGTATTTACAGCCTTTATTTAGTAAGTCTTCTGGCCTACCTTAATATCTCTTTGTATTTGATACATACAGACTTACATCATCTCCACATATTTCAATACTACTAAAATTTGTTTATCGTTCTTAAAACAAATTTTTTGTTCTTTGGTTGAACTTGTTGAAGGAAACAATGGCGATCCACTCCTCAATTATCATATATATACTTGACGTTGCATCCTATACTTTACCTATAGAGAGGACTTCTGCAGATTATTTGAATTGCAGATTGCGATACTTTTTCAACTTTGCGTGCGACAAATAGTGTTTTTTACGTGTTGTTTAGGTCGGAGAAGAAAGCGAAGAAAATCGACTGCAAAGAAATCGCTTTTAGGTTCTATTTTTTCGCCAGTTTACAAATTTTTTGGTCAAGCAAATGGTAAGAAAGTACGTTCATGTAAATTAACTGCATTTCAACTATTTGCTATAACGCTTAGATGAAGAAGTAAGCAGCAGTGAGTCTAGTACTTGCAACGATGAAAATCAGCTTGAAGAACAGGTTGCAGAAGTTTCGTCTACGACCGACTTGGACGTCGCTCCCGCAAATGAAGTCGAGGTTGTGGAGAACACATACGTAGTTAACAGTAAGTATTTGACTCTTGCAAAAACGTCGAATGTGCAAAGATGCTTTGGAAATATCAAAAAAAGTTATTGTTTAACCAAAATTTGGTATATATAACTTGGTGTCGAAATTGGCAAATTTGGTTTTGAATTATGTGCACGTTACAATGTTTTTGTAGTTGACGAGATCTAATTACGGTTTGATTCACAGAGCCAGCTGGCTCACATTTGAAGCAATACGATTTTTTAGTGATACGCAGGGGCTGCCTTTTGTAATATGCCCGAATTTACAATTACTTGCCTATGGTTGCCATCTATGGTATTATGTTTTTTCGGAATACTTTTGCTTTTGATTTGCTAGCCGCAATACGAACCGATGTTTTTATTAGCATGTTTTTTTGTGCCGTTGATCTGGCTTTGATTTATCCATTTCACCCAGATAATGGAACATTATTATTTAGCATTTTTTTTAAAAGCCGAGTAAAAATGCCCTTTTTGGCTGATTGACTCAAAATGAAGAGTGACTAGGCCTACTCAATGCTTAAAGCTGAGTTAGTGCAGTTGCTAACTCTATTTTATTAAGCTTTCCATTTATTCACCATGTTTTAATGATTATACCTTCAAACGAAATCGATGAGAAAGTTTGTATTTAGTTAGTTGCCGAGTCAATGCATTGCTGTTTGAAATTAGTTACCGGTATCACGAAAAAATTGTACATGTTTTTCATAGGCTCTACCGAAGTCCAACTAACAACAACTGACGTCACGTACAACGTACCTTCAACAGTCACAACTGAAGTGAAACCACCGGCTCCTCCTCAGGCTGGACATCATTATGAAGACGATTGGGAGGTTTTTGATCCTTTTTATTTCATAAAACACCTTCCCCCTCTTACTAAAGAACAAAGATGCAGGCAGCCAGGTCAGTTTTGTGAGTTTCATAATCAAATCTTCATTATTTTCGCGGTATTACACCGAAGCATGTAACGAGTGGCGAGGCCCATTTCTACGGTTTGGCCTGGGCTACACAGCATCGAAAAAAAAACGTCGCAGCGGTGGCGAGTCATTAGCAACACTGTGTCATATTTAACCAGCACGGAAATCGAATTGAAGACCTCCCGTGCCGATCCACCACGCCAGTCGGCGAGTTAGTTTCTTTATCGCTGTTTTAATCGTTAATACTCTGGTGCAAGCTTTTTTAGTAAACATGTTGTACTTGTTTGTGACTGTGCTATTTGCTTGTTCATGTTTAGCTTTAACGTGCAAATTTTGCGTATAACTTTATTTTTTTTAAGCTGCATTCGAATTGCAACGATTGTGCTCATACAGCTTGAATTGGCTTGTATGCTAATGTGTTTGCTATTGTAGTTTCATTCACTCAGGCTTTCACGTTTAAGTTAAATTTAGGAGAATTTCTTTACTTTGTTCAAATGACGTGTTTGCCTTTGCCGCGGGCTGCTTGAACATAGAATGTGTGTGTTTAGTAGAGTGCAAACAATAGGCATGCGCTGGATTGCGCATCAAGTTACACACACACGGCCACTGTGGTTTGCTTAGCCTGTAGTAATGTGCCAGTCACTGATCGATATTTTCCTACGTATCAGCTAGGAAGGACGTTACGTATTAGTTAAGCGTAACAACGTGTAGGTGTTAATTTTATTTGTAAACAGAACACCGCTGTAGAATTGCAATTGTCAAAACTTTTGAATGCAATTTCTAAACTGTTTTATCATCACAGTTTAGTTCAGGGGTGGGCAACTTCTCCAGTCGGCGGGTCAGATTTGGGAAAATGAAGTCCTTCGTGGGCCGGATTATAACGTGAATAGTATCACGTCAAGCGAAACGAACCGTTGTCACAAAGTGGTGGAAGATGTTTACAACACCCTCTGTTGTGACCTAGTTTTCAGCAGTCGTACTGTTGTGCTTATAAGGCATGTTTTTGTTCCACAAGCTCTGACCGGCAGTTCGGTGACAGCATAGCGATCAACAATTGTCATGAATGAGGCCTCGGGCCACATTCCGGGGTATGGTTGGATGCAGTCTGCAGGCTGGTCAAAACCCCTTCGCGGGCCAGCCCCGGCCCCCGTGCTGTATGTTGCCCATGCCTGGTTTGGTTGCATTCGTTGGTATTGCCAGTTTCAGCAGTCAATATCGTAAATATCTTCTAAATGTTTGTTTTTCGGTGATGCAAAGTCAAAAGAGTGCTCATGCTTAAAAAAACTTTGTAAATCAAGTTGTATCTTGCATTGCACTTAAAAGGTCGTAGTTTATTTGGTATTTAATGTACTGCCTGCAAATTTCTGGTTTGTCGCACGATGCAACATAATTAGTAACTTGCATTGCTGCAAATCGCTTTTTAGCATGAGATTGAATAAGACTTGTTAAATCTTTGCTTTTGCGTCACTTAGCGCTCTGTTTGTACCAGGTAATTAATTAAACTTTTACTTCGCAATTCAATGAGTAAAAGAGGTTTCGTATTTATTTTTTATTTAGTTGTATATTTGTATCCTCCTACCACGAGAAAGCGATCAAAGCGCTATTACGAGCTCGCATAGAAGTTGCCGGCCACCGGTCTACCACACAATAATGGGGGAATCCCGCTGAGTGCCTTTTCCAGCGACTCAACAAGTAGACTTACCGACTTGTTTTCCCCACTGTCCCTGCAATGCTAAGCTTCAAGCAGGGAAGCTGTAAATACCAATTTTAACGTCATTGGTTTGACCCTACTCGCTATCAAACCCGAGTCTACAGCTCCGGAGGCGGATGCTTTTACCGTATTAGTGGGAGTCTTACCGTACTTTCATGTTAGCGGGAGTCGTACTTAGAATTTAATAAGCGTTCTCGCAATCTAGCTCTGCGCTTGGCACGCGAACTCTGAAGTGAGTAAAACCAAAAAATAGTTAGAGAAGTCGCACTGTACTTGTTTTAATCTAAAATTTTATAAATGTTTCAATTTTCCAGCTCTACCGCTGAAAACTCGAAGTTCTCCTGAGTTTTCTTTGGTTTTGGATTTGGATGAAACACTTGTCCATTGCAGTTTAACTGAAATGGAAGATGCAGACTTAACTTTCTCCGTTCTGTTTCAAGATATTGTTTACCAGGCAAGTTACTCATAGAAGTGAAATGCTAATAATCTCTGAGCTCTCCTTGCCCAACCCTCATGTACTTTTGCTAACCAATCCGAAATATTATCCGGGCCTCAGTTGCTGGTCAGAGTGTGCAATCAGCGTGCAGCCGTGCAACCACCCTGTGTTGACACATTTAACAACTCTTAATCCCTAGCTATACGCCTAATCCGAGCCCTAACCCAAATCTTGAGCTCTGTGTTAATACTAGGTCGGTTACGCCGAAAAGTCTTTTTTCGGCTGGTTCTTAGTCAGGACTCGTTATGTCGATACGTGTTGCTTGGATCAGTTACAATGTAAGCGTCCACTGTGTACTGAGGATTTAGCTACGCACAACCTCTCGTAGAGGTCGAGCCTGCACCTTCTACTTAATCAATTAGACTAACCTTAGCTTGTCACCAACTGAGCATCTCATTGCCTGCAATAAGTCCTGTTATTGCTGAAGCTTGTGTTATATCGCTCATAATGAGTTGGTATGACAAAAAATGACCGGTGACCGTTTTTCGTGCAATAAGCGTAGTGTGCGTACAAGCGTGCTTTTTTGTTTCTATTTTTTTTTTCCCCGATGCTTGAGTGCATATAATAATACGCTTATATTTTATTTGAGCTCAGATGACCGAGGGATCCCACTAATACGGTAAAAGCGTCCGCCTCTGGACGGTAGATTTAAGCTAATGACTTTAAAATTGGTATTCACAGCTTCCCTGCTTGACGCTCAGCATTGATGGACAGTGTGGAGGTCAAGCGGCAAGTTTGCTTGTTGTGCCGTTGGAAAAGGCACTTAGCGAGATTTGCCATCTTGGTGTTGTAGACAGATGGCTGACAACTCGTAAAAGCGCTTTGATCGCTTTCTCGTGATAGGAGGATAAATATGCAACTAAATACTAAAATATTTCTTTAGGTTTTCGTTCGTACCAGACCAAACTACAGAGAATTTCTGGAAAAAATGTCGAAGTATTATGAGGTACGTTTCGGCACAATGCAATTGCATTGTTTTCTTCAACCTTAACTTTCTTCTCAGATCATACTTTTCACTGCATCAAAGAGAGTTTATGCTGACAAGCTGCTGAATATGCTGGACGGGGGGAAGCAATTTGTAAGGTGGGAATTTGATTTTATCTTCGTTTGATACGAAGTGTGCTTGTTTGGTGGTATATTGAGCTGCGTTGATAACTGAAAATAGCGTATTGAAATACAGCAGAATCTGGCTATTACGACACCTCAACGGACCGTGAAAAAAGTGTCCTGAAAGGTGAATTGTCGCTACAGCGGGATTGTATATGATAGATAGGAATGTTAGCCAGACCGACAATAATGTGTTGTTGGAAGCGAATTGCCGTTATAGCAGATGTCGGTATATCCTGTTTCTGCTGTATTTGAGCCGACCGGTGGACGCAATGGTTAAAGGCATAGTAACCGGCGCCGGAGGCCTTGATTTCGATTCCCGCGCTGGTCAAATCGATTGAATGATTTCTTCATTTTTATCCTTTCACGAGAAAGCGACGAAGGCTCTGTGCATAGGAGGAATCCAGACTCGCTTAGGAGTTGCCCTTGTTTCCGAGTTTTTCGCTTGAATTTTGCTTCGGACTTCTTCAATTTGCTGCTTGTTAGGTTCCACCAAGCAGAGATAATCATCGTGAAGCATCTTACCTGGGACAAAGCAACGAGGCTCGGGTGGGAGTTGAACCATCAACCTTGCGATCATGGCCGTGGTAAAAACGACGCTCGGAACCACTCGGTCACGCTGCAAATCGTACGCAGTATCGCCAATGACTTTCCACCGCTGCGAGGTTTCTGTATTGCTGATAAAAACGATGACCATTTTACCACAACGATGATCATTACGGGTGTCGGAACCTTGGCACCGCAAGTTATGGTTCTTTATGCTGGCTTTAGTTTACGAATTCGTATCTCATATTTTTCCAGGCACCGTTTATTTCGCGAACATTGCGTTTGCGTGCAAGGTAACTACATTAAAGACTTGAACATTCTCGGACGAGACTTAAGCAAAACAGTAATCATTGACAACTCACCACAAGCGTTTGCCTACCAGGTAAAGTAGCCTGAATATTTTTGTATATTATAAGTCTGGTTCATTTGAAAAGTGATATACGTCATTGCAATACTTGAATAATAGTGCTTGATATATTAAACTTCAGAACTTGACGGATTTTGATGACATGGCCTAGTGATACCGCGCGCAGGTGACAGATACTACGTGACGGGTTCAATTCGCGGGTGGGGCTAATCGCATTTGGCATATAGCATGTGATTGCTGACTCGAGGAGCGCAAGCTCACTTCGCATTCTCCTTCCGTTACCGTTGCATTTTCAGTTCAATATATTGAAAATAACTTCAGTTATATATGTTTGTTTACCCTAAGACGTTTTCAACATCTGGAGTCAGTTTACCCGCCGTGGTGCCAAGTTTTTACTAGACTTACATTAGAGTTGCAGCTGAGCAAGAAAAAATGCCTAGAATGTAGAGTAGACCATAACTTGAGTTACGGATCGAGTTGTTTGAAATTACTGAATCAAAATTTGCATCTTTCGCTTAATATCTGGAAATTGTATATTTTATAACAATTTTTCTTGTAGCTATCAAACGGCATCCCGATTGAGAGCTGGTTTTCTGATAAACGAGACAATGAACTTCTCAAGCTGGTTCCGTTTTTGGAATCCTTGACTAAGCAGGTGATTTTGACTTGGAGATCATGTTGTTAAGTCGACAATGTTTTCTACAATAAACGTTTTTGAGTACTCGAAAGCTGGACTTCCTATGAATATTTTGCTGTTTTGTCTAAATGGCAAGCAAAATATAGAATTAGCAACATGCACTTGCAGCGTTTACAAGATAGGATGATGAAAGCTAGTGGGTGGTCATTTTGTGTAATCTCTGGTGGGTACACGAGCAGAAAAAGTTTTGCACTCTCAGTAAAAAACACTTCGTTTCTTGCTGAGACAACTTATGTTGTTTTGGTGTTCTTGTTCTAATGGTGTGACCTTTTTTACAGCGTTAGTATTTTTCGTTGTTGTTTTCTTTATGGGGGGAGAAGAGGCAATCTCGATTTCGGTCTTTTTGCGCGCCATTAGGCAAATAAACTCACGTTAAGGATACTTCGCAGTTTTTTTTAATTTTCAAGCCACATAGTATTGCAGCTTAGGTTTTTTGTTGGTGAATTACAAGCATCATGGAAGATGACCTAGTTAAGCATCGAACTGGTGAAACCAGCTTTGGATTAACAAGATGATTTTTAGGACGGCGATGTGCGACCTCTACTGGAGAAAAAGTTCCTGATGCATGAGCTTCTGCCGGGCGATAGCGATGAGTGAAATGTGGCAATTGCTGACCAAAAAAGGCCTAAAATCAATGTTAATCTGCCCATTTGTCATTAACTGCCCCTTTTTTGTACATGCCCTCGCTCTACCCAGTTCGTTTTTTCACTGCTTTTTTACGTTTTTAAAATTTAAGTTCTTGAACTTGAGTACGTTGCAGGAGTTGAACATGATGGAGAGCGGTAGTTAAACAAATGCCTACATTCGTTCTATTTAATTGTTAGTGTAATATTTTTGTGAACCATGATGGGCTCGTTTTGAAAACACGTGGTTCGTTTGCAGCCAATTAGAAGAGTTTTTCAACTCTGATGCAATGGCCATTTTCGCGGGTCTTTGTTTTCAAAGAACACTGCATCTCAGAAACGAGTGGTTACTAACTAGAAATTATGGAAATGAGTTTGCTTTTAATATTTTTTTTGATCAGGTGGTTTAATTTGCGTAAAATTCAGTAATTCTTTGTTGATCAGTTTTTACATTTGCCAAATGCAAAACTGTCAAAAAAATTCGCTTTTTGGAAGTAGGGATGGGCGAAGTACCGGTTTTTAAACGGCTACCAGTTATTAGTTCAAGTCTAGTAAATTATTCTTAAATTTTGCGTGAAATACGTGAAAATAGAACTCTTGGATCAAATGGAATACTCATAGAACATAGTGTGTTAATAATTGTGTATACTAACACTTATTGGGTGGTTTTATATGAAGTTCCAAACCCCAGGTCTGGTTTTTGCGCTCTTGTATTTTACGCAAATTTTATTGCTCGCATGGTCGGTCCGGGCGATTTTAATCCTGACGATATCGCTGAAACCTTTAATAAAGTAAAAATTCTGTACCCCGTAGATGATTTTCAGTCCTCCTATGGTTTCTGTTTTTTATCCTGGGTTTGGCAAAATCTTTCTCCCATGATTTGGACTCCGTTCATTTACCACTCTCAAGATTGCTGTGCTTTTTAAATACTTTTCCCGCCAATTACAATCGTTTTGTTGACGTGTTCGTTTTTGATTGGTTAGTCCTATCCTGTGTTCGTTGCCAAAGAGTTTTCGCGACCATTTTAATTCCAAGAAGTGAATTTTGGCTGTATGCTGAGATTTGTTTACCGAAGTTTAAGCTAACTTTTGTACATAGAAAGGTGTATATTTGCGAAAAGTCGGTCATTTGTGTGTCACGTGCTGTGACGTCAATAAAGTTAAATTCAAGGTAAGATTTAAATTTTTTGAGGGCGTGGACTAACCTTTTTACCATTGCTCTTTCCGTAATGGCTTGACTCGTTTAATCAACCACCAGTCCGGTAATTTTTCCATCTGTTTAATGACTGGGCTAACTGTTTCTGTTTTTAAATAAGTGTTTTTACAAGAGTTATTTTGTTTTGTTTTTATTAACTTTCTTTGTTTTTCAAAAGATGGTGGACATATCACCGGGAACTGCATTGTTGCAAAAAGAAAATTCGCAAATTATTTTTGTGTGTTGCTAGTAATCAGGAAGGCGTAGCAGGGGCGTAACCTATCTTGGAATTTTTTCGTGGAAACCAAGAGGAACGCCTTTTCGCAGTTTTTGCGTGTTGCGGAATCGAAGTATCGTGATGACATGTGGAACCTATGTTTAGAGGGTAGCGGAGACTTCAGCTCTCCCGGATCCGTCAGTGGATTGACGGGTGATGGAGTAATTGGTGTCTTCCTCGGGAACTGTTGATTGAGGGTTCGATTCTGAGTCTGATCAAAACCAAAACTCCTAGGCCTACCGGTAATTGCAATAGTTCACAGCTTTCGAAATGGTGTTCAGGATTCAAAAGAATACTGCAGAGAACAAAGTGACAAGTTTTTGCAGCTGTCCAGAAAACTACGAAATTTCCTCCTAGCAGTAGAGACCACTTTACGGGTAAAAATGCGACCGAGTACGCGCAGTGTTACTGCCAGCCGGGGCCTATAAAATGGAAACAAATGACCTCCGTGTTATCAAAAGGCAGTAAATTTATGCTCCGTTACTTGATACGCTTGCTTTAACGTGGCATCGAATTGGAGCTCTAGCTTTCATTTGCCCTTGTTAGATTTGGGAAATATGGGCCCTTGATCAGAGTCGAATAAAATGGACCAGTGTGGCGTTTTTTTCTGTTAAATCACAAGTAATTTGGTGCACTAGACTAAATGACAAACATTTCGAGACTTCGCCCTGTGAGAGCACTGCTCCCCTGGGCCCTGTTTTTTAGCAATTGCAAAACTAGATTACCGTGGTTTAAAAACAATTGCTTTGCGAAGCAAGTTTCTATTGAATTTGTGAAAAATTTTGCTCTTGAAACCGAATTTTTTTGGTATTTAATTAGACCTACATAATTATCCTCCTATTACGAGATAGCAATGAAAGCGCTATCACGAGCTCGCTTAAAAAATTGCCAGCCATCTTTCAATTACACCAAGATAAGAGAACTTCTAACATTTCTGAAAAAGAGCCTTGCTCTCTGTGCTCTCTTGTGCTAAAAATTCTTTCTACCTTGCTCTCTTGTGCTAAAAATTCTTTCTACCGGAGCCGAAGAAGCTGATACACATGGTGTGTGCTTGGATAGTTTAAAAAGAACAGGAAAATTTACCTCTTCTCTGTTTCCAAAATTCAAAACCATTTGAAGGCACGGTTATTGTTGCCACTTCATTCAAATATAGTTAGTTAGTTAGTGTCTTTTATTTCCGTACCGTCAACACAAGAATAATATACAAAAATAATATGCAGTATAGTTGGACAGCTCGAGAAAAGGGAAGAAGCAACAAAACGATAAACGTAGTAACATGCAAGGGGAGAATAGAAGATCAAGAAAAGTAACATGAGAAGCATGGTTGCAGCACCCGACAATAGAGATTTATCAAATAAAGAAAAAGAGCACACACACACATACAGCACAGAAAGAAAAAAAAATTTATATATATTTCGTGAGTTGTGCCCTTGGTGTTACTTTTGACGTTTCTTGGTTTCCTAGTTGTCTTTTGCTGGCATAATTAGCAAAAATCTTGGAAACTCCGAAACTTTTCAACCGTCGTCTGTATTCTCTGCTGTAATTTCGAACCGTCGGCTTCATTCTCTACCACTAAAACTGCAGTAGGCCTACTTCAAAAAAAAATTCTTTTTTACAATTGACCAATTTCTGAAATCTGCAGAGTCTCAAAAAACTTAAAGTAAATGATGCAATTGCTTATGCCTAAAAGAATAACCTGCGTAACGCTACTCGACCTCAACGACGCTTTCGTCAGTTTCGTGTTTAGCACGTACACGGAGTTTTTGAAAATTGAATTTCGTTTACTTCACTCTATAGAGCAAGAACCTGAATCGTGAGGAAAAGCAACAAAAAAGATTGTGAGTGATAGCTCTACAGCAGTGATTCCCAACCTTTTTGTCTTCGCGTACCAAATTAACGTTATGCGTTGAACTCTCGTACCACTAATATATTTTAATCAGATTAGCGTGTAAAGTATAATCAATTCTCATTCAAACCGCTTCAAAACCAGCGTTAAAAGCCTGTAAAAAGCAACTTTAACGCACTAAATCAGGGCAGGGCTAACTACGGCCCTTCGCTAAAATTTTAGCTCCAGGTAGCATAAGAGATTCTGCAATAATATTAGGTTGTTTTTGTTTGGCCACTAAACGGTCAATCTCAAAAGAGGAGGCAACATTTGCACTTTTCTGCCGCATTTGACCCGATTTATCCACACGTTGACGCTTAACGTTGCCAGCCAATCGCTGGAAGTAACTCTCTTCTACGTTCATTCTATTCGGGTTAGTTTTCCTTCCGGGAAATCGGGACGGAAAATTTCCCGGGAAATTTAGCTTTTTTGAATTTCCCGTTTCCCGGGAAATTTATGTCAGGATCCAGGGAATTTTTTTACTTTGGCAAGGATTTCAGTGGTACTGATATCTATCATTCCGACATAAAAAATGCGTTACTGCAAATTAAAATTTTTTTTGCTTACTAAAAACTATTTTTCAAAATTCGCAATATTTTTTATGACGAAATGCTTATGAGATCAAAAATTTCTTCTCAATTTGTCGAAAAAATTGAAAAATTCAAACTAAGTTTGTCAAAACAACATAACAAACGCTAAAAATGAGATCTGAAATGTTGAAAACCAGAGTAAAAAGCAAAATAATCAAGTACGGGAAAATTTCCCGGATTTTTTTTTGGAAATTTTTCGTTACTCAGGAAGTCGAAAATACGGGAAAAAGCGAAACCCTAATTTGGGTGATTAGTTTCCAAATGGCGCTTTAGCAAACTAGGTTTCATAGCCGCATTACAAGACGTTTTTAGACAAACCACACAATGTGGTGGAATTTTTGCTTTATGTTCAATTGAGGTAAAGCCATACTTCATAAATTTGGGGTCATAGTTTCGCTTGGACTTTATTAAAGCTTGCCAAAATCACTAAACTTGCCGCACGTGCTGCTGCTACAGTCACTCCTCAGTTCTCACTGCGATTCGAAAGTTTTTTGGTTTGACGAACGGCAAAAAAGTTTTATTATGTTATAGATCTCTTATTTAATATGCTTATGCCTTACTAAAACACCGCTTTGAGAAAAAAATGACGGTCTCAATGCTGTGTGAACATCACATTTGGAACAAAGGTGTTTGCAATTCGCCCAATGACTCAATGCAGATTTGGTCGCAACATCAAGCGAGGCGTAAGCCGTAAGCAAGTGGCAGGTTGCGTAACCAGATTACGTATCTGACTATGCTTACTAATTGGAATAGAAAACTAAAATAAAAATTTTCATCTTATAAAATATGATCAACTCGCGTACCACCTGTTTGACCGTCGCGTACCACTAGTGGTACGCGTACCACAGGTTGGGAATCACTGCTCTACAGGCTTTTTGTCTGTTCCTCCAGTCTCTTCGCGCTGCATGAATTTGGTTATTGCACGTCAAAGTATCAATGTCTTTAATTAAAAACCAAGCGATATCAAAGGTGTAGACCAGGGGTGGACAGAGATAGCCACAATAAACCTTTCGGTACTAAAGCGATAATCGATAACTTCAAAGAAGCCCTGGGCGATACCGATAATTGATAAATCTCAATTTTTTAAAGCGATATCGGTAATCGATGAATTATCGCCGATAAATGTTGCGGTAAATTTTTAATGGTTTTGACAAAGTTTTTTTTGCAAGTCACGTTGCAAAAATGTGTTTCTAGATTTTTCAGGGAATAGAGAGCAAATCATGAACTCTGCCGTGGCATTAAATAAAACAAAAGGAGATGTTTTTAAATTGCAACAGCACTTTAGGAACGCCGCATATTTTTTCCATAACGCCAACTCACTGACTTTGATCACTGTGTGCATAAAGAATCGTTTATCGCGATAATTTATCGGCGATAAGGAAATAATTACAAAAGCGATATCGGTAAGCGATAAATCAAAACTATTTTGAGCGATAACAATAATCGGTAACAAATTATCTCGATGAACAACCATCTCTGGGGGTGGACAAAGTGCGGCCCGCGAGACCGTTTTATGCGGCCCGCGGGCACTTACAGAAATCTAAACACCTATCGTGAAACAACCCGAAGACCTTTTACTTTTGCTCCGCGCTGAGTGGCAGTGAAAAATAGAACATCTGCGGACGCGACGACCTTTTTTTTCTTTTTTGCTTTTCACCAATTTTTAGGGGTGAAAATAGAACATCTGCGGACATGCGGCCCTCGACTTCATAATTTTTCAAAATTTTGTCAAATGCGGCCCTTCGTGTGAACAGTATTGCCCACCCCTGGTGTAGACGGAAAATCGCCGTCGAAGTGAAACAAAAATGGAGAAATATGAAATAGGTGTGACAATTTTTTCGCCAAACACAGCAGGACGCCATTAGATAAGAATTTTCACTTTAAGAATTTTTGTTTGATTTTGGCAAAAGAATTTTTACACCTATTTAATTATTGATATAGCTCCATTTTTGTATCACTTCGACGACGATTTTCCGTTTACACCTTTGCAATCGCTTGAATTTTAATTAAAGGTATTGATGCGCTCAGAGGTGGGCATTCCGCAATTTGAAGCGCAAGTTACAAACGTAAGTTACGCAAAGCACAAACTTCCGCAATTGCGGAAGTTGCGGAGCGTTTTAGCAAATTATTTTTGGTAATTGCGCAGCTTGCACTGCGAACTAAATAAAATATAAGAGCTTGCGCTTTATTGCGCTGCAAACTGTAAAAAAATTGAAATTCTTCATTGTGCTGCACTTCGTTCAATATAAGCGCAAGTTGCTCAATGCTCAAGTGGTGAAGCGTGCACAAAAGGTATAGGCTAGTAGCTTTATTCTCTAGCAGCACATTTCAGCAAATCAGAAATGAAATTCATTGGATTCGCGTGCGATGCCTTTTTCTGGGAAGTTTCAACAATATTTCTTCGGCGTTGTATCATGAATTTGTGTGTGATGCGGTGAAGTAAAATAAATCGCATTTGTTTGTTGTTTGTGCTGAATTTCGCCTTATACGTAGATAATTTACTTTGAGGGATACTTTTATAGAAGCGTGATAAAGCGGCAACGCGATTATTTTTTGCACCTTACAGGTTTATGTCGTTCTGCTTATCAGTTTCACAAAACCCATCTGCAGTTTGACTAATAATAATCGTTGCAATCAGTGATGACTGCCGCTTATCACGCTCAGTTTAAGTATCTTTAATACATATAAAATGACTCTACTGAAAATTGCGCTTCTTCACACATTGCGCTTTGTTGCATTTTTGAAGCAAAAATTGCGTTGCGCTTTAAAGCCAAAGAACTATTAGTTGCGAAAGTTACGCTGCGCTTTTATTTTTGTAAAACATCAATAGCGGAAGTTGCGCTGCGCTTCATACAATTAAAAAATGGGATTGCGGAAGTTGCGCAGCGCTTCATACAATTAAAAAATTGGATTGCGAAAGTTGCGTTGCGTTTCAATTTATTCAAAAATCAGATTGCGTTAGTTGCGTTGCGTTTCATTGCTTTTAAAAAATTTTGTGCTTTCTTGCCCTGCGCTTCAGTCTATTCAGAAAAAATGCCCACCTCTGGATGCGTTGATGTGCAATATCCTAACTCATGCAGCGCAAAGAGACAGAGACGGCTAAAATTTCGCTGGTTTCAATCCTGCTTCAAAACTTGTGAGATTGTTTTATTAGCATGCTGCTGTGGCCTGTGAGGATGCAATTTTATTGTGCACTGTGTTGACACTGCAAAAACAACAATTACATAGTAGGCCTATGTCAAAAACCTAAGAATGATCGGTCTTGAGACCAACTTTGAAAGCACGAGACCAATACCGCACCATGTCGAGACCAAGACCATCAGCCTAAGTTCGAGACCAAGACAAAGACCGCAAAAAATCGGTCTCGAGACCGAGACTGGTCTCGAGACCTACATCACTGCTGGAGACTGATGAGCTTGTAAAAAAATAGCTCGAAAGTTAGGCTATATGGAGATCTTTAAAAAGGATGAATGAATCTTTGGTTATATAACTTAAATTAGACTAGAAAACCGTTAATTTAAGAAAAGAATGTGCAAAAGATGATATTTTTGGGCTTTGCTGCAAATCTAAAATCCTTAGCAGGGCCTGCCTTAGGTGATTGGAGGCCCGAGACAAAGTGAATTTGGGGGCCCTAAGTGAAATAAAAAATAAATACAAAAAAAAATTTCGCAATTTGTATTTGTATCAACAACTATCTCTATTCATATCTAAATCAACAAACGCCTCGCCATGAACGAACTATCTAATCCCTTAAATACAAACGTCCTTAGCATTTATATGGACTACATTTTTTTGGCCACCGACACTGAAGATCACCACCTGCTTCTGCTTGAATTGCTTTTTATAACTTTAGCTAACCTGAAACTAACGGTCTCTATTCACAAAAGCTTCATAGGCTAGAAGCGAATAAACATTCTGGGAATTGAGATTGGGGAAGGCACTAAAATAGTTCAGCCTGAACGCGTCCATGCCCTCTCTCTTTTCCCCCCACCCATGTCAATCTTCGAGCTCCGTCATTTGATGGGAAGCCTTCGATACATCTCTGATTACCTTCCGTCTTCAAACCTCCTTCTTCGCCGGTTTGATTCACGAACTGGCAATGTCCCAGCTACCCGTGCTAAAACTACTCCTTTCATCTGGACTAACGAGCTTTATCAGGATTTCCTCACCTTGCGAGAAAAGATTCTTTCACCCAAAGTCCTTTTTCATATTGATTCCTCCATGCCACTCTCCGTGGAAACTGATGCGAGCGAACTTGGATTTGGTGCCTTCCTCTTTAATGAATCTACCGAACGCCCTTTTGTCCGACCTATGGCCTACTTCTCAAAGAAGTGGCGAAACCCTTCGGAAAGAAATGCCGCTGCTATTCGTAGAGAGCTTAAAGCTCTTCAACTAACTATTCTTCATTTTGCTAAAATACTCGTTGGGCGACCCTTTCACATAATAACTGATAATCAGGTCGTCCTCCATCATTTTCAAAATGCCTTTAAAGACCTTCCCCCGCATGCCTTCGGACCCGGTATCTAATCAGGCCCTACAAGCTATCTTGTACTATCCCATTTTATCGATTAGACGTCGTCCGACAGACAAAGTGTTTACCTCTGATTCTCTCTCCAGGTCAGCCTGGATGGAGCTCTCTCCAGAAAAAGGTGACCCGACCCAAAGGCGTGGCTAGCCCTTCCTGTCTGGACCTCGCCATCCCCTGCCGCCGTAGACGCGGTATCCCTGCGTCTCATCTGTCACTTTCGCCACGAACCCTGTGACGATGTGAAAAAGGAAAAGGTCCGAGAAAATTTAGACGGCGTCTTTCATTCCCTGGACTTTTGCGTCAAGCCTTTCCTTTCTGAACACTTACCACATCTAATCCCTCACCTAAACAACATTCTCTTTCATCTTCGGCGGAACCACCGCATCGTCCTTTCACCTGAAGGGGGAATGAATGCCCACCATGGCCATTCAAATGGAAAACATCCCCCATACCAACGTTACGCGGGACCTAATCGTATGCTTTTGCATAAAACGATCTGGGACGCTCTTAGAACTATCGGTGTCGAAAGCCTATTTCCCATGAATCGTCAGTTTATACATTTCTCGACCGAGTTTACCCTACATGACGACATTTCACCCCTTTATGTAAAAACAACCACTGATATATTGCGGAGTTACTTCGGGCAAGGGTGTCTATATTGGTCCACAGACCGTAAAACGATTTTAATCGCTTTTACAATTCCTGCACGTTGTTTGCGTATTGTGTGATACAGTATTTGTGTTCTTTTTTTTAGATGCGATCACTCATACTTTGTTTTGCAAGCATATGCATTGCGAATGCCCAACAAATGGGCAAGTTCATTACCCAGGGGGGAACACTTAAATGCGCCGCCCCCTTTGAAATTTGTCACCTTCGTAATGATAATCTTACAGCACTTTTAACGGTTACGCTATTTTTGTCGAACCTTAACCGAATACGAACCGTGATTTTCAAAATTTCAATGAGCGAACCGCAACTGAACCGAATAATGTGAGTACTTGCTAACCTTAATCAGCATCTACCAATTTATATTGCATTATTACAGACTTTTACAGTATTAGTGAAATGAATAAACACTGACATGATTTACAATGGGCTTAAACGCCTGCTGTACTATCTATCCGTAAATTGGTAGTTAAGGCTAAAAAATAATTTTCAGAAATCGCAAGAGTCCTCGTTCTTGCTGCCAAAATAACAAAACATCTTTCAAGAGTAAATGTGTCCTGAGTCAGCTTACCGAGACTTTTGTCGAGCCAAAGTCCAGTGTTTAGTCGGTAATTCGAAGTTTTTGATATCTCGGCTGTGAAACTCCTTTTGTATAGGCGTAGTACAGGAGAAGGCAACCTGCGGCTACGGAGCCATATGCGGCTCTTTCCTCCTTGCATTGCGGCTCAGAGAATTTTTAATTTAATCTTCTCTGTAGCACTTCTTGGATTTCATAAGCAAAAAACAACACACTGTAGTTGTTTATACAAAGTGTAAAGGTAGGTCAAAACAGAAATATACAGTATTTTCTTTATAGCGCATCTTCAAAAGGGTTGTCAAATCCCTGATAAGCGTATGTATCTTTTTTGTTTTTGGACAAATGCGTCTTTTCCCCATTTTAGATGTCAAAAAGTATTTACGGTTCCCAGTAAGTTTTTTCTTGTGGAAACCGGATTCAAATGGCTCATTCGGCTTTAAAGGTTGCCGACTCCTGCCCGGGTAGGCCCCAACATAACTTAGCCTGTTACTTTCCAAAAAAAGACTATCATTCACAGGGGCGTATTAAGAGATTGCGGGGCCCGGGGCAGATAAGAGTGCGGGGCGCCTTAATAAATTATGAAAGGCGAAAACAACTAAAGTCGTTTTGGACCGGCCGGCGGCCGGTTGACATTGATATGGGTGCGGAGGTCTGGGGTTCAAATCACGGGTTGGTCAAATCGGGCACAGTGTCGCCACCGCTGCTACGTTTCTTCGGAGCTATGTTGCCCAGGAGCTAAGCCGCGGAGATGGGGCGGCTGGGGCCCAACTCTCGTTGCACGCTTCGGCGTGATTACGCGAGTATATCGAAGATTTGATTTGATATTAAACTTTATCGACGTCACAATAAACCGGAAGTTTTGTAAAATTTATCAACTCAGGTTTGGGTTGCGCTTAAAAAGATGCTAATGTTGACAACAAATTTTGATTATGATTTTTGATTTAGATCAAAGAGGTTGGGTCTAATTTGTTATTTTCATTTATTAAAAAAAGGAAAATGTTTTGATTTTGTTTAAAATTAACTTTGAAATCAATTTTAAAAGGTCGAACATAGAATAAAATTTTCGCACAGTTTCATATTAGGGGCAAATATAAACAACACGGAAAATATAATAAACAACACAGAGAGTGAAACACACACACAAAAAAGGCAAATTGCTCTGCTGCACTCTCAAGATTCATAGCTTTTACGGCTTGACTATCTTAACTCAAAGATAGAATGGATGTAGGTTCAGCTAACTGCTCGATCGTTTATATCAGGAAAAACTGACTTATTTTCATACACGTGCTTTGATGCTTTCCAATTTCAACTTCTTTGGATTTTGTCTCTCAGCTTAAAGATCCAACTTCTTTGGATCTTTCCTCTATAGTTTTACATATTTGCCGAATCCTTTTCCAGGTTCTTTTCAGGTTATTAGTCAAATTTTGTAATATCCTACTTGATTTACTTCATCGCCTATAGCTTAAGTTTCCAGCGACTCCACATCAATCATAGCTTTTAAGGAAATGACATGTAAATTTATTTAACATTTTCGAAATGAAATAGCTTGCAAATTTCCAAAAACTTAGATTTGTCTGCAGTCTGCTCGCTGCTAGATAGAGGCCGGAAGGCCTGAGATTGTTTCACATTTGACAGTCGTTCGTCGTTCACAGCCATTAATTTCAATGCTATTATATCAGTGTGTACTGTGAAATTACAGTCATTTTGTCATTGAAAGTCTGTTTTAGATTTTTTTTCGTACAGGTTATTGCTGTACCGGTACGAAAATATGTTGATGTCTTAGATCAACTTTGCTAGTGATGTTGGGTACAAGACGGTAAATTTATTTCAATTCACTTCAATAGTCAATAGCGCTAAAAATTAGCAGAAGTGCGGGGCCTTCCAAAGTGCGGGGCCCGGGGCAACTGTCAAGTTCGCCCATTGCTTTATCCGCCTGTGATCATTCATTTGGCGTGAAAATACGTGTAAAATTTGAGTAACTTTCATGAAAATACATTTGAAAAAAATATGTATTTGCGATGACTGGGCATAGCTAGCAGTGTAGCCAGGGTGGGAGCCACCGAAGCACTGCCCCCCTCTTTTAATTTTTTACCTGCCTACGCCCCTGGCTAAGCCTAAACAATTACTTCAAGTTCAGAAACACCGGTAATAATATGGTACTATCTACAAAATAGCAAAAGTGATGAACATGTAAGGTTTTAAAGATTTAACAATTAAAACAAGCTGATCACAAATTCATCTGAACAAATTCCAAGCAATGCAAATTTTGTAGCTGAATTCTTTTAATTTGTTGGTGATGCAAAAAAGTCAGTAACTTAGTCCGAAAAAATAATATCAACCTCGTCTCCATCTTCTTCCGTTTGTCTGAGAATCATTTTGTTGTTTGTATTTATAGCCACAAATTTTCCACTTGATACATGCTGAAGCTTCTTTACTTGGGCTTGGGAAGAATAAAAATGTCTAAATAGACAATCTTGCGATCCATTAAAATCGCTTGACGAATTTTCAGAATTGGTTAAGATAACCTTGTTGTTACTTGAATCTCCCTTGGCAAAAAAGCAGTTGTTGGGATTTTGAGGGTCTGTAAGACCAAACATGTACACAAACGTATTGGAACTCCAACTATTCCACAGCGCATTAGAAACGCCTCCACGGACTGGCTTATCCGACTTTATCCGCTTCACGTACCATACCTTATCTTGGTCTTGAACTTTATTAGATATTCGTACTAACTGTGAGCTTGTTTCAAACCTTGGCACGTACAGTTCTTTCAGCACTACTTCAGATTCTTTTTGAGTCACTGAAATTATGTGCTTTGATATTACAGCTTGAACGGAGCGAAACCATGACAAAACCATGTTCTTTTGATACTGTACTTGTGCTAGCTTCTAACTAATTGATTAGTTGATTTTTATTCACTTGAAGACAGCACAATTAAGATTTTGATTTGTAGCCAGCTCATTTGAAGCAAAGCTATACCAGTAGCTTAGAAGCAGAGCTATTTTAAGCAATATTTTTATTGCCAAAAAATGAAACAAAACGTGACGAGAAACTATTATCACGTTTTAAATTCACGCAGGACACCTTACGGAATGATTTAGGGAAAAAATTAACCAGATTGTGGCGCCGTTTTCAATATGAATACAAAATTAAAACTTGAGAAGTTGGCGTACAACATGGAGTTGGTCGAGTGGTTGGCGCATTGGGCTCCGGAACTGACTTCGTGAGTTCGATGTTCAACTGCGACATCATTCTTCCGTGATGCATGCAATTCACTAATATAAAAACCTAAGCTGCAATTATGGGCTTAAAAATTACAACAACAAGAACAAAAAACATGGAGTTGGCCGTGCGGTTGGTACATTTATGGACCCTTGAACTGGTTTCGCGGATTCGATCATCAATTAGAACATCTTTCACGATGAACATAGGCTACTTGACTAATATGAAAACCTATGTTACATTTATGTGGCATAACAAAAAAAATTATGAAGTAGTTTTCATTGAGTCAGCCGAGTGTATTGTACATTGGGCTCCTGAGCTCGCACGATGCTCAGGGACAGAGGTTATATTACTGTAATTCAAAACATCAAAATCAAATCAAATCAAATTCTTCATTATACTCGCGTTATTATGCCGAAGCGTGTAACGAGTGGCAGGGTGTCCATCTCCGCGCCTTAGCGCCAGGGCTACACAGCTCGGATGAAACGTCGTACCTGTGGCGAGTAATTGGTTACACTGTGCCGATTTGACCGGCCCGGGAATCGAACCCCAGAACTCCCGCACCGATAGCGTGCACATAATAAATCGAAAATATTTAGTCAAAAACAGTGGCGCCGCCAGGGGCCGCCAGAAGCAAGTTGCCCCCACTTTCGCTTTGGGCTGTTTTTCCAGTTCGAGCAAATACGTTGAGAAAAAAATTTTTCGAGGGTATACCCCCCCCGAACCCTCAAACTTTTGTTGGTTCGTTGTTCCACTAATGAAACAAGTCATGAAAAGGCACTGTTTAACCTGTGAATATTTTTTTTTGTGTCAAACTTAGCCTACCTCTCCTATGGATTGCCACCTTAACGTGGTGGGGAGGTTTGAGTTTTCAATGATCCTTAGAGCAACGCCGTCGGTAGTGTTTAATCACTTCCATCAGGGTCACCCATGGCGGTAAGGTCGAAGGAGAAAAACAGACCAAGTAGCAATCCAATGCTGTAGCTAAATGGAAAGTTGTAATAACAATATTCATGCTGCATCGGACGGCGCGCAGGATAAAAAGGTCCGCGTTCGAGTTTTAGGCAGAGGGACTCGTTCGAAAAATAAGCTACAGTCTCCCCCACAAGCTGACCGTCACCGGAAACCCACCAACGCAGTCGCTAAGCGTTTGGGGAGGCAAATGGGGGCAGCGCACAGAAAACGTACTCGAGTTGGACCAAACTGCCGGGATCTAGCTATCGGGAACTGGAACGTTTCGTCACTGACAGGAAAAGAGCAGGAGCTTGTTTGCGAAGCCCAACAGTATCGCCTTGATGTTGTGGGAATTTCATCAACAAAGCGCCGGGGTTCTGGAACTGTCGAGTTGAACGGTGGGTGGAAAATTTTCTACTCAGGTGTTGATGCAGCAATGTCTGCTCAAGCTGGTGTTGGCTTACTTGTGAGCCCCAACATAGCTGAATGTGTCGTTGACTGGGTACCACTGGGAGGAAGGGTTTGTCTTCTAAAGCTAAGGCTGCAGGAGCGATCTCTGTGTATATTGCAGGTGTACGCACCTAACATAGAATCACAGTACGAAGCCTTTCTGGAGCAAGTTGAGGTTGCATTGGGAAAAGCAACTTCAGCAGAATCCCTTGTCCTTTTGGGCGATTTCAATGCACATGTGGGCATCGACAATGCAACCTGGAAAGGTGTTATTGGGCAACATGGTGACCCTGACATTAACAAGAACGGAAGGTGTTTATTGCAGTTCTGTGCCATCAATGGGCTGTGCATAATGAACACATTTTTTCAGCACATAAGAATTCATAAGTACACCTGGTACAGAGACTCTCTGGGACAACGCTCCCTGATTGATTTTTGTATCGTTTCGGCGGACTTGTTTTCTACCGTGTCTGATGTCCGTGTTAAAAGAGGGGCTGAGTTGTCAACTGATCACCACCTAGTTGTCTGCACTTTGAAAGCTTTGAAACCCTTGAAAAAACGAAAGACTTTTCGACCACGAGAAACTTATCGAATCAAATGGGAATCATTGGCTGACAAAGAGGTACGAACTGCATTTGCAGACAACATTGCATCTAAGTTCAAAGAACTTCCGACCTTTACTGCAGACATTGAAACTGAGTGGTGTTTGTTTCGAACAGCAGTCATTGCGTCCGCTACTAACTGTTATGGACGTAAGCGTGTTGGAGGGACGAAGAGTAGCGAGAAAAGAACTCCTTGGTGGAACCAAGAAGTTAAAGAAGCTATTCGTGCGAAAAAAGTGGCCTATAAGGCCTGGCTTGCAAATAAGTCATCACTTGAACTTCGTTCGCAGTACTCTGAAGCACGTAAGACGGCAGCCACAAAAGTTGAACTGTCTAAGGAAAGAGCCTGGAAGGAATTTGGAGAAAGGTTAGACGATGATTTCAAAACGGCAAACAAAGTGTTCTGGCAGACCATTCGCCGTTTGCGTGGAAACAGATCTCAAGCCGCTCTCTTTATCGAAGATTCAAATGGTGTGACTCTGAAAGATCAAGATGCTATTTTGAATCGGTGCAGAGAGTACTTTAGTGATCTTTTAAACCCAGTTGATGCTACACCGATACAAATTCACGAGGAACAGGTTGGGGAAGATATTCGGATAACCGAAGCAGATGTGAATGCAGTGATCAAATCATTGAAAACTGGAAAAGCACCTGGTGAGGATGATATCAGACCTGAAATGTTAAAAGCCATGAACATACATGGTGTTCGTTGGCTGACTCGTGTTTGTAAGGTGGCGTGTAGTACTGGGCAAGCACCAAAGCAATGGCAAACTAGTGTGATAATACCTATCCACAAGAAAAGAGACAAGAGAAAATGCACCAATTATAGGGGCGTATCTCTCATCAGTGTCCCGGGTAAGGTCTATGCCAAATGCCTTGAAAAGAAATGCCGTGAAATAGTCGAGCCTAAACTAACGGATGCTCAGTGTGGCTTTCGTCCTGGCCGAAGCACAATGGATCAGATCTTTGCCTTGCAGCAAATCTTTGAGAAGTCGTGGGAATATGCAAAAGAGGTCAATGCATGTTTTGTTGATCTTGAAAAAGCATATGATCGCATTCCTAGAGACAAGCTTTGGGCGGTGCTGTTGCAGTATGGCATTGATGGCCAGTTACTAACTGCCATTAAGTCGCTGTACATGCATTCCGAGATCTGTGTTCGTGTTAACAGTGCAACGACGAAACCTTTCAGAGTAAGTGTGGGACTACGGCAAGGCTGCTCTCTTTCACCTATTCTGTTCCTTATTTATATGGATAGAATAGTTAAGAAAAGTGAGTCTTGTGGCGGAGTAAAGATTGGTGAATGCACTGTACAACGTATGTTATTTGCAGATGATCTTGTGCTACTCGACTCTACCCAAAATGGTCTCCAGCAAGCTCTTGACAGGTTTTCGGATGCATGCTCTGTTGCCGGAATGAAAATCAGTTCAACAAAAACAGAAACCATGTGCCTGTCCAGACAACCAAAGCAGTGCTCTCTCCAAATTGATGGAGTACCACTAAAACAGTCAGAGAAATTCAAGTACCTCGGCGTCTCATTCACAAGTGACGGCAGACAAAATAGCGAATTGGATATCCGCATCGGAAAAGCAAGTGCAGTAATGCGCCAGCTCCACCGATCTGTGGTACTGAAACGGGAGCTTTGCACCAAGGCAAAGCTATCCATTTTCAGATCGGTCTATGTTCCTATTTTGACTTATGGCCATGAGTGTTGGATCATGAATGAGAAAGTGAGGTCTCGAGTTCAAGCAGCCGAAATGGGATTCTTGCGAAGAATTAGCGGTTTGACCTTGTTGGACAAGGTTAAAAGTGCAGATATTCGTGAATCTCTAAACATCGAATCGCTGCTTCTCCGACTAGAAAGATCGCAACTGCGTTGGTATGGACATGTGACACGAATGTCCCAGGAAAGAACAGCCAAAAAACTGCTCTGTTCAACACCAATTGGTCGAAGGCCTAGAGGCCGTCCCAGAACTCGATGGCGAGATTACGTAGAAGATCTTAGTTGGTCTCGCCTTGGCATCCCAGCAGAGCATCTATCCTTTGTTGCAGAGGATCGAGATGCTTGGAAGCTCCAACTCGAGCTGCTGCCCCCGCGACCCCCCAAGGATAAGCGGGTCCAGAAAATTGATTGATTGATTGAAACTTAGCCTAAGCTGACCAGTGACCAGGCTTACCAATACCTTCCGGATTATACTGAATTCATCAAAGGCCTTTGTTACGTCACAGAGACAAGGTAACCTAGCAGAGCTCAAAAGTAATCTCCTCACTAAAGATGTGTCGAGTCGAGTCCGAGTACTCGGCCGAGTATTAAGGCATTTTCATTACTCGGACTCGGCCAAGTATTAGTTTGATACTCGACCGAGTACTAATTTGTAAAAGCTTTTCGGTGGTACAAAATTTCAAAACAGATTTAAAAAGCGCCGAAAACATCTTTTAAATTTAGGTAGTCTTGAAAAAGACTGTTTTTGAACCAAACATTTTCGTCTCGCTCTCTTCAGGGTTCAACGCGAGAGTAACTTGAGAAGGAAAAGGTGGTCTATACATTATCATCAGCTTCATCGAAAAATCTGCAACAAAAAAGGAGTAAAAGGAAAAGGGCTGTGATTGGTTGTTAAAGGACAGATGGATTGTGATTTGTCAAATATGGATGAACTTTAGGATCCAACTCAACCATCGGAGAATTTGCAGCGAGTAGACAAATTCCTTTTGACGGCACAGAATAGGTTTCAGCGTTTTGATGAAAGTTACCTCCAGCGTCCCCAAGTGAAAAATTGTTTTAGCTTTGGCTAAAACAGAAAACTGGTCAATATGATAACGAGAGGCACAATCGGGATTTTGAACAATAATTTGTAAACAATTTGTGAACAATCAACGTTTTTTTGTACTTAATTATAATGTACTTAATAATAATTTGTAAACAATCAACGTTTTTTTTTTGTGCTTAATCCCTGATTACCAATTCAACGGTAGTAATTTACCGGAGCCTACAGCCAAGGGTGGAAACCTGGCTACTTGGCGTTAGGGTGTCAGTTTCAGTTTCGGTGTGTTGAAACCCAGATGTCAGGTTTCAGTTTTGGTATGGTTTCACGGCTGTTGAAAAACAGGTTCCAGGTACAGTTTTGCTTACGCACAGCTTCGGTTTCTCGGTTCTAGTTTCGGTTTAAGTTTCATCCAAGAAAGCTATTTTCTCTTGAATAGGAATTATTCAAATCTTCTACTTCTTTGCGTTTTTGTTTTATTACGATGATAAGTAGCAGCTTAGATGGCCGAGTGAGGAGAGCAATTGCTTCAGAAGTTGTGGATTTGGGTATCATTCCGACTCCGGTGAAACCAAAAACTTAAAAATTAATATTCACAGCTTCTCTATTTGACGGTCAGCGTTAAAAGAACTGTACAATAACTGGTAATGTTAGTGATGACAATTTTAAAAACCCAAAACCTAAGAAAATTTTTAAGAGGTTTTAGTTTCAGTTTCGGTTTTGACGTTTCAAGAAAAAAGGATTGTGGTTTGAGTTTAGGTTTTCAAAAATTTGGCCAAGTAAGTGTCAGTTTCTGTTTGAATTTCCAAAACTTCCTTAAAAACCGGGTTTTCGGGTTTAGGTTTGGGTTTCCAACCTTGCCTACAGCACAAAACACGACTGTTAATTCATGAACATTACTGTTTTTTGGTTGATAAGATACCTACGGGGTACATAGTCATTATGGCATTGTATTGCCCACATGTTGCCGTTCTACTGTAAGCTCAGTATACCTAAACCAAATATCATTGTTACTGATTAACCCACTGATTCTGAAGCAGCTAAATGCAGGAAAACCAAAAAGGCAAAAGCGTACTTCCCATCGCGCGTGACGTCATAGATACGGGCTCGAACTCGCCGAGTAATGTCGTAAATACTTGTTACTCGGCCAGTCCGAATAATTTTCGTTGAGACACATCCTCACTCCTCACATAACCGGAAAAATATTGCGTCAGCATACTGCGGAAGAAAAACTAAAAAGATAGAATTCAGTTACTTTGCGAAATAACTTAATACTTTGACTTTTTTTCCCACTTTTGTAGGGGTAGTACAGAACAGAACGTTTATTTTGTAGCTTCAATCACAAGGTACATTATAGCAAGTATGGAACATGTATAAACGAGTGATACACGCAACGGGCAGCTGCGAAGGGACCAATGGTCTTCGAGTCAAGCAACAGCCCATTTACTGGTTAAAACCAATTTAGTGTCGTAAACATAACTGGTTAAGTTGCAGCCTCAGCGCCGAAGATGGATTCATACTGAATTTTTTACAGCAGAATTACAAAAATACATGACGTTAATTTATAATTAGCTACCTACAAACTCCAACAGTCCGCCCCACGCCCGCGTAACCACCAGGGAATCCCATTCAAATAGAATTCTATTTGTATAAGACTCCCCTACGATTGCACAAGCGCAGAATGGACCGCCAGAGCCTGTCAATAAATGCGATTAAATTGATTGAATGTTTTGTGCTAGACAATAAAATTATTGAGCACTTTTGATTAATTGTACAAGTGAAATTGGCATTTCTTACTTATATTAGATCATTCTTGTTGTCTTATTTATTTGAACTTATTTACTAAAATTAAGCAGATTAAAAAAAAAGCGGGTGAGAACTCACAATTGATTATAAAATTCAAGAGATTGACAGTAGCAAAAACGCATTAAATGCCATAATGATGTCAGAAATTAGGCTATCACATTCAAATAAAGGCTTTACAATATTGATCTAGTAGTTGTTGTTTATAAGCAGCAATAAATCTTTGATACGTTAAATTGTTTAATATTGTGCGGAATGTTACTCCAAACTTTCACACCTGTATATTTTATTGATCGTTGAGTTCGAGCTGTCGCAAAGCGGGGTAAATAAAGTGAGTTTATGGAAGAATTTCTGGTGCGGTATAGGTATACGAATAAAGTTTATGACTTACTTACAAAGCGATAAGTAGTTATCTAGAATTTAAGTTTTATGCAACAAAAAAATAAGTTGTATATCCTAATTTCATAGGCGCACGCAGGGGGGGACACGGTGCCATGCCCTCCCCTTTGGCCCAGTAATATGGTCCTAAAACCTCACTTCCAGTTTATATTTTCTCAAGACTAATAATGTTTGCCACCTCCTTTCACTTATTTTACCCAAGCTTTTGCTTTTAAACGAAAGCTGCGAAAATATTTTTGCATTGTCTATAGAGACTGCACTCACTGCATGCCCTTTTTCGATAAAAAAGTGTGCTAAAATGAGTGTTTTTTTATGTGAAAACCGCAAAAATTTGTGGGCAGCTGCCCGTTGTGCCCCTCCTTCATGCCCCCAGACTCCCTGTTGTGTCCCTCCTTCGCCAAATGCTCGATGCGCCACTGCCTTATTTCCTCAATCAATTTGAACAAAAGTACCGTATGTGCCATTAGTGGCAACTTCGGGCAGTGAAAGGTTAATGTTAGATCGATTTAGATTAAATAGTTGCGCTGTTCGAACTTGTTCTGCGGTAGCTAGAGTCAAGACAAAGAACACTTTTTGGTCTTCGATTTTCCGTACGTGACGTCATCAAGTTGTAACGTCATTTTGCCCCCCCACTTTTTTGACCCTGGCGGCGCCACTGGTAAAAAAGCATTATTATAGCATTAGCAATTAATGCATGCCCATCATTTACGTATCATCAACATGATAAATAATTATGATAAGACAAAAAACAAATTAAAATGGTGCAAGCAAAAAGAAGAGACAACAATACGATGAACGTTATAACATGTTGGCAAAAAATGATGAGCAGAGACAGTTGCTATAGGCCCTGACAACTTTGATACAACAAGTTCAACAACTAGTACAAAACACTGCTGTTACAACATCATACCAATACTTGACGTTGTTAACAGCGCTAATATCAATCATAGTATTACATTGTGCAGAGTTTATGATATGTCAAGTGCTCTGCAAGCTATCTTGACGTGAAGTATGAAAAGCTAGGACTGAAAAAGCTCTAGTGTTGATCAAAAGGTTTCGTGTACAGTAATATCGAGATTATGGACTTTAGATTTTGCACGGTAGGCTACAGAAATGCGATAATGAATGTGTTGTCAATGGCAAAGCATAGTACGGTACTCGTTTCGTGTGCCTAGAATAGCGTGTCCACATGTTCAATGTTTGTGGGCTTAATAAGGCCTGCAGTTCTTGATTGGTTTTAGTTTCTGCATCATAATCAATTGTTGATGTCATTCCTTTTTTTACCTATGACATCAAAAAATTGATGATGATGCAGAAAATCAGAACCAAAAACAGTGGGCTTAAAGCCCACTAAAATAAGACAAGTAAACAAGGTTACTGAAGCCTTAAAAAGTTGCGCAGATCCTTTGCAAAATTATTGAATGTTGTAATGGTTTCTTCAGAACGTATTAAAGAATATTGATATAGAAGTGTACTGCTTAACTCTTGGATATACTGAAACATGACTGCCAAACAAAGGACACCTAAGATAATTCATAGCAGTTTTGGAGACTTGTATGTCAAACGCAAAGGGCCAGGAAAGCCTGTAAGAGCAGGTACATCTCAAGAAGCTAAATGGATATATTGGGTATCGAGTGATGGCAACAGCATGAGCATGTTTGGTATTTCTGACCCTGGCAATAGAAGCAACTTTCTATTTATGAAAGACAAAAAAAAATTGTTCTCTGTAAACCGTGTCGTATTGTCAGAATCTATGACGAACCCACAAGCAATTGGTGGTAGAGATAACCGATCTTTCAAGAGAATTGTTTGCAAGCAAGATAACTCGTTCAAACTGAAGCATGTCGAAAGTAATAAGTACGTGGCAATCGGTGGCAAAAAGAACAACAGACTGGTATTGAAAAGAGACATCGAAAAAGCTGTATGTTGCCACTGGTAGGAACAAAGACCAGCCCATACGGATCGGACAGTAGGGCCTTACCCGTAGGAAAAGCATCTTACTGATTAAAGGTCTCCCTTAGCTTGGGGCGTAGTCGTCGAAAATTTGAGGGGAGAAATAGAGCAAAAATTACCACAAATTATTACGGTATTTCATGCGAATGTTTCAAGCTTGACTCAGATCAGGGTTTGTCAAAAAAGAGGGAAAGTTCCTCGGGCCCCTCTCCCCCTGGCTACGCGACTGCTTTGCGTCTACACGGGAAGGTAGCCCTGGCATGGCGGGACGTTTATCCAAGATGTGAAAACGGATGAATATCATTTTCTCGAAACCTACTTGGCGGTGTATCAGTATATTGTTATAAATACGACAGTTGCACGCGTTTTTTGGTGTTGATATTGTCGTTAATTCGAGCGTGGTTGTGCGATAAAATGCTTAGGATCAAGGGTGGGAAACCAGCAAACACAGCGGGTCACATCGATTGCGTAATATTTTCAGCGAGCCACATTTGTTTTTGATTTTTAAATTTCGCTTTAAAAATACACAATTTTACGTCACAAATTGAGAATTTATAATGAGTTAATTTTCTTCTTCGTATAATCTACTAGAACAGGACTTCCCAAACTTTTTCGCTCGCGACCGTTTTTAATCTTTTGAAATTATTCGCGACCCTTCACGGTTAAAATGAGAAATATGCATTTGTGATAATTATTGAAAGACGAAAACTAAAAACAAGCTACCGCTACTCAATTATTAATTTATTTATTGATTTTTCATTTTTGTAGCATATTCATCCTCCAATCACCAGAAAGCGATCAATGCGCTTTACGAGCTCACTTAGGAGTTGCCAGCCATCTGTCTATCACACGAAGATGAGGGAACCCCGCTAAGTGCCTTTCCCAACGGCACAACAAGTAAACTCGCCCGCTTGCTCTCCACTCTGTCCCTTTAATGCTGAGCGTCAAGCACGGAAACTGTGAATACCAATTTTAAAGTCATTGGTTTGACCCAACTCGGAATAAAACGCAAGGCTGCAGTTACCGTGGCGTACGCTCTTACCTCTCGGCCACCTGAGCTGTTGATGCCTGCAATGCCTACTAGTTTACACTTAACTAGCTTATTAAAACCAAAAACAAAAAAGCAAACACATTTATGTAATGTGATGGGTGCGATTGCTTTCGCCTACAAACCAAATCCCGCTGCGGCTCAATATTTGTTAATGCCGGTCTCGAGATGGTTTGAATGTTGCTTATGCCGGAACGATGTTTTGTTGTCAACGTTAAACATGCTGACTTGCACGGATACGTCGAGACAATCGGCCGGAATGCGGTTACAGCCGAGTCCGATAATGATGGATATTCGGCTTTAATGCTAACCATTGATTAACCAGCTATCCATTGCTTAAAATAGTTTTCAATTACCGGTGCTAGCCCCTCGCCAGCAGTGTTCTACATGACGTCGCAAACCGAAGCGATGAAACAAAAAGATGCGTTCAGCCGCGTCACGTGATACCGATGTGACGAAGCAAAACAGTTTGTACATAAAACTACAGCACTCATCTGCTGCCTCACTATTTCGTACTAGCCTAGAGATAGGCCAGAATCTACATTCTACAGCTAAGTTAAGAATGATGTTTGCGCAATTACACCAGTTTAAAAAGCTTAACAGCATACTATACATAATACGCTATACTTTGCTTAAAATTTGTATACTCCCTGCGCCCCCTGAAGTTTGTTACGCGACCCCTAGTTTGGAAAGCCCTGTACTAGAATACCACTAGTCTGTAGAAATGCTCACTGGTCACTAAAAAACCTGAACGGTCCGTTTGCGGTTTACCTTTGCCAACTACGTAGGCCTACTAAGCTTTCCTTTCATTTGACCATAGGCCTAATTTATTATATTAATGGGATCAAAATATAAAAAATCAAATCTTCATATTACTCGCGGTATTACGCCGAAGCGTGCAACGAGTGGCGGAGACCATCTTCACGGCTTATAGCGCCTGGGCAACACAGCTCAAAGGAACGTCGCAGCGGTGGCGATCCGTAGGCGATACTGTGCCGATTTGACCGTATTTCAGCGAAAAGTCGTATTTTTTAGCCAACGAGCAAAACAAACAAAAAACACGATTTTTGAACCAGCGAGCAGCTTGATACTAGCGGGATTCCCCCATCTTAGAGTGGTAGGCCGATGGCCGGCAACTCCTAAGCAAGCTCGTTATAGCGCTTTGATCGCTTTCACGTGATAGAGTGGATATGCAACTAAACTCAAATACAACTTCAGATCTGAACTCGTGAAACTGGATCTTTTATGAACAAACATGTTTTTCATTTGCTTGCTGCTATGAATGTTTTTGTAGTAAACTGGTCACAATATGCGAAAGCACATTAACACAATAAACATCGTAGGCTATTATTTCAGAATAAATTGTTGTAGAACCATAAACAAGTGTCAGATTTTGGACAGCAATTTTTTCAAGCAGTCAATTGACACATTATTTAAAAAATTATCGCAATTTCACTTCTTTCCTCCGCATCGCTCGTTAATGCTATTACCTTGTTGTTTTGCCGGAAAGATACATATTTACTTTCCACTTGCAAGGTGACACAATCTGATTTCCCTGGACTGGAAAGAGTAATCACCTTGAAAAAGGCGGCTCCTGCTTGACGGAGCAGGATCCGAGTTGGAAAACGCCAGCAGGTTATTTGTGGAGGTGTCTCCACGTTTAAATAGATTTCCAGTGCCGTTTGGATCTGGAATTCCAAGCAGGTAAATGAAATTATTTCGTGGCCATACCAACTATCGGCGAGCTATAACAGCACCAAAAAACTTTTTTCCTGGTGTCTGGTTATTGATAAATCAGCTACTGTAACTTGGGGGATGGGCTGATACCAACGTTGATCGTCACCGATCTTGACGCTGTGGTTCCAGACGCCGTGTTGAAACCTGCTTGGCGCAATCTCTGCTGTATTGCTAGTGTTATCGCTGGCTTCCATCATTAGACATACTGACGCAAATATAGTTGCTTGTACAAGTAAACAATAAGTCTAGCCTATCAATTTTTTAAAAATTGAATGATCAGGTATAGTTTTGCGGGTTCTTTTATACAAACCTTGTCCCTTAATTCGGCAATTTTGAAAACTTTCGAAAATATGTTTTTAAGAAGTCATTTGTTTTCCAAGTAAAAACAGTTGAAATGCTAATAAGCTTATGGAGGAAAAATAAAGCCGCTGTAAATCTCAAATCTGTTTACAGCTGCCTTTATTTTATTTTTCCTCCTTAATAAGCTTAGTTTATATCTCACGTAAATATTGCACAGTTTCTATCTCAACCAGAGCTACCAACTGGCCAGCATTTTTGATAGAGTTTGGGTTGGAGTTCCTAAAAATTTGCAAACCAAGTTCTTGTTCGAGCTCAGCCTTACAAATCACGAAGCATCAAGCAGCTCTTGGTGTCGACAAATTTCCTACCAAACTCGCAAAATGAGCAAACAACATCGACTCCATGTCAGGCAAAACTGCTTAACAATGCTTTTAAGGCATAGCTATCAACGCAGCAGGTCCAAGTCAAATCGGACACTGTGTTATTGACGGCTCTAAATCACTGCGACGTTTTTTCGGAGCTGTGTCGCCCAGGCGCTAAGCCGTGGAGATAGGCTTCGCCCTCGTTACTAATACCCAGAGCATAAGCAAGATTTGGTTTGACTTCTAAAAAATAATCCTTTACCTCCCACCCAGACCTACATCGCGCTGTGATAGGCAAACCAGTTATGCTAAAGCAAATTCAAAATCACTGATAGCTTTATTAAGGAACAATCAAATAATAGTATACTAATTGAACCAAACTGTAGCGCAGGTATAATCAAAAAAATAGAATTAAAACATCTGTAAAATAATAGAATTATAATTTCAACAGTCTTTAAAATAACCAGCTATGTAATGGCACCCCATGCATCGCAACCTGCAAAGCAAATATAAATACGATTGAAAGGACTTAAGAGACAAATAATTGGCCTTACATCGAGAATAATTGCATTAAAGACCTGTAAAACTCTGTTGCATAGGCTAAGGCTGCCAAGCCATGACTTAAGAAATTGGCCTAATGCCTCTAATGAAATGCTTACAAAAAACTTAATTGGCTTCTAATGCTGCATGAATATCCTCTAAAGACATTAAAATAGCATCGACTAATTGAGAAACATCTCTGTTTTCATAGCTGGTAATATTGCATCCAATCCATTCGTCTCGGACTCCGTAACCAACTCCGAAACCATCCGCAACAACTGGAGCAAAACCACCAAAGTTTACTGCGTGACTGGCAAGAGTTGAGGTAGAAAGAACAATGTGGTTCATAGACTGATAAGTTGGGTCTCTGAATATAGCAGGTGTGTCAATCTCCATTAAGTTTTCAGCGGTATGACGCAGACCAAATAAATGTCGATCAAATCCTTGACCTAAAAAGAATTTATCACCGTTGATAAGCTGGGTTTCATGGGTCCACTGTTCCACGCTTTGGCGGGCTTGCCAATCCTATTTTTGAACTATAGATTCTAAAAAGCACAGCCACAAATATTGCACTTCGTCGCAACAACAGCTAGAGTCGAGAAAACGAAGATTTTTCAACCCAAAATCATTTGCAGAGACAATATTATAACTGACAATATAAAGCACTAGCAGCAAAATAGAACCTTCATTCCTACCCATTGCGGCTTCTTTAGTCAACTCGTTGTGTTTTTTGCAACTAGCTCGTATGAGACCTTCCACCTTTTTCCGGTATTCGTTGTCGTCTTTCAACTTATTTCCAGATTCATTTATTCGAGCTAAACATAAAACAGTTTATTCAAAACCTTTAGTTATTAAGAGAATGAATAGAGCGTCTACCTCTGGAGCTGTGTACTTGGGATTCCGAGTCGGGTCAAACCAATGACTTAAAAATTGGTCGGCATTAAAAGGACGGTGTGGAAAATAACCCGGCAAGTTTTACTTCCTGTGCCGTAGGAAAAAGCACTTAGCGGGATTCCCCCATCTTCGAATGGTAGACAAGTTTAGCGCAGGGATCGCTTTCTCGTGATGGTAAGATAAATAATTGACAACTAAACAAACTACTGTAATAATAAATGTGTGAATTTTAAGCAGTACCTTCAACAATTGCTCTTGCAGCCGCTTGTGCTTCTAACGAGCAAGATCGAATTGTCTCTGTTCGTCCATGTTTGAATGCCGAGGTGCTGCAGGACTCGTACGTGGCTGCCGGGTGTCCGCACATTCGATGATGACCGGCCTAAAAATCGCATAAAATTGCAGAGTTACATATTACCAAAACTGAAAGTTGACAATTAAAAAATAGCCTGAAATTGACAGGGTGATGAGAAATGGAGAGCAAAATTGGTCCAACTCTGTAAAACGCACTAAGGATAACAAGCATAATAAATCCAATCACTAATTTTCGCTAAATCCTAAGATAAAATCTGCTTTTTGTGGGTGAGCAGCAGGGTCCCCCCCATCCACAAGCAGTCACGATAGGTTCTTGTTTAACATTTTGAAGGTAACAGTCACCTGTATTAGAGCCCGACCGATATGAATTTTTTTGGCCGATACCAATATATTTAAAATTTAAAAGCCGATATCGATAACCAATATCTGAAGACTTCGCTTCTGTTTTAATAAAATTTGTTTTTTGACCATTAACCTGTTGACTGCCACCCCCAAAAGGTGTTAAACACAAGTTCACAGTAAGATCTACCATCCTTGAAAATTTCAAGTCTGTGGCTTCAACGGTTCAAAAGCTTAAGACTGCACAATATTGGCAAATTTTATCAATTTTTTGACCTTTGACCCCGAATCACGTGACATAGAGCGTTTATAGTTGGTACAATGCAAGAACCTGGTAAGATACACCAATCCTGCAAATTTCAAGTTCTTATCTGTTTTTAATCATTACAACTCAAATTATTTGATCTTCGACCCCAAGTGACGTCACATGCAGATATTCACTGTGAATATTTTTTTACCCTTATCGAGATGCATATACTTGATAAATTTAAAGGTCCTACCTGTTTCCATTCACAAGTTGTTGGCGTTTGGAAAGATTTCTTTTCAAATTTTTTAATTGAGTTTTAACCTCTTGACCGCCACCCCCCAAAGTTTGTTAGACACAAGTTCACATTAAGGTCTATCATCCCTGAAAATTTGAAAGCTCTAGCATCAGCGGTTCAAAAGCCTTAGGCTGCACAAAAATCTGTTGAGATTTGTTTATTCGACCTTTGACCTGGAAGACAATTATCCCAGGTCAAAGGTTGGTAGTATTACAAAGGCCAAAAGTATTACTTCAGGTCAAAGGTCGAAGACAATTATTGGGCATATTTTTGTTCCACACATTGATATGCATATACTCTGAAAATTTGAAGGTCCTACTTGTTGTCATTTGAGTGTGCGTGTACGCTCTTTCCAAAGCGTCGTTTTCGCGCTTGCATGTGCGCGCAACTGCGCACGCGAAAGCGCCAAAAAACCTTGGATTTATTAGCAAAGTCGTAAATAAGACATTTTTGTTGATTGCCGATAATTTGTCGGTAGAAAACGGCCGATACGATATACCGGCCAACCTCGTTATCAGCCGATAAATATCGGCTGACCGATATATCGGACGAGCTCTAACCTGTATTGCAAGTTGCAAGATTCCATCTGGTGAAACCTTCTTTGTTTTCAAATAACCTTTATTGAGTTTGTCAATCTGGCCCGATGCAACTCGCAAGCGGCTTGTCGCGTCAATATATTCTTCACGAGCAGTTCTGCAAATACCAAACATCACATTTAAAAACAAAGTTTGGGATGAAATAAACCAGCACACACTTGTTTACCTTAAATCTAACGAAGAAGAATCTTTAAATCCAACGTTTTTAACCCTATCAACTGCTACTATCACGCTTGATACTCAGAAATAAAAGTGGTACAAGTTATAGCAATCTGTTGATGAGTATAGTCCATCGCCTTGATGCAGTTAATTTTCTATCCAGTGTAGAGTCAAATTATATGTGCAATTGTGCACACGTACTAGAAAGGATTTTAAAAGCAGTAGTATCCAATCACCAGTGTTCGCAATCAAAAACTTACAGGTACTAAAAGAGAGTACCTGATTGTGTCTAAAAGAGAACCGTCCAAGTTGAATTGCAAACGAGTGACTCCGCTGCTCATTGCGTTTTGACTTTCAGAATTGGATTTAAACACGGCAGGGTTCGTTGTTGATTCATCAAAAACTTCATTAAAAAATCTCAAAACAGCAACACCTACGAACATGTAGCTAGAAATAATGAATTGCCACTTGCGTTTAGATGTGATCTGTTCAAATACACAGTGAGCAAAATGCTTTCAATCGGAAGTAAATAGCATCAGTAAAATAAACACAAGCTCTGGAGTTGATCAAGACGAAAAGATTTTAACGATGCAACTTATGGTGGCAGCATGGCTTGGCCATGCTGCCTCAGAGTTGCAGATCCTACATAACGGGTTCGATTCACGCTTAGAGCTCATCGCATTTGCCATCTTAGGGTGTGTGCTGACTCCAAGAGCGCAAGTCTGCCGTAAAGCACCACTAAATTTTACAGCTAATACTTATAAACTTTCAAAATAACAGTATTTATCAAGACAAGCATAAACTAACCATCTCCCCAAGCGTGTTCAAAGTTCAACGCAGTTTCGCCATTTGAGCAGACAATGAGTGAAAAACTCTTATCAAACCATCGCGAGGATCCGTCTCCATGGAGGAACACACTAACCGCTGAATCCGGGTCATCATCTCCCACTTCAGCATCTTCTAACACCAGGCAGAATATAGCACTGTCAATCACCTCCAAAGCTTCGTGATTCGACGCATCCAAACGTTCTCTAAAATAAAACCAAACCAGATATTGCAAATCAAAATTGACAAGCAATAAGGAAAGTGGTAGCCAGGTAGCGACATCGCTCTTGGTTTAGCGGCTGTGTAGTTCGATTCCAGGAACGATCAGTCCGGTCACTTCACCCACTCTACATGTCCAGTTGAAGCGGGTGAAAAACAACGGGTTACATCACAGTTAAATATTTGATGCCATAAGCACTTTTTTCAATTATAACATCAAAACTCACTTATGATAGAGAGTCCGTGAGCTGTTGGTCCACTGAAAGTGGACATGTGGACAGGGAAAAAGTCGTCAACGGCTCGCCACCGCCGCAATGTTTCTTCGGAACTGTGTTTGCCCAGGCGCTAAGCGGATATGGGCTCTGTCACTCGTTGCACGCTGCGGCGCAATACCGCAAGTATAATGAAGATTTGATTTCGACTTTTTTTTTTTCAGAGCAAAAAGGAAACCCAGCTAGCTCACATTCTCCGAGCTGACAGCAATTTGACACAAAAGCTTTATGCAGAGTTCAAAGTCTAATAAAGTTGTATTTTTACAAATCATGCAATTACAAACCTCACATCGGCCCACGTATCTCGATCAGTTGTAGATAGATAAGCAACAGAATCGTCGTTGGGTTCTCTTGAATCGGAAACAATTTCGTCGAAACTAGCTTTAACCGAAAGAGGATCTAATATATTTCCTGCTGAATCCAATGTATTGACTTTGTAAAAGTACCCATTGCGTACAACAACGATATGTCTTCAACAAAATGCAAAAAACAATCAGGAATTCGTCAAAAAAATCAAAAACGCAATACTATTTATGATTGTCGAAAACAAATTAGCTAAAGTCAAAAAAAAAAAAAAAATTACAAGTACCGTGACCAGTGTTTATAGTCTCGACTATTTAGTCTCGCAAAATTGTTCAGGGTTCTCTCAAAATCTGCTTCCTCGGGTAGTGTAGAAAGCTGTGTTTTACGATATAAATTCAATTGGCTGTCTTTCAAAATTGCTTAATGGTTCCACAACCCAAACCTTACAAGAACACTGACCCTGACACATGTCCTATTTAGTGGGCTTTTGCCCACGGTTCTTGCTTCTAGTTTCTGCACCATATTCACTTATTTGACGTCATAGATAAAAGTGATTATGGCATCATAAAACTGATCATGATGCTGAAACTACAACAAAGAACTGTGGACCCAAGATTCACGAAAATTGGACAGGCGGCCAGGTAACAGATATCGTAAAGAACCTTATACGAAACATTACGAATAAGTAGCCATGAAAGGAGTAAATCGCACCTATAAAGGTTTGGCTTTGTAAGCAATGATACGGCAGCGCTTGGTAACAAAATTTTGAATTAGGCGAAACCTTATGGGTTAGAAGTTTAGTGTTACCTAGAGTCAGGAAAAACTTTCAATTCATCTCTTACTGGACGTGGAATTCTGGTTGAGTTGAATAGATTTCCAAACTGACTCATATCAAGTGGGTAAGCACCGTTCAAAGCCATCGGAAGATAGCGAAGCTTCATTGCATTTGGCAGATATCTACATCAATGTAAAATCATAGCTTGTTCATTACTAAAACTGTAAACATTTCAAAATAAAATCAACTTCTTCGTACTTCACAAGACGCTGGTATCCTGGTGATTTTGCTGTGTCTTTGAGATAAAAAACTTCAGGGGAAAGAGCTTGAGCATTGAGAGTCTTTTGAAATTTCATTGCAGCAACCACTAGATTTGTGGCACGGATAGTCTGTAAATTACAATAAAATAACTGCATAGCAATGTATGGGACTACAAGTTCTAAAAATCAGAATAGCACAAGATGAGGCATTACAATCACTGTAATGGATAACAGGAAGAAGGATAAAACAAGCAGAAACAAACGTTTTATTCATTTGTTTATGCATAAATAACAGAAAAAAATTAACACGAAAACACAAACTTCAAAAAGCTGAATTCCTTACAAAGATCTCGTACATTGTAAGAAGGTAAAATGACAGATGCCAGAAATCGACACCAAGCAAGTAAAGATATCACTAAAATTACATTTGTTCTACCTGTGCATTCTGAGAATCCTGAGGGTCACGTTTAAATGTAAGGAATGGATTGTAGTTTAGCGGCAATGCGAGTCTGCTCTTTAAATACATATCAAACCATGGCCCAGTAATGTAACTTGTGTGAGAGTTCTGCTTATTTTCGGCGAGTAATCTTTGATGAATAGCTGCCAAAAACACTTGATAAAACATATTAACATCTTACATCTCAAAATTCTGAATAAAATGTATAAAATAAAAATGCAAAAAATCAGTACGGGTATGCAATTTGCACTGACAAAAATGCTTCAATTTTAGCATTTGCCACAAAATGACTTAGCACTGTCATGGTGAAATTAAAAACCTCATGGACAAACTCAATTGATGTGCAGAACAATTTCTTTGATGTCTGCTAACTTTGTAAAACCAAGCTTCTTTTTTCATTCTTACCATCAAAGTCTTAAATTTGTGCACACAGTTTTTATGATAGTCAACTTTTAGCAGTATATTGACCAGGGCTGAGAACTCGATCCAATTTTATTCGAGTTCACCCTATTTTAGCAAGTTCGAGTTCTCTGATTCAATTATTTACGAGTTCAAGTTCGAAGTCGAGATCGACAAAAATAAGCTTTTTCGAGTTTAAGTTCGAGTTCAGGCAGATGAATATCCAAAATCGAGACAACTTTTTCACTGGCGTGCTCACGCAATTAAAAAGATAAAAATATTTCGCTCGTGTAGTAGGTTCAAGACAGTACCTCAGCTGTTTAGTACCATCGAAATTGTCAGTGCTGTGGTCACAGTTGAACAACAAACTATATATACTTCGTAGTAATCTTTTATTTCTTGTCAACAATTTAAATATCGTTCTAATGAACTCGAAGAGTTTTATTCGAGTTTGAGTTCAGAAAAAATATGTTTTCAAGTTCAAGTTCGGCAAAATAATCGAGTTCTTTCGAGTTCGCAGCCCTGATATTGACTAGCTAAGCTATACCTGGTCCACCAGTTGAACTGCTATCTTCCATGAACTCTCTAACTAGCTTTTTTGTGGCATTGATCGAGTTTTTGGTTATGTCTGGATGACCTTCCAATGCTTCAACTGATTTCAGATATCTAGATGATGTATCTTCTAGCTTGGGAATAGGAAGCCTAAAAAATTATGGATTGAATGAGGAGAAACTTAAGGGTTTTCATGTTCATTTTTTCAGTGACATATGAAATAGAAGATGGTGTTTACAGGTTTAGGCTTTTAAACCCTGAAAGACAAAACACAAATGTCCACAAAAACACTTCATAAACGGAAAGCTGAAAAATCAAACAAACTTTACCTCGGAAGACATTCTTGAAAATGGTACGTTGGTAAATAACTTTGGTGGAGATATTGAGATGAAGATGCAGTTGCTTGATTTCGAACAGAAAATATTCTGGAAAACTGTGACAAAAATTAAATGCTAGTCACATATACAATTCCAAAACAAAAAAGAAGGTTGGTTAACCAGGTTACAGAGTTACAAGTAGTCTCCTCACCTTTAAACGAAACCGTAACATGGAAGATTGCATATTGAATTTTTGCTTGAATTAATCAAATCGCTGATCAGCTACCGTTACTGTAATACAAAATCAAAAATTGCCTAACAAGTTGAATACCAGCACAGGGTAACTTCTAAGCCAATAAATCTAAAGTGAAGCTACGGTAAGCTTACCAGTATACTACAAACACACAAAAAAATATACAAAAAACTAAGAGTCTAATAAGCATATGGCAGTTGAGAAATCATAAAATTTGACTCAGGTAGGGTACCAGTTCAGAAACATAGAAAATTTGACAATTTAACAGCTTAAGCCAAGTGCTGTACCGGTACAGCTTTAGGAATAATCAAAGATTTGTCTGCTTCAAAAAGTGCTCAATAACTAGATTTAGAGCAAATTATGCAATATCACTACAGTTAAAAAGCAAAATTTTGGCAGTGTCTATTTTGACGGCAAAATACTGATTGGCGAAAAAATATAGGCATGTATTACACATGATTGTTGATTGGCTTGCGTCTGTATGCACGTGTGGTTTTGAGAAAATTAGCCAATCAGTATTTTGCCATTAACAGCAAAATAGGCACTTCCTAAAATTCATTAAAACTCAACAATCTGTTTCACCCAAAAGGGATCACCATAGTAACAATAACTAACCGATCCAGCACAGTAATGCCACGACAGAAATCAAGCAAGATTATCGAGGAAATCAACAATCCATTTCAGGGAAATGTAGCAAGTTCAAAATTCCAATTGATAAAATCCAAGCATTTTAATTATATACACATTTTAAGTATTTAAATTACACAATTTAACAATTAGTCAAACAGACAAGCATAAAAAACAAAAAGATAAGTCAGTAAATAAAATAATTGACAATCAGTGAGCTCAAGCCAAGTCACCAGTAGCAGTAATAATAATGATCTAACACCAGCAGTAAATGACCATGTAGAGAAAATAAATACCGGTAACAGAAAAAAATCAGTTTATGGAACAGTGTGGAAAACAATAACAAATAATGTTTAGAAAAAGCAAGAAAGCAAGCAATGCAAATTTCTCAAATTAATTGATCTTTTAAAAGCATCAGATTCACAGCTACACTTAAAAAGTTATATACACATATGAAACTCAATAATAAACAAAACAAAATAAAAACACAGAATGGCAAGCAGTTTGTGGAAACAGCGGGGTGCAAGAGTAACGAGCAGTGCTAAGAGAAAGCAAGCAACACAAACATAATGCGCATTTTCACAAGCAGTTAATCTTATAAAAGCTCCAGATTTACAGCAGTTTCATTACTTAGGAAAAAATAACACAACTACAAAAACGCTACTATTGAGCAGTGTTCCCTCTAGGATTTTGACTAATGCGAATTTGCCCAAATCATAAATTCATTGAAATTTTTGCCCAAAGATTTCACTACCGTAAGGACCTCTTTTACAAATTTTTTGCATTAAATTTGCTTTTTCAAGATACAAGCTACAGTCTTACATTAAAATATTCAAGTTTTTTGTTAAGTTTTTCAGTTTTGCATTTTATAATATTAATTTCTGGTTCAAAATCAGAAAAATTTGCCCAAAAATTTCGCATTTTTCTCAAATTTCTCACTCCAGAGGGAACACTGCTATTGAGGAAGGAACTACTGCTCACAATATAGAGACATTTAGATTGGTAAGAAACTATTGCTTATGGAGACATTGAAGGCAGAGCGTACAATGTACCGGTATGAAGTAGTCCAATACTCAGTACAGAACAGCCTAGCCCACCCAAACCAAACTGCCAATTCAACAACGCAATCAGACCCTGGACCTGACAGTCTGAAGTCAGTAGACTAACTAACCTGTAAGCCAAAGCCATTACCAGATTACCCATTTACCTATGGTTGCAAGTTTACTGTCATATGGGGTTCTGATAACCAGGTAATACTGCTCAATCAATAATAGCAGGCAACTCTGCAGCTTCAACTGTCTAAGCCAAGCTTTATCCCTGTCCACAGTCCCTGGTTGGGTAATGTGTAGTACCCTATCAGACCCCAGGTTCAGTTAGGATTAGTTTGTTAGCAGTTTAATCTACAGTAGGTTTGGTAAGGATTACAGATTAGGTTCGATTAGGGTTAAATTTAGTTGGGGCTTGGTTCAGTTACAACTCCAACCCTAACTGAACCTAATTCTAACCAAACCTAACCCTAACCAGCTAACTGAACCTGTGGGCTGATACTAAACGCCACCCTCCCTGGTCAATGGCCATCGTCAGGGGCAAATGTACTGTGTACCATCAAAAACTACTAGGCTATAGACCAAATGTTCCAATTCATCATGTACAAAATTTGCTAAAATGCTTCAATTGCAATGCTGGATGCAACCACTTCCTCCGATCTCGAACTAAACGTTGCATTCTTCAGCCATACCTAAACTAATGTCATTTTGCAAGTTTCTTGCATAGTCTATAGGACTCAGTTACTGAATCTACTGCAAATCTGCAATCATCAAAAATGTCCTTTATCGTTTGCGCTCCCAGCGGGTAAAATTTTTGATTGTCTCGACACTAGGTGTCACTCGTGGAATTTTTAAATGGTGACGTCCAGACACGTTTTCACGTTTCAGGTCGATGGAGTTGAGTCAGATGCAGAACTAATGCTTGTGTGTCGAGGTAGCGACTTCAAAATTGATGAAAATGAGTAAATGATGACATATTTCAGCATGTAGCAGTTCAGAAAGTGATAGTGAAACCCTTCCATCACAAATGGCTGGAGTGTCAGTCTGTAGGTACTGTTGTCTGGTATGGATGGCTGATAGACTAGTGTTCCCAAGTTCCAAACTCTGCAACTTTGAACTTCCTGTTTTGCCATTCCCTGACATGTTATCGGTAATAGATTGATATAACCAAAGCTTCTGCTAAAACTTAGGGACATCCTCTTTAAAGGAAAGGGAGTGTTCTCTAGAAAAGATCCTTAAGTTGTGACCAACTCACTGCAGTCAGCCGAACTGGCACTAGTTCTGAGTGACAAGTGATCTCTCAGAGCAACAACAACTTATATTTTGCTTACTTAACAGCGCAGTAATAGTTTATAGTTTACTTTATTTATTTGTAGTTGTATTTTGTTGTGTTATTTTTCCTCACTTGTAAGTGTGCTTTGGCTTGTGACCACGCACCATTGTGTTGTACCTTAAATTAAATTAAATTAAAAACTGATCCAGCTTGGGATGCCAGATGTCAATTCTGGGACTATATCAGCCATTTTAGAACTGTTGGCTGTGCGACAGCCTTAGAAATTAAAATAGATAGAAATAGTGGGGTATATAACATCTAGTATTAGTCGATAGGTTTGGTTAGGGTTAGGTTTGGTTAGAATTAGATTCGATTAGGGTTAAATTTAGTTGGGGTTCAGTTCAAGTTACAACCCTAACCAAACCTAATCCTAACCAAACCAAACCCTAATCAAGCCTGAGGGCTGATACTAGATGTTACTCGAAATAGTTGCTATATGCAGTGGCGTTGAGAGGGGGGCAGGGGGTACAAAGTACCGAGGCCTGTCATGTTTTGAGGGCCCGGAAGCAAAAAAGTTGGCATGCAGTTATGCCAGACAAAGCACCATCTCAAGACGAAGACCTGTTTTTTGCTCTGCGCTAGATTGTGAGTGGAAAATACCAGTAGGACATCTGCGCAAGTGATGACCTTTTTTTGCTTTCCACTAAATTTTTAATGAAAAATAAGACATCTGCGGACGTCGTGACTTTTTTTTTGAAGGCGCATGAAAAAATAGGGCCCAAATCTTAAACGACCCTGGACTGTGGACAAGGGGCTCGCAATGGTGTCCTGCCCTAGGGGCCTCGTTGGCTCTCGGCAGCCCTGGGTATACTGGTATATATGCACATCTGGTTAAACTACTAAAATAGAGAACAGTCCACAGTGAATAGGCAATAAAGCCGCTTCATATTATACTGTACTATGGATGGTTTACTTTAAAGCTAATGGGAATTCCCCAAAATGTCATGCGCAATGCAGACATACTCTTACCCTAACCCTAACCCAATGCATGACTTGGGTATGTGATGATGTATTGCATAATTCCTGCCCTCGCTTTAGTGTGAACCATCCATTGTAACAGTGTAACAAGAACTGAGAAGCGGCTTAATTCGTACCAGCCCCTACGGTTCATTTACAGGTAGTGTAAAAAGTATACCGGTAGTGTTTAGAAAAAGTGCTTTTACTGGTAAGCAGCAATGGCTGATGCTGAAAACGTCCCACTTGGGTAAATACTTCATTTTGATAGATACCGCTAGTCTATTTGAATTATGGACGATAGACTAGATTGTCTTTTCTGATATTTACAGTCTATAAATGTTGGCTTGTCTGTTTTTTTTTATTGCCACTGTTGTGGTTGTTGCACTTGTATATTTTGACAATGTGATGTTATTTTATTGGAAGTGTCTATTTCTCTGGAAATTTCTGGTTCCCAAACTTTGAAAATCGTGGATGCGTAATCGTTTTTTGGTTCCTGCACAGTAGGGGAAGTTATGCCCAAATATGGCAAAATTTCTGGTTACCAAAGTTTGAAAATCGTGGTTGCCTAACCGTTTTTTGATGAAATACAAGCTTCCTATTTTATTTACTTTAAATTTACGGCAGTGTCTATTTTGCTGGTACTAGCGATTAGATCCTGATTGGCTTGCGTCTATATGCATGACCAGTGTTTTTTTGTAAGGTTTGGCTTGAGAAACCGTTAAGCAATTTTGAAAGATCGCTAATTGATTTTATAACATAAAACACAGCTTTGCTTTCTACGCTATGGTAGAAGCAGATTTTGAGAGACTGTAGAACGATTTTGAGAGACCGTTTTGGTTCCTCAAATTGCCTTAAAAAAAAAACACTGCATATGACTGACTTTGAGTGAATTTGCCTAACAAGATTTACTGTCGGCAAAATAATAATGGCACAATAAACACTGCCTAAATTTAATGCGCAAATGAACATCTGCAGGCCTATCTTTGCGATTCAACTGTTTATTAGATTTTGTGGATATTTCGTTTTAAGTTAGAACATCTTTATACATGCTAAGGTTAATATGTTGATAAAATGTGGTTTAATAACCACCGTAGTTTTGTTTTTCTATTCTTTGAATTGACTCTCGTCTGTGTATGCAAGCAGCTAGTTGTAAGAAAGCAAATCTATAATTACAAAGTTAAAAGCAAAATTAAACTTCAAACAAGTCTAGATTTTGGCTGAGTGTTTTTTGGTAGTGTCTATTTTGCTGGCAATAGATCCTGATTGGCTGATTTACTCAATACCAGTCATGCGTGTAGATGCAAGCCAATCAGGATCTAGCCGTTAACAGCAAAATACACATTGCCTTGTTTTAGACAAGAGATTTAATGGAGAATGCAATTGGTAGAATACAGGATTTATGCAGTATCATATTTATTTTTTCAATTGATATAATATATATAAAGTGAGGAAAAGTTTAGTAGTTTAAGCAGTAACCATATTTATTTACATATAACGAGCAAAGTTTCATGTCAAAAACATCAATGAAAGCTTGGTGTGCACGAGATCGTGTATTTGTGCAAGTCATACCAAAATTTTACCAATTTTTAGTCAAAGATTGAAGGGTGTATGTTATACACAAATGCGCATTATACACTTGCACTATATGCGCTATGCACAAATAGTTACATTATAGCATTATTTCCGTAATCCATGAAAGTGACTTTATTCAAGACCTGTTTTGTCCGTGTTCTTGTCAATAGATTCTCTACCAAAACTTGTCAGTAGTGGTGTATTTACGATTGCTTTTACGGTAGGACTACCTAGTATGATGAAATGTTACAGGCATTACAAATATGAAATCTTGTTAATCCATTTGCATTGCAGTCAATTCATTACTAATGGTTATTTCGTTGCAGGCCTGATGGAAAACCGTTATCAAAAAATGCTCTGAAAAAAATGCAAAAAGAAGCGGAAAAAGCAGCGAAAAAAGCCCAAAAGAAGAGTGCACAGGCTGAGCAACAAAAGCAAAATGATGCAAATGATATTTCGAAAGATTTGTATGGAAACATGAAAATGATTCAATCATCTGAACAGCCTGGTAAATCATTGAAGAACTTCATGAGTTTTTGCTTTTGATCTGGTTTGTGATATTGTAATTATATAAGCTTTTGATATCCAGTCAAAAAAGTTTTGCTATGTAAAATAATGCTCACCCTTTGTTGAAGGAAAACTAGCTGTTGTACATTTAGTTCTTGAGTGAATAAATTCGATGTTCTATTATCAACATCCAACATACGTTTTCTAGATCGAACTCTAATCCACATACGTGATATTAATACGACGTTAGAAGGGAAAACAGTATGGGTTCGTGGTCGGCTTCATACATCACGTGGCGCTGGAAAACAATGTTTTATTGTGTTAAGAGACCAGCAAGCTACTATGCAAGCAATCGTATTTGTTGGTGAACTTATCAGCAAGCAAATGGTCAAGTTTTGCACGAAGTAAGATTATTATTTTGAACTTGCAGTGGTTGCTTAATTTTCACACATAAAAACTGCAAAACACGACATTCGGGTGCAGGCATAAGGGTAAGGATAAGAGGGCGCTGGAAATCAAACTAAATTTTTATTATGCGAAGAGGAGGGGCCCATCTCCACTGCTTTGCAAGAAACGTCGCATCGAGTGGCGAGCCGTTGGTGACGTTCTGATTGGGCCGTCCAGGGTATTGAACTCCAGACCTCTTGCACCGTTAGCAGTGGCTTTAACTTCTACGCCAGCACTGGACATCTGGTTGCAAAATAAGTTATCTCAGCAGTTTCTGAAGAAATGCGCTTGAACTTGAACAGATGTCGCGTCAAAATGTTCTCAAGCCTTTATCTCTCGCGGCCAAATGTTGTAAACCTGGTGAGCTATACAATATTGAACTATTTTGTAACTGCTTGAGGAAACGTTTTTGTTTAACTTTGTCAGGGTTTTTAAATTTGCAATTATATACTTGTATTTTTTACAGTGTAACTATTCACTTTCAGCATTTCCAAAGAGAGCATTGTTGATGTGTGCGGAGTTGTTAAAAAAGTTGATCAGAAAGTTGAAAGTTGCACTCAAAGCGATATCGAGCTCCACATTCAAAAAGTAAGCATGTGTGACTATGTACACTGTACAGTATATGCTTGGGTTTGGTACCCGGCCCGATGATGCAGTGGTGAAACTCATTACTATCGGCGCGGGAAATCTGAGGCTTAATTTCCTTGCCGGTTTGATTGGACACAGTCTCGCCAATGCTGCGACGTTTCTTTTTTTCAGAGATTTGTTGCCTAGGCGCTAAGCAGCGGAGATGGGCCCCGCCACTCGCTGCCCGCCTTGGGGTATTATTACCTTGAGTAAAATGAAAATTTGATTTTTTTTTACTTGATTAGGTTTGGTTTGTGGTTATTGTATTATGATAAATGAGCAAACAACGTCACTTTTGGCGCGTGTAATTCGGCGCGTTGTCTCCAAATTTGTAAAAAGTCTCAATATCAAACTTAACCCAAATGACTTGTGGGTAAAATGATTTGGCAAGCCATAGCCTTAAACTTACCCTTACAAAGCGTACCTATAATTGCGCGCACCAATTTGCTTTCGAAAGAGTGCTTGTACTATTATCCAGCATGCGCTGAATATGTTAACCGTAAGTTTTAACAGTTGACAAGTTTTTACGGATTAGGGAAGCTGAAGAATGAATTTTAAATATCCTGTTGATATCAGCATAATGTAAAGACTGTCAAGAGTTATTAAGCGGCTTTACGTATCTTTTAAGTGGCTGCTCATTACAGTTACGTTAAATTAATTTTCAATCGCTTTTTTTATTATGGCAGAGCGTGAGCGCTCTGATGGTTTATTTACGCATACAGAATGTACCGAAAAAAAAAAAAGAAAAATGCATGCTCGTCTATGCAGCTGAAAACACTACAAAGCACTGTAGGTGGGGTTAGGGCGGTCTGTTGACGTAGATCTCGGTTGTTTTGCATTTTCAGGATGTTCCAAAAAGACGTAGTACGTTTTGAAACAAATGTTTAAGCTTATCAGCTTTTTAAAAGGTGTATATAATTTTTGAATACAAGTCTTTTTGGTGGAATCGTATTCAATTTTTTTGATTGTTTTAGATATTTGTCATCAGCAAAGCCGCTCCTCAGCTTCCACTTCTGATCGAAGATGCCTCGCGTCCGGAATTGGAAGATGATCAAGGAGGAGATGACGGCCGGGCTAGAGTTAACCAGGATACGAGACTTGATAATCGAATCTTGGATTTAAGGGTAAGTTTCGAAATTCGACGTTGATCCAGAAGGCTGGGGTTCAGTCCCAGCTAGAAGACTACTTTTGTTGACCAAAATCATTTCAAGACCATCACAGTGTATCTTATTTAGTGGTAACGACATCGTTGTTAATGCGGTAGATCTGGGGTTGGATTTCCGGGCTGGTTGAACCGGATACGGAGTCGCCTACGACCCGCCACCGTAGGACGTTTCTTCGAAGCTTGGAGCTGTGTTCTGTTGCGTAGGCGCTAAGCCGCAAAGATGGTCCCGCCACTCATTATATGCTTCGGCGAAATACCGCAAGTAGAATGAAAATTTGATTTTTGATTCATGTCAAATTAAGCGGCGGCGTGGTGATGGTTTATTGTGATGCTGGAATTCAATGTTAAAAAAACGATGTTTTATTGCAGACCACTACAAAACAAGCAATATTCCGTCTTCAAGGAGGTATATGTAAGCTTTTTCGCGATGTTTTGACAGAAAAAGGTTTTTGCGAAATTCACACTCCGAAAATTATATCTGCTGCTAGCGAAGGAGGTGCTAACGTGTTCACAGTAAGTTGAATCGATGTGATAATCGTGTAATGAAAAATTTGATCAACTTTAAAAGCGACGTGGTGTCAACTCAACTGTATTTTTTCAACTTTACGTAACTATAGTTTTATACAACGAAATAAATTTCAAGATGTGCGATACCACCCGTTATTGATTGCTTTCATAAAGTGCATTTGGTGTACAGTTCAACAAATGAACGCCATATTGCAATGCTCAAATTTTCTATGAGTATTTTAGGTTGCGTTTTTTCTGTCAACCATTAACGGAATTAGTGGCTGTTAGGATTATGGAGTATATGCTGTTTTCACTCGAATAAAGAGTGATTATTTTTTTTCACAAATGTTGGTTTTAGCGGTGAGGACAATGCTCTTTTGATATATCCGATATGCACTTAATTTTGTGTAAATACGAGATGCTACTAAACAGCTCAGATGGCCGAGTGGTATGAAGCGTCTGTCTCTTGAGCTGTAGACTCAGGTTTGATTCCGAGTCGGGTCTAACCGATGACTTAAAAATTGGTATTCACAGCTTCCCTGCTTGACGCTCAGCATTAAAGGGACAGTGTGGAAAACAAGCCGGCAAGTTTACTTGTTGTGCCGTTGGGAAAAGCACTTGGCGGGATTCCTCCATCTTGGTGTGGTAGATAGATGGCTGGCAACTCCTAAGCTCGTATAGCGCTTTGATCGCTTTCTGGTGATAGGAGGATAAATATGCAACTAACTAACTAACTAACTACTTGAGACTGATTTTACTTTTAATTGAATCTCATACTACAATTAAATCTGATCTGTTTTAACACTTTTGCTATTTACAGGTATCTTACTTCAAACGTAACGCATATCTTGCGCAGAGTCCACAATTGTACAAACAGATGGCGATAGCCGCGGATTTTGGAAAAGTTTTTACAGTTGGTGCAGGTAAAATGTTTAGTGTTCCACCCTTATCGATAAGCGTTTGGTAATTGCGTGTAATATGAGTACCATCCGATTGTCGGCAAGTGCAAGTAAAAGCTCTGATTGGTTTATTGTAAAGTAAGCGTCTTCACAGTAAGTTGAATCAACTGATGAGCTAGCTGTTCTCCGGGGAAACAAGCTGTAGTGGTTTTATAGCGCTTTTATGAGAATGCAATACAAGAACTAACAAGCGATAGTGATATCGCACTCTGCCAAAGGAGATAGAGCCTTACTTTGACTTATAACTTTTTAAATATTCCCCAACAGTTTTTCGCGCTGAAGATTCAAACACTCATCGCCATTTAACTGAATTTGTTGGTTTGGATTTGGAAATGGCATTCCAGTATCACTACCACGAAGTATTACAAGTTATCGGAGATATGTTCATTGCCATCTTTAAAGGCTTACGCGACCGGTAAGTCAAAAACTACTTGCCTTGTCTCAATGTGTGGGTTACACGCTTTTGACGTAAAAAAACTCATGTTTACCCGGCACTTTGAAGGAATGGAGTGGTCACGTGATAGTTTTATGTAGGATAAGTGACCTATTATTACTACCAGAAGGTTATGTATTATAAAAGCCTATTTGTAGAGGTGCCCAGTCGCATAGTCGCATGTTTAATACCTTGGAGCATTTTTGTTGTGTTTGGCTTTTAAACTATTCGTAAGAAATTCTACCAAATTTCGCCAGCACTTAATAAGCGACTCCACGCTCTTACCTTTGATCCAGCGAGAGTTGAAAGATATAACGGTCTTCGTAAAACGCTCCAAATAATCTTTGATGCTTCAATAAACAAGAATTTTGCTATTAATATTTAACGAATTGCTACTTAGCAGTGAATATTGTATGTGGATTTGAAAATTTAAAGATATTTTGGCGTGCTGGTAATGTTTTGCATTTAATGTAGCCCGTAATTCTCCATCACTGGTCACGATGCATTTTTAGATATCAGACCGAAATTGAGACTGTCGGAAAGCAATATCCTTCCGAACCTTTCAAGTTTCTTGAACCCTCCTTGATCCTTCAGTATCCGGAAGCTGTGAAGATGTTGAATGATGCAGGAGTCGAAATGCAAGATAACGAAGATTTAAGGTGATGAAATACTTTCAAAACAGGACACGTTTTTTCCATTCACTAACTGTTCAAGCGTAAGCGTTCTTCACATATTCTTTTCAGTGTTGTAGTCGGGGCTGCGATGTCGCAGACAATTTTATTTGAGTTTACTGCAAATTTTAAGCCGAGTTCAAATTCAAATTCGAGTTTAGTAATTTTTGCCAAATTTATGATAAGTTCAAGTACTGTGGTTTTATCGGGTTTAGACGATGAGATCGAGTAATTTTTGTCAACTTTAGGATAAGTTCATATTTCCAACGTGGTTGCCCTAATTTTTATTAAGTAGTTTTTTACGCCGTTGTAATGCTATTTATAATTTTGCAGCACTCCGAATGAGAAGTTACTCGGTCGACTTGTTCGTCAGAAATACAATACTGATTATTACATCTTAGACAAGTACCCACTAGAGGTGCGGCCTTTCTACACAATGCCGGACCCAAATAACCCAGTAAGTTAAGTAATGATATTGCTAGAAATACATCAATTGGGTTTGACATTGGCGAGTTTTTGTGCACCTGATGAGTCCAGAAGGACGAAAAAGATGATTACCGGTAACCTTTTTTCGTGCGCTATGTTGTGTACACCCTCGTTGCGTTTTCAAACTTCTTGGGGTTCACTTAAATTCCTGTCTAATGCCAGTCATCGCTGCTAGTAGTAGCCCAGCGTTATCCCTTATGTTATTGCTACATCAGACCTTGATTTAACGGATTAATGGAGAAATGCGATTGTCCGGTATTGGAAAATATCCGTTATTCGAATTTTACCTAGTTTAGATGCCCAAAAACCGATTTGGGTAAAATGGTGCATCAATTCGCTGCTGTATGACAGTAGAACAGGCGTTGCACGCTTATTTAACTTAAAGCCAATATCCCGTTTATTTCCATAAGTACAAATTTCGCAGCTTAAATCAATGTCCGTTAAATCTAGGGCCGAAATAACTATTAATAAAGATAACTAATCAAATGAACCTAAGCAATTTTTAATCATTTGATAAAATTATTCATTTTCTTTGTGCATAAAAAACCTGTTCTAAACATAGCAATCTACATGTACCGGTAGTTATTAATTATTATCCTTTGGTGTATGGAAGTGCAAGCCCATAGCTTTGCTGTATTGCAATTATGATTTGCAAAATTAATCGCTTAAACGTGTCACGAGTAGCGGTGCCTATCTCCGTGTCATAGCACCAGGGCAACTCAGCTGCGAACTTACGGGGGGCCTAAACCCAAAAATCACTCGCATTTTTTGATTTTTTCTAGTTAAAGAAAGTTTTTTAAAAATTTTTGGCACTCTCCCACGTTTCTGCAAGCTTTCAATGCTAAGGTATTGAAAAATATGTGAAGTGCATTTTTCTTTTAATCCCCTACCGAAATGAAAAAAAAGTTTGAATCGTAGTGAATATACGCCACAACTCTGCTTTTGGAGCGTCTGGTAACCAATGGCCACCGCAGTGTACCTGTAAGGTAACGACAAATTTATACCCTAGAACTAGGCCTAGGAGATATGTAGACAACTGGTAAACAGTAGTAATTTGACGTGTTGGCAGTAGGCTAGTCAAATGGCTGAACACTATGCCTAAGCTTATCGGAAAAACCTAATCATGAAATAATGGTGGGGTCTTGTTACAGTGTTAAGAAAACACCGTATTTAATATCTATTCCCCTACCGAACCGTAATCTTGAGCGCAGAAGTTTGATGAAATCGATCAAAAATTCCGTCAGCGGTGTGATCGTAACAAACCACTAATGGTGTTTTGTCAGTGTCACTACGCTGATCTGCCACTATAACCAAAATGTTTCTGATCTTTCTAAGCCTAGACTACATAGTCAGCTACTTTTCCTGTTTGTTCTTCAATTTGCTTGCCTATTCTTGAGATTGTTAAAATAAGCCGAGCACCGGTAGCCTATGCCTAGTCCTCGAAGTGTTCAAAACATCTAAAAGATCCAGCAGAATATTGAATTGCTCCAACATAATTACCGTATATAGGCCTATAAGAATAATGATTTCCCCTCGATTAATCGATTTTGGGTCCCTACCAAAGTATGAAAGCAATCCAAGACGCTGTTACGAGTTGTACCGCAGTTCCTTAGGCCAGGGCTTCCCAAACCGGGGGTCGCGACCCCGCGAGGGGTCGCGTAACAAACTTTAGGGGTCGCAGGGACTCCCAGCGAGTATACAAATTTTACGCAAAGTATCGCGTATTATGTATAGTATGCTGTTAAGCTTTTTAAACTTTTAAAACTGGTGTAGTTGTGCAAACATCATTGTTAACTTAGCTGTAGAAAGGTTCCTATCTCTAGGTAATACAAAATAGTGAGGCAGCAGATGAGTGCTGTAGTTTAATGTATAAACTGTTTTGTTTTGTCACATCGGTATCACGTGACACGGCTGGATGCATCTTTTCATTTCATCGCTTCGGTTTGCGACGCCATGTAGAACTCTGCTGGCGAGAGGCTATTTTTCATTTTAGTCGTAAAGGGTCGCGAATTATTTTAGAAGATTAAAAGGGGTCGCGAGCGAAAAAGTTTGGGAAGTCCTGCCTTAGGCTACCGCATATCTAGCGTAAACTATAAACGCAGTGCGACGAAGTCAAAACCGCGGCAAAGAGTTGTGAAATGTGAAACTCGCGATCAGTCAAATTGTGGAATGGAATTAGAGAAAAAAGGGAAATGGAGAAAAAACGGTTCAAACGTAGATTCTCCAAAATAAGAGAAAACGAAAAAACGCATATATCTCCAAACTACGTTGATTTTAAGGTCAAAATTTTTTGCGTGAATGAGAAAAAATTTTGCAATACAAGAACTAGCAAGCGTGTAATTTTTTGGGCAAAAAGCCGAAAACAAAGGTTTAGGCCCCCTTTAAAACGCTGCATCGATAATAACTGGCGGAACTGTGCCTACTGGGTCCATTCGAAAAGCCTACGAAACGACAACGCGCTTTTTTTGGGCTTACAAAATTCGGAATTTTTTATGTGCTTAAAACAACGCTAAACTACACATTTCTTTGTACAGGCGTAGCTTGAATGTAATCTTAAAACAACATATGATGTGACTGTTACGCTTCTTACTAATCGGAAGCGAAAAATGCTGCTTAATTACCGTCATGTGATGACCAAAGGCAGATGAAGTCACGTGCAAACTCATACTGTCAATAAATGCTCGTTGACTATTTTTCACTGCTCTCTTTGCTGACGTAAAGTGTTTTTGCTCCAATACCTGACTTCGCAAGTTTAAAGAAAGTCTGTTTGATAAAGGGAACCTACTGCTTAGTCGAATGATAAGAGCACGGACTTAACTTTTTCCACCGAAGCTGTGTTGCGCAGTAAATTACTTTTTGGTTTTTCTTTACGGTTGATACAAGCACCAGGTTGTAGCGTTAAAAAAATTAACTGAAAGTTTAAAAACGTCTGCATCTATGCAAGGTTAAACTCACAAAAAATTTCACACCTTGTCGGTGTGTGGCAACGCAAATGCATATGAAAAAGTTACTGCAATATTAATAAAAAGATTATAGCGAGTATGTTTGTACTCATGGTACAAAAGTTTCAGGAAAAATTTGTAACCGTCATCAGTGTAAAACTGCAGACTCAGAGGCACTAGGCTGGAATGTATATTTGAGAAATGATGACAGAAGTACTGGCTATGATCTTTTTTTTTTAAAGTTGAGTCCAAAACCCATCTTAATTTCTTCAATGATTTTTATCGCCTTTTAGAAATGGTCCAACTCCTACGATATGTTTATGAGAGGGGAAGAGATTTTGTCCGGAGCGCAGAGGATCCACGACCCCGAGTTTCTGACAGAACGTGCCAAAGCTCATGGAATCGACATCTCCACAATTCAAGCTTATATCGATTCCTTCAAATATGGCTGCCCGCCACATGGGGGTGGTGGTATAGGTGAGTTTTGTTCTGGTTTAGGCACTCTTGATTACTGCTACCTTACGTAAAAATTAAGTTTCAGAACAAAAATCTTGGAGTTGGTGATTTGCAAGCGCAAATTTAACACCCAGCAAATCGCTGGCGTAAAAGATTTTGTCATTTTTTTCACATTTTTATAAGCGTATTTGGTTAACGGGATAGCAACGGTTAAACAACGCGTTACAGCACGAAGTTTACATTTGATAGTGTAAAAATTGAAATAAAATGTGTTCGGTTTGGTTCGTTCCACAAGCTGCTATTATTTTGAGAGTTAGATGTAGCCGGTTATCTTTACAACTGGAGAATGGAGATAAGTAATTGATAATGCGAAAGTTGTTAATTCTACCTGATTAGGCTTGAAAGTTTGAAACAGTGTTTACTTGCTGTCTGATTTGTATTACAGGTATGGAACGTGTCACAATGCTTTATCTTGGCCTGCATAATGTCCGTTCTGCGTCTTTATTTCCTCGTGATCCGAAGAGGTTGACGCCGTAAAGTTTGTCCCAGTTTTTTGTAAAATCATGTTCGCTGCTATAGCAACTAAAGTTGCAATTATTAAATTACGGTGTTTTGCGATAACCCAGATAGTCCTGCATAAATAAATTGAGTGCTACAGTTTTATTGCTATACGAAATAAATGAATTGACGGTGAATCATGAGTATTAAGGTTGGCGAGTTTCTACCTTCAGTTTGCTACGAATTTCGGCGTAGTAGCCGTTGATCTGACTGGCATTGGCTTAGTTTGGTTGGAACAGATCAAGCGAACCCATTCAATTCTTTTAAAAAACATCCGTAGATTTCGTATACAACTTCCCAGTAGACCTAAAGCGTTCAACTTTATCTGTCAAGATTACCTCAAGTTCAATTTCGTCATTTCCTGTCGAGATTACGAAAGCCAAGCATTTAGAGGCAAAGTGCTAGATGGCGCTAATGGGTTATCCTTTTGGAAAATTGAGGTCTTTTCGGCGGCGAAAGAATAAGCACGATGAATCCGAACTTGAGGTCATGAGCATCAGCTCATCCCACTGAAAAATTGACTTCAAGTGGCTGATGTAGCGAACTTTAGTAGGTCTATTAAAGTTCGTGTTAAGATTTAAAAGGGATCCTTGCTCTTTTACGTAATTGATTTTGACTTTATTGGCAAACAGTTTTCTTTTGGAGGACACGATTTACCGGAGCCAGGGCCGGATTTACGTATAGGCTATGCAGGCTGAAGCCTAGGGCCTCGGAGAAAATGAGGGCCTCATCACGAACAACGAAGACCTTTTTTTTGCTCTTCCCCGATGTTTTAACAACGGGACATCTGAGGACGTGTGAATCTTTTTTTTGCTCTTCTAATCAGTGTGTTCGAATAGTCTAGAACTTCTCCTTGTCTAAATCCGGCCCTGCCGTAGCTATTCCGGTCCTAATCTTTTTGGTCTCGGCCAAAAAAGAGTGAAAAGATAGGCTAATCATGACTTGTCCAAAGCTATTAGGAATAGGCCGGAGTATTCGTATTTTGTTGCATATTTATCCCCCTATCACGAGAAAGCAATCAATGCTCTATACGAGCTCGCTAAGGAGTTGCCAGCCATCTGTCTAGAGTACCTTACCAAGATGGGGAATCTCGCTAAGTGCCTTTCCCAACGGCGCAACAATTACCGGTAACTTAGACTTGCCGGCTTGTTCTCCACTCTGTCCCTTTAATGCCGAGCGTCAAGCAAGGAAGCTGTGAATACCAATTTTAAAGTTATTGGTTTGACCTTATTAGGAATCAAACTGAAGTCTACAGCTCAAGAGGCGGACGCTCTTACCACTCGGTCATCTGAGCTGACCATGTGAGCACCGGTATCTACAAAACAATGAACAGAAGCTAAAACAGAGTCAAGTAGAATAAACTTGTATTTTGGAGGCTTCTGCTGCAGTGATGCAGCTTATTTTTCGATCGGCTACAGCAAATAATTCTAGGTGGCCGCAATTCCATTGCAAAGGCCAAATTGTCGGAGCCTGTGCTTTTAGTGCTTTGTACCACTGACAGCCTTGACCATTTGATGGTTGTTTAATAAATGTAAGTTCGAAGTTATTCAAGTTTTATTTGTTTCTACATTTTCATGGGTACAAAAGCATTCCTAAAGCATAAGATTATGATAAATTACTTGCTTCACCATGACTAATTGAAATTGGCCATTTTCTTTCTCAAACAGAGAGCTGCGATGTTACAGCTCATTACCTACCAGTGGATCACGCTGCGCATAATATAATCAAATCAATTTCTTTTTGAAAAAAAACTAAAAAGTGGCAGGGGTGGTGAATTCTCTTGTTTTGACAAACAGCAGTTTTGTGGCAGCAACTGCCGCTACAAAATGTCAAAACTGACAAGTTGTAGCTTCAGAAGATCTGAATGACAAAATTTCGTGTGCACGATGAGCTCAACTCACAAAGAGTCAAGTCAAATAAATACTACTGAGCATAAAAGCTCATACAATTTTGAAAAAATGCGGAGAAATCCGCTACAGAGTAACGGGGGTAAGCAGTATTCTTCAAAGACTCAGACTTACGCTACCGGTATCTAGTAAGAGAGCCCCTGACAAAATATTATCAATGAGCCCCAGAAAAGAAAAAGAGACCAGCGTAATAAACATCGTACGCGAAAGTTCAACACTTGTGTATATCAAAGATAAGTTATAATTTATTTTACGCTCTATAAAAACCGTATTTGATATAATGAAGATCAAAAAATTGCAGAGCTTGTCAGCACTGTCTTGAGGCTTAATTTTATCAAAAAAATTTTCCCTATTTATCATAAGCTTTAGAGTTTTCAAATTTTTTTTGTTACATTTTCACATCGCATCATTCCCACCTGAAAAAGGCGATCCAAATAGCTTTAACTCAAAAAACTGAATTTCATGCCTTATCTGCTATTAACTATTTTCATCCCAGGGACAAATTAATGTTTCGACTATAACAAAAGTCTCGTCAGTCTTGCTGAGCACAGCCAATCCAGGCTAAACTCATTCCAGGCTTTAAAGACTCTTTTTTGCATAGTTTTACCTGGACATCTCGACTTCATCTCTTTTCTAGATTGTACCCTATTTTTTTTCTAGATTGTACAATGCAAAAAAGAGTCTTTATTGGCTGTGCTTAGCAAAGCTGACGAGACTTGTTATTTTCATCCATTTTAAATTAATTTTTCTTTGGCCTTTTTATTTTGAGGTTTTAGGCATTTTTGCTGAATTTAAATGGGCTTAACGTTACAAAAAATTTATGCTCAACTTCAGCTGTTTCAACTTAGTTTGACAACAGAAAAAGTTACCATTTGAACAGAATAAGCTATGATGTAGGCAAGACGTAACCAATGGGGCACCGGGGACCAGTTCCTGTCCACATGTCCAATTTTAGTGAGCTTTAAGCACAAGAACCGTGGGCCTAAAGCCCAATGAAATTGTACATATGGATAGGGTACTGGTCTCCCTCTTTGCTTTTGACGAAGCCATATCGGAATGTATGCGTAAAATATTCTTAATATATTTTGTACAAGTCCATTATGAAACACGTTGTATAGCTGCATAAGAGCCTTGGAAGTGTGCCTTTGCACAGTTAAATTATGTTCCAGAGATTTATGACATTTTGTTTAACTTTTTTGACGGTTTTTCCGGTAATAGGTCAATTTTTCGCATAACACTGACTCAAGTTTAACTTTAATCTGCGAATTCGTCTTAATAATCGTCAAAATAAAACAAAACTTTTGTCAAAAATTAGATAAATCATTTTTACGAATCGAACGTTTTTGCTCCGAATTCGTTTAATTAAGATTAACGAGAAAATAATTTGAATTTGAACAACTTTAGTTCTTTCGCTATGTGAGATGAAAAGATAAACAGCATGGTGTTGGAGTCAGAAGCTTAAAAGTGAGCCGACGTTTTATGGTTTTACCAAATTTGCTTTTTCAGCCAAAAATTTTATGCTTGAATAATCTTGCGCTCTGAGTCACGCTTGATCGCTAAGGGATCTTTCTTTATGACGATCTTTGTATCAAATTTCAACTTCTAGCGAAAAATAGAAGTAACGAAGAGAAAGACGGTCTAAGCTTAGTAAAAGGTGGCAAAAGCACTAAGGCTTTACGTGTTCATGTGCAAGTGCAGCAAGCTATCTGCAAATTGCAGTTGCTACTCATCAGCTAGCATTGTTTGTTTAGAAGAAATGCATGTTTAGCAAAGTTTTGTTTTCAAATAAAACATTCACAGAAAGAAAAACCTTTGTTTATTCAGTCCCCAATTTTTTTCCACAGAAAAATTGTACGGTATGTGGAGATTAGAAAAGCTGGCAGCAATTAAAAAGTCAAGTATATTAATTTTGATGTAACACATAAATATTTACGAATTAATTCGCATATTTTAGCTTAGTTACGACTTAATACGTTACATTGGCGTACCGAAACGCAAAAATTAGAATCTTAGGTCTTTGTCTAATTTTGTTCCGACAGATTGCGTACGCAGAGTAACATTAAACGTGAAGTGACAGACCCTTATATACGCGAGGTTTTATGATGGCGACGGCTGGTTGCAACGAAAACTTGCATGAAAGTAAGGAGCTAAAATTTGATCGAGGAAAACCTTAGTCATTAGCAATACAAAGTTTCGCGATGTAACGGTGATTCGCAAGCGCTTTGCTAGTTTGCGGGCTCGTTTTTGGTCAGCCAACGCAGCTGTACATTTAAGAATTTGCAGCTGCAGCGAAGGTTGGTCACGAGCAGCCCAGTGATTACCAATTTTCAAACTTGCTGATGCCAGCCATCCGAGCATCGAACAGAATATCGAACTGGTTCTCTCAAATGCGGAGCGAGCGCTTTTATCTGCTTCGAGGTGTTGATTGATTGATTGTTAGTATAATGTCATTGGAATGTGATACTTGGACCGGCCGGTTGGTGGGTGTTGTGGATAAAGACATCGCCATCGGCGCAGTAGGTCAAGGGAGCGATTTCCGGGCAGGTTGAATCGGACTCAGAGTCACACTCTTCGCCACCGCTGCGACGTTTCTTCGGAGCTGTGTTGCCCAGGCGCTTAGCCGCATAGGTGGACTTCGCCACTCGTTAGCCGTTGCACGCTTCGGCGTAATAACGAGAGTATAATAAAAATTTGATTCATAGCTTGTGTAGTCTGGTAGCTACCCGTGATTGCAATTCACAACACATTTTAATGCATTATAGGCAGAAACGAATCCAACCCTTCTAAAACGCATGCAGCAGCAAACAACTTGAAGTTTTGTTTTTATTCATTATAAGCCTACGTTAAAATGACCAATGGGCAATGTCCAAGAGCGTAGTCAGAAAAAATTAGAGGGGGGGGCAAAATTACAATAGGCCAAAGATTACAATGATTGCTGTAATTTATGAGAATATTATAAGCACATTCCAGATTAGGCTTGGTCAAAAAAGGGACGGTAGGAAAAAAAGGGACAAAAACGGCCAGGCAACTGTCCAACAGTTCAAGGCCAAGCATGTCATGAATAAACTATTGCCATTTTTTTCCGAATTAGAAATCTGTTTTTTAACTTTTCTATAGCCTACCTTTGTTTACAAATATAAATGAAGTTTAAGTTGGCAACGACTTCTACTCCTCTTGCATAAACAAACAGAAATAAACGCTGATTCTAATCTCTGTGGAACCTAATGATGGTAAAAATGTGTTGTTATAGTAATAACAAACAACAGAGAGTTCTCGTTCCAGTCATTAAGCCAACTGCTTAATCGTTATCAATTTGAACAACAAGATTTGTGAAACCCGAAGGCACTGAACGCGTTGTAACTGGACGGTTTCAATGTGTTCGTTACCCTCTCCACACGTCCAATTGGTTCTAGTTTTGCTAAAGAACCAAGAAACTCGAGCCTGAAAACCACGACAATTGAACACGTGGGCAGGGTAATCGTATGCCAAAAAATCATGAGGGCAAACCCCCTCCCATTCACCAGGGCCGTATTATAACTTTGTGAGGCCCCATGCTTGTTTGCAGGCCTGATTTTGACCTTAGCAGCAAACCTTTTTTAGAATACGTGATTTACCGGATGGGGGCTATGACACCCCCTTCTTAACCGGGCTCTGCCCCCTCACCCCAAACAGAAGTTCTGGATCAGATCCTTAGCTGCTGTGATAAAAAGCTGAGTACAACATCGTTCCATTGGTTTTTTAATGCGCTTCTACGTTTAGGCCTAGTTTATTTATTTTACGAAATTTTTCGACATGGTTGAAGTGGATTGTTTCAAGAGGTAATCCAACTTGGTCAAAAATCCAAATTTCTCACACTTAATTTAAAAACTTTTTTGAGTGTTTCCATCTTCAAATTTTACTTTGGTGTAATGTTTCAAGTGGCCCTCAAGCTAGACTGACTTGTCAATTGACACGTGGGTTTGTTGATGTGTTAAAATCTTATGTTTTACCAACGAACGGTTAAAGGTCGACGGTTTTGTGCCTTTACGTTTTATATTATTTCATTATTTTGAGATGCCTTTGGTTTGTGGAAGAAATTGTTGCTAAAATTGCTAAATCTTGTGTTGGATGATCGAATTCCAGGTAATTTTCTGGGTCGCTGTTTCAGTTTCGCGTAAATCTCTCATAATTGTGTAACAACCGAAGACATTTTCGACCTCTGCCCATCTTACGGTCCTTTGTGCCCCAAATTGTTATTTGATACCGGCTCTTTATCAATGCATGGCGTGTTTTGCACCTGCTTGACAAATTTTCCAGACTATGATTAGCGGCCGGCAGAGATTTTAATTTAAAACTCACTTGAAAACGGGTTGAATTATTAAAGGAAACCTTTCAGCGCTTGATTCAATTTCTGGAGCTCTTTTAACTTTGTTTTTATTTCCACAGCTAACTAGTTTAAGAAAGATCAATTTCTCGCTGAGATTGATCGTTGAAAAACGTTGATGACTGACATGCTGAAATGCCCAATAAGCTTCGGCTAAAACAAAAACGGCCTCTTTTGAGTACACCAGATTTATGAATGGACAACGTTTTATTAGCATACAGCTAGGCTTACAGAAACAAGCATTTCCAATTCAAAAATATGCGCAGTTCCCAATTGATAGAGAATGTGTGTTTTTGCAAGAAGTGGAAAACGAATTCCCTGCCCAAAACGGCAAAGTTTTTATTTTGATTAAAGTATTTGCTGTCTTTTTTGCTATGCTATGATGAGGAATTTATTTGAGCTTTTGCATACGAGAATTCACTTAAGCTGGTGTTGTTGCTTTTCATTTTTTTGATTATTTGTCTCCAAAGTGGAGAGCGAAAATAGAGATTCAGGTTGCTCTCGCGAGATTATAATAAGCATTTTCAAACTCAAAAAGAAGCAAAAAAACATGTTGTTCAAATATGTGAGACAGTGAGACTCAATTGCTATTCACTTATCAAGCAAGATAAAATCTTTGTTCCGTCCCGGAGTGACGTAATCAGGGGGTGGTGGTGCTCTGCCTTCTTGTTTTACTTAAGAAAACTTATTTTTAGAGGTCGGTTACTAACGGCGAAGCATAACGGAGACCCTCATTATCGAAATCCAGCCCTGCCTCCTAAATGTTTTGTGGCTCCGCCCCTGTTGTATCCTCTCTTGACCCATATAAAAAAACAGTTATTTTCATATCATGTAGTTCAAAACGGCAATATCCATGTTTTTTTTTATTGATAAACAACATTTTGTCTGGTAATATTGGCTTGTTTGTCGATGTCAAAATGTGCCTGGCTTTCTTCTCCATTTAAACACGTTCCCAAATTATCTTGAATCAAAATGTTAACTATACATTATCTCATTGTGGTGTCTGGCTTATCTTGAATGCTCAACATTTTTCAGTGACTCAGTCGTTAAGATACGAAATGTATCAGAGTCTTAGCAGCAGTGAAGTAGAGCTTTGCAACTTTTAAAGTACTCTCTTCAGTGGCGTGGGAACTACCCCCTTCCTCTTTTTTGACAAATGAAGACTGTTTTTCATTCACTAGGGGCCAAAAAACCGTGCCCTGATTGTCTAAATCCGGTTTTTTTCTTTTCCTAAATTTTTCGCTGGCTACGCTTCCGCACTCTATGGTCTACCAACAGTCAAATCAACATTAATAAACTCCAGCGCTACAAGTACATCGTCGTTAAAAAACAGCTCACGGCGGCCTAAGCTTACTTTCTCAGATGCAGCTGGTCTATTTGCAAATATGTCAGCGACGTGGCCTAGCGGTACCGTACGCAGGTTACATATCCTACGAGATGGGTTCGATTCGCGGCTAGAGCCGATTGCATTTGACATATGTACCGGGTGGCTGCTGACTCGAAGAGCACAAACTTACTTTGCGGTCTCTCTCAATTACTGTTGAATTTTCAGTTCAATATAATTTGATTATTTATTTTTTAATTTAAATTCTAAGCACGGGCGTATGCAGATACTTTCTGAGAGGGCGAGTAAAGACTTTTTTAGGGAGATTAGAGGCGTTGTCTTCATCATTCTTATGATGTTAATGGCCAGGACCCACGAAACGTCAATAACAGGCCTGACTAAATCTTAGTTGAGGTATTTATTTGTAATGTCTTACAGAAAGAATAAAGTTTTCAAGCAAATTAAGAGAATTTGAGACGTTAAGATTTTTAATGTGCATGGGAGAAAGCTTGAGAGTGCCACGCGCTCGCGGACGCAGTCATTTGAAAATTTAGAAAGAGGCGTATTGCAATAAACTGAAGATTGCATATTAGGCTGAGCATTTGATTTTTACGTTTATTTGTTTTTTGTTTAGGGTGTTGTAGGGCTTTGAGGGCGTGTCACGTGATATGGAAAGCACGCATGAACGCGAAATAGCTCATGCAATTCGCCCGAACACGAAAGCTGCGAGTGTTTCATTAAAAACACCTTCGTCGCTTTATCAAAAAAAAGAAGCTCTTGGAAAGGTCAGCGATCAAACTCCTCATCTACACGGATTTAATTCGCAGGATCAGTACCTCGGTAACACTAAATCAGTTTTACCCGCCGAAAGTGATTTTACACCCGGTAAAGAAGAAGTTTTTTTGTCGATCAAGCACACAAAAATACAAGAGGACGAGTCAGTTGTTTCGTCGACGACAAACGAAAAGAAAGTTGAAAGGTAATTTGTTGATTTTAGTTGCAATTGATAGCGACAAGATGTGTGGTAACTGGTAATATCCAGGGGTGTAACCAGCAAAAATTACAACTGGGGTAGGAGGAGAGCAAATCAGATTTTGTCTAAAAGGGGAAAGAGTAACCCCGTGGCCCTCCCTGGCTGCGTCATTGGTTATATCGTTCGTTTGTAGTCTGTCGAGTGGGTTAATTCCTGGCCAGGTCAGCAAAAAGACGAAAAATAGTGAAAAAAAACGTTGGGGTGCTCGAAGCCTGCAACTTGGAGAATCACGTCTTGTTGGTTTGTGTTGCGTGTTGTGAAAGGTAATAGCTTATATGTGTAATGTTTAACCGAACTTTATGACAGAAGATTGTTCTGTCAACAAATATAATTACAAATACAAGCTCAAGACCTTCCTGTTTAGCGAACATAGACTTATCAATAATATGCAGATAAGTTAATCATTTGTGTTCGTGTTTTATCGTCTTCTATTGCTCATCAAATGAGCATCGACGTTTGGAGATGACTAAACTAAACAATTTACTTTTCGCTAAGCTTTCTTTTGTGAAACTGAAATATGACGAATTCTGTTCTAAAACTGTTTATGAAGATTACCAGCTTACCGGCAATCTACATTTGCAAAGGTGTTACTTTTGTGAGTGTTTCCATTTGGTATTTTGAATCTAAAATGGCTGAACTTAACACAAAATATCGTATAGACTTCAAGTGATCATAAAAAATTGCATTGTTTGATTTTATATTGCTGAATTTGAGTTGTTTTTTTACTTGACAAACATTTTGTACACAGTTTTCATGGCCACTGCTGCAATAACATTTTTGGCTTAGAAAATTGCGACCAGAGCATTTAAAACTTTTTTTCATGACCAAGCGACTTGTATCGGCTAGACTAGAAGCTTTGCTTGGAAAATTGTAACCTGTGGTTTAACCCCCAGCCGAATCCTGCTAAAAAAAAAATAAAGTGTTCTTTTTAATAAATAAAAAGAGCCGGTAAAAATCGAAGACCGTATTAGAATTAAAAGCTATTTATTTTAATGCTTTGGCAGGTCGTCTTCCCCCTGTGATTCTTCAACGCTTCATCTTCATTCCTCCAACAGTCATCAAGCTTATCATCATCACTATCAACAAAACCGCGGAACCAAAGTGACAGAGACGGCTGCGGCTTCAAGCACAACGACTTGTGGTAAGTGCTTCAAAATAAATGGGGGGGGGGAGGGGTGAATGTCCTGTGATGTGGAGCGCATTTACTTTTTGAGTTTTTAAAGTCGGGATGATTTGCTTAAGATCAACTGTTGAACTCCCAAACAGAGCAGCATCTTTATGTAGGATCTATGATTTTTCCCGTCTAATATATGCTATGTATTATGCTAGAAATACAGTAAACACGGACGAAGATACAACAGCTTGAGGAGGTAAAATAAAGCTACGGTAATTCGTAAAACTAGACGTTTTAACAACACACATTCAGCTGTTACCATCAGCAGTATATCCAAAGCCGGGACGTTTTGACAACATAATATGTTTGGCTGTCATCATCAGCGGTAGGCTATATTACTGCTGATGATGACAGCTGAATCTATGTTGTCGAAATGTCCGGTTTTAATCAGTTTCAAGAAATCGAACCAAAAGAGCATAGATGAATAATAAGACCTATGCACAAAGGAGAATTGACAATTTGTTTTTATTTTGATCTTCTTGTCTCGAAAACACAATGAATGAGGCTCTATTTGTCGGACAAATTCGAAGTTGCTTAAGATTTACCATGATTTGAAGTTTTTTTGTAAAGCTTCGTTTTTTCCACTAGAACCTTTCCAGCGCAAATACTTTGCATCACAAGGTAGGATCTTGCTCACACATTGACGTAACAACGAAATTCGAGAGGAATCGAACTGATATCCTTGCGACCCTAACTCTCGTCACGCTAACAACGAATGCTAACATGTTTCCATGGGGTACATGTAATTGCAAACTTGACCTATTGAAGATAAAGGCTTATTTTTTAACTGTTGAGGCTCGAAATAAACTTTTACGACCTCGGTCTATACGTTCTTATTATTTTTAGTAATCGCACAATTGTTACCTTATATGTAACTTTGATGTGAATAAAGTAAACTTTGGTCTCAAACTTCTAATTATGCACATTCCTAAGATTTCTGTGATGTATACTTAAGCGGGATGAATTGAGCTATGCTAATTATGGGCTGCATGAATTACGACTTCAAAAATACCACAAACCAAAAATTTGGTTTCGTGACTTTTGCTTCAGTCATTGTGGAATTGTAAAGTGTGTATTGTTTAAAGGTATTCGTGTAAAGCTGAAAGCAGCTAATTAAAAACTAAATTTTTGTAAATTACACATTTTTTTTGTTCCTGTTTTATCAGCGTAAAAATTATCTCGGTAAAAGTACGTTGTCCCGTTGCTTGTTTTCTTCGACTTCATTGAAGCATAGCCGCTGAAAACGGAGGTTTGCGCAGAAATTTTCATTGGGGGGTGTAAAAGAGTTTCCCCCAATAATGTCAGATTTTTCGGGTAGAATCAGAGCGATAAAGGCTTTTTACGAGTGCCGCAGGAAGCCTGAGGGGCGTCCGCATAAGAGTCCTCTTGCTGGGCAGGAATAAGACTTTGGGAGCTTAGGATGTAATTTTTCAGGGGGGAGGGAGCATGCTTTTTGCAGACTTGATTTTGGGGCTTGCAGTAGACCTTTTTGTAAAAAATGCGATTAAACGGGGTTCCCTTTCACGGGGAGCTCGAGGGCTTTAGCTCCCATAGTCCGCCCCCTGAATCCGGCCTTGCAACCTGTATTATGCCACTGGCTGAAATCGATGCCTACAGCCAGCGAATTATATTCACAATTATCTTTTCTGGTTGAATGCCTCTGAATTTTTCTCGGTTTCCTTTTTTTACCAGTTGCGGTCACGTAAGGTATAATTTTTTTCACAGAACATTACATTCCATAATAAAGACCTTGAGCACCCAAATTGTTCGTACCTTTCGAAATCACTTTAGATGTTTAGGTTACATCGAATCACCAATTACTGTACGTAAAATCCGGTATTTTTCTTGACATCGACAATTTTCACAATTGTTGTGCCATTGCTGCTTCGCTTTCTGAACAAAATATTCAACAATTTTATGGTGAATTATTTTCAAATGCGCTTTTTATGGAACTGGAGTTGGGTTCATTTTTTTATTTATTAATAATTTGTAACGATCAGTTATGTTAGTCCTACCAAAAATCAAACCCAAAAAAGTCCAAAATACTATCAGTAGAACTACTGCGAACTGCAAGCTAAGCAGGTTGCAGTCCATATCAAATGATCAAAATTTACCCTGAATATCGATAAAACAATTTAAGGAAAAAGGAAGCCGAAGTTGTATTCTTCACTAAACGTTTCGACGACCTAGATTCAGCTGTTATCATCAGTTTTACTTAATTTTTTTTACTAGTCACGCGGTGTTTGTTGAAATATAAGATGTGGTAGTAACTGTTAATCCAAACATGCAAAAATTGAAAAGTGGTTTCATTATTTCAATAATTTGATGCTTTGCAATTAAGCAGAAGTTACATGCCATAATAGTGCAGCGAAGTTGTATGATGTTAAAATCAAAATAATTAGTGCTAATTGAAAAAATACAGAGTTATCTATCAGTTTGCTTCTTTGAAGATCGAAATTCGTTGCTGTTTTTGATTTGAAGCGTTATTGACTTGACACCAATGTCATTAATTTGTATTTTGCATTTTTGGGAATTCTTGCAGCAAATACTGTACATAAGCTTTGTAGTAGCAGTTGAGCATAATCAAAATTGATCAATGACTTGTCAGTGTAAGCCGGCTCTAGCTTTACTGCTTTATTCTGTGTTACATTTTTCAGCTTTGACTTACATGAGTTTTTTTCTTTTCACGTTTAATCTGAGCCCTGAGGCAATCGTCATAAAAAGTAGCACGCTTACTATTATTTGAAGAGCCTATTATTTCATCTTATTAAAAGAAGCTTTTCTAGAGCATTTTCTGAACTTAATTCTCTTCGGACATGTAGTTATGTCGATTTGAACTTTACTATAACATCTCTGGTTTCCAATTTGCCTCTGGCTGCCGTTACTGATTACTTTTCCTGTTTCGTAGAGGATTGGGAATGGATATGGATTAAATAATCTCGATGCGGAGTTGTCTGGTTTTACATTACGCACGCTTGTGGCATGTTGCTTCATAAATTAATTAATTCCGTTTATGCTTCGAGGTAAACAGGACATGGTGGAGTTTGAGCTGCCAGACGCGAAGACACCTGGAAAGTTGGATTTCATTACTTCAAAAATGCTTGTCTTTAGAACGACATAATTAATGCTCCAATTTCACGTCACTAGTGACGTAAAAAGGGGGAAGACACCGAGTTTGCTAGCTTCATTTCTTAACTTTAATATTTTTTTTTTATACTTTTTTGAAAAAGCTCGACTAAGCTTTTTCGCTTGTGGTAGTTAATTTTTGGCCCAGCAGGACTGGGACACCACCTTGGGGAACAGCGCGTAGTCCCATTTTGGAAATAGGCGCTAGGTCTTATATCTAAGTTTCAGCTACTGTAGCGTCGAGCCTCCTTTTAGTGAGGCATCGGATAACATTTCAGCCCTGTGGTAAGTTGGTTACACTTAATGTTTTTTTTGTCTTTGTTGTATGGAAATAACTGATAGTGTTATTTTTTTCGGTTTCCGCTGTATCCACATGAGGTCTTTTTATAGCTCGTTTTCATATATTTCGAGTTATCATGTATTTATTATGATTTATAGTCGCTTTGCAATAAACTTTTTTCGTCCAAGCTTACTCCCACATCTTGAGATCATGGCTATAAACTTGAATTTTACCGTTGACAAAACAAATCATTCCCAGGCTCATTGCAGACATACGTCATGTTATGATGTTTATTTAAGTCACTGAAAAGCTGTTCCTGCTTTTATGAGATGAAGCTGATGGTAACGATAGGGTGTGAAACAGATTCATTCTGATGTGGATAATAGGGTGAGAAACACCAAATCCATATTTGTTTCGTTAAGATCAAAACTGGGTTCAGAAAACACTCAAGATGTTTGGAAACGCGTGAAGAGTGTTAAACCTGCGTCAATTTATTTTGTTTATTTGTTTTTGTTGGTTGTTACGAGTGGGCTTAGCGTTATGATGCCGTCTTTATTTTCTTGCAAAGTGGCGTCCTAAGTGTTTGTAAATTTGCGGTATTTTAGCATTGAATATTCACATAACACTTGCATCTGCGTTGTTAACTGAGGACTAATATGCAAGGGAAGAGATTGAAGTTTCAATTGCTTAAAAATAAAGCTGTTAAGAGTTGTGGGTTTGATTTTTGCTTATGCTAAACTCGATCATATCCAATTCGACAAGCACAAGTCAATAGAGCGGCTTTCATTAAAGTGTATTCAACTTTCTTTACATCGTAGTCAAGTCGAAATTTTTTTATTCGAAAATATTTGTCAAAGCGATTGTCTTTATGCGCGAACCGAACCTGTCATTAAAAATCTTATTTCACTTGCCTTCAAATCAATCTGCATCATACTCGCGGTATTACACCGAAGCGTGTATCGAGTGGCGGGGCTCATCTCCGCGACTTAGCGCCTGGGCAACACAGCTCCGAAGAAACATCGCTGCGGTGGGAGTCCATGGCAAACTATCTCCAATTTAACCGGCCCGGGAATAGAACTCTAGACTTTCCGAGCCGATAACGATGTCTTGAATCAAGAACATTATATTGCTAATAAATCCATCAAAAAGTTCATCATTGAGAATTAAATTTCGCCGTCGGTTAGCTGATTTTTTGCTATGTAAATTACAATGGGTGATTTAATCAGGGCCCTAAGTAGTTTTTGTTATGGTTTATATAGAAAATATATGATGCGTCGTTATATGACAAGGTTTTTTACACAGTATTGAACAACTCATTAAATTTAGCTTTTGGAATAATGCAAATTAATTTTCAATTACCATTTGGTCGGTGCGGTGGTAAAGGACCTCGTTATCGGCGCGGTAGGTTTAGGTTTCGATTCCCTGGCCGGGCAAATTGGCCACAGTGTCTCCAACGGCTCGTCACCGCTGCGACGTTTCTTGGGACTCGGAGATGTGCTGCCCACGTGCTAAGCTGCGGAAATAGGCCCGGGCACTCGTAACACGCTTAGCCCGGCACTCGTAACACGCTTCGGCGCAATACCGCGAGTGTAATAAAGATTTTAAACCGTACGATGCAAAAACAACATTGTGTTTAACTGTTGAAATACTAGATTGGAAACTTGGTCTAGTCACACCAAAGACTGAAACATGGTATCAAGGTGATTAATCATCGCTGTAACACTTTTCTGCTTGCATTGCTCTGCTGCTTGCGTGCAAAGTTGCATCGATGGGACCGTTAACTCTACCCTCATCAGCATAAAAACAAGAACATTAAAAACAACAAAATGATTTATCTAGCATGCATACGCTTTTGTTTGAAAGCAGGTAGTAGTGGAAAAATCGAAAGGAGGGACAAGTAAAATGTTCGTAGTAGTAGATCATTTATTGTTGTATCGCGGTTTATAAAATGTTCTTTGTGGGATTTTCAAAGCGGGAGGAGTTATTACCGTGATACCCTCCCGCGCCCCCTTTTCTTCCATTCCGCCACGTTTTGTGTGGTTTTTGGTGTATTGGTCACTTAAACATAGGGTTTCTAATAACTTGAATTCACTTTCCTAATTTGATTTGATTGCTGGTTGGAGAATGGCGTAGTTGTTATGTTCCAAACAATGTCCTTTTCTGCTACAGGTACCTATAACCCCCTTTTTCCGCACAAGAAACGATTATTCCCCTATTTTGACAATTACCCTGTCCACATGTCCAACTTAATAGGGCCGAAAGTCCACTGGCTTTTGGCATTATTATCAAATTTTTGAGGTCATAATGGGAAAAAGTGATTATGACATCAAATATTTGATTATGATGCAGTAAGCCGTGGGCTTTTGACCCATATGTGGCAAGGTAAATATTACAAAATCTGTGATAATGACATGAGCTTGACAACTTGATTTAATATTTTGTAATTACCCCTCAAGTTCAACGTTTCGCTCTATCGCTTTTCAGCGCGATTTATGACGTCATATACAAGAGGGACCACCCAAGATGAATTTGGTACAATCCGCGCATAACTGTATCTTTTACTTAGTATCTTTCTTTGAGCCAATTATTTTGTTTTTCTTTTCGGCTTAGCTTTTTTTCGGAGCTAGCTTGATTGTATGTTAGTATTGGCCGGAGAAATTCAGTAAGGTGAGCTTTGGATAAACATGGAGAAATATTCGGAGCAGTAAAGATTCGCTAAGGATTTTTGTAGTTACGAAACTGTGATGTGAATTAGAGGCAACTTAACCCAGCTAATGTACAATAACATTAAAATTAATTGAGATAATTATTTAGAAATACTACCGGTTCAGCCTGCTGTAGCATTACTGGTGTATTGTTTGCAATTGTAGGAAGGAGTTTATATATTATGTGATCGTGAAACCGCTGTTGATTGCAGCGAATTACTACAGCTGGGAAGAACAGATTAGGTTGAAGCAAAGCCTAGTTATAGATCTGCAAGACAAAGTGTTCGAATGCGTTCTTGCTTATGTTTAGTTGAATCTGGAGTGTAGCCAGTATTTCTATTGAGGGGAGTATTTTTACGATTTTGATTGCACTTAACAATACATAAACGTTGCACATCTTAACTCCGTCTGATATTGGAACTTTAGAGGGGCGATTGACTCATCTTGTGTTAGCCCTGCGTTGAATTGTATTTTAATAACAACAGCGACGCAAATAATATTACTTCGCAAAATTACGAACGATTATTGAACAATTTTGAACTCTATGATGGGCTGACCGGTTAACGTATAATGGTTAGCAACATCGCTATAGGCGCAGGAGGTCTAGGGTTCGATTACCTGGTCATTTATATCGAAGGCAGCGTCGCCAATGACTCGCTTCCGCTGCGTTGCTTCCACGGAGTTGAGTTGCCCTAGCAGGCGCTCAGCCGTGGATGTTGGCCCGTTACACGATTCGGCGTACTATACCGCAAGCACAGAGAAGATTTGGTTTTTACTAAATTTAAATTCGAAAAGTTACGATTTTTTTTCTTTTTTGGTAAGAAAATTTGCCGACTTCGAATTTTTAGCTTTGCCAGCCTGCAATTATGTTTTGACGACAAAATAGTAATTGGTGTGAGTCACTCTATACGTTTGGTCACTTTGTAGTTTAAATTTTAGCGGTTTTGAGTGATTCAGTGGCAGCAGCAGTAATTTAGTTAGAAGAAACGGCGTTGTTCACGCTTCTCAGTAACCGACCCGCTGAGCCCCCATACAGCGAAGTCCATTTTGAGTTGAGAAAAGAAGTTCCAACGCATTCCAAAACACAGAGTTAAAGTTCAGGGAAAGATTTTTGCTTTTTCAGAAGTGTTCTGGCTAGGAAAGTGTTTCTATACGTAAAAAGAGTTTCAGCAACACTCAGTTTTGTCAAAGCAGTAAATTTGTAATTTCATCGAGAGAGTTGCTTATTACCAGACAATTTTTCATTTGTTAGTAACTTTTCGAAATTAGCGACGGGTTCCGCAGCGGAGCGTAGTTTTTGCGAACAAAATATAAACATTTAAGAACGAAATCGTCTTAATTTCAAGTTTCGATTTTCTCTGTCAGTGGGAAACTGTGAATATACTTCTCAGACTTCTCAGTATCAGGAACATGGCCTAGCGGCCAAGGCTGTATTAAGACCCGGGAACGGGACTAATTTTTCGGGGCCCCAATCAGCAGCGGACTTTTTCTTACTTTTGGAGGTCGCCGTTGCCCCCTTGTACCCACCCTGCTAGCGATATTACGAGCAGGTTACAGATTGTACGTGACGGGTTCGATTCACGGCTGAAGCCGATCGCATTTCACAAAATACCTGACTCGAGGAGCGCAAGCTCACTTCGCTCTAGGCTTAATTACAGATGGATGTTCAGTGCAATTGAAAAAATAGCTCAAGTTATTTATTTTCCCTTCACTCATATTCAATATCACATTTTCTGAGGCGCGTAGTAGAAAAAACTAATTTTTGAATTTTGTAAAGTTTCAAATTTAGGAGCATGTTTACGTAAAAAGCTTTGTGTAAATATGTGATTTGCGATATAACCGCGACGTTATCATGTAAAAAGATGTATGACGTATCGATGACGTCACTATGCATCCCATGGATGTACTCGCCACGGACGAATTAACTGATTTAATATTGGAACTGCACTGTGATACAAAAGGTAGGAAATTTGTCGAGTTACGAGACAATTGAGTGAACAAGCATTTATTTGAGTGAGAAGGTGGTACGTTTGATTTCCGGCATAGTTGATTAATCTGATTCAAAATCTTGTTCCCTCTGATGTCATTGGATCATCTAGGGAGAAGGAGGCCAAGCCTTTAATTTTTTTGTTATAGGTGTTGATGCGCTGATAACGGAAAGGATAATCGAAGAAGCATAAATCTTTTTTGATTCTCAGCCCTCACTTAAAATTTCTGGATGCGTCCCTGCTCATAGATGCTTATCAGAGAAATTCGGATTTAACCTTTCGAAATCTTGATACGATCCAAGTCCAAATCCAAAGTTTTATAAGAATCTAATCCAAATTCTAAGCAATCTCATACAATTTGCATTTTTGTTTCAATATTCCAATAATGATCATGCAACGAAAATTCAAATCCTGTCCAAATCCAATCGATAAAAATATTCAAAAATCTAATCCGCTAAAAATGACAAAATCTGGTCCAATTAAATTCAAATCCATGAATATCTCTGATGTTTACAGTATGCTGTTAATTTTTAGCACGGAAGGATAGCCATCTTAAATTTGTGTACATCTTCAGTTTTGTTTCCATGGGCCCTATTAGTGACATGAATCCCCTAGAATTCGATGTTTGTCGATGCGTTTCAGGCTTTACCTGTGGCGTCGCCGGGAGGCACCTGGATACTGCTTCTCCTTAACGAAACATGATCTGAAACATTCTTAATACATCGATAGTACTGTAAAAAGACCGTAATGTTTGTAATTTTTGGCCTATCGTGATTTATCCTACCCTAAATTTTACGCTAGCGACGCTCCTGGGCATTACTAGCATTTTTACAAAATGCAGCATGAGCTTAGTATTAGTGCTTATTTCTCTGGCTGGTATAGTGCATGGGCAGGGATTAAAATATTAAAGCAATGTTTTGATTTTGATAGAGGAGCTATTTCTGTGAATGACTTCATAATTGCGAAGTTTGCAGCGTTTGTTTAGGGTTAAGCGTAGCCCCTAGCTATGATTTCGAAATGTATAGCCATCACCAACATATGCGTATTTAATATAAGAGCGATTTAATGCCTGGTTTTCGCGTTATAAGTCCTCGCCAATTTATTCTAGCGTATTTTCTTTAAGCTTTGTCGCTTTGCACATCATAAAATCACGTAAAATGGTATAAACGATACATTTACCCTCTCCTCATGTCCAATTATTGAGGGCTGTAGGACCGCTGTTCTTGGTCTAGTTTCTGCATCAAAATCAATTTTTTTAAGTTATAATCACTTTTTTTAACTATCAAAAAATTGATTATGATGCAGAAACTAAACCAAGAGCCGCGGATCTAAAGCCCACTAAAATTGAAATACGGCCAGGGCAATTGGCGAAAAGTCGAAATTGAAAAATGCATACCCCGTGCTAGATTTTGCTTTATTATTGAATGGAAATCGTACAGGAATGAAACATCAACTTTATTAATTCATCTGTTGTTGACTACATTTTACAGTACTAACAACAAACGACTGATTTCTTCATTTTTATTCTCCTGCCAAGAGAAAACAACGGAGGCGCTGTAGGCATAGGACGAATCCAGACTCGCTCAAGAGTTGCCTTTATTTATGAGTTTTTCCGGTTGAATTTTCGTTTCTGACTTCCTTATTCTGCTGCTAGGTACATTCGACCTACCTGGAATAGCTAACGTGTGGCAAATGTGTGGTTTACCCCCAAGTTGTGTGTTCAAACAAAGTCATATTGGGGCCCCCTGCAGTATCAACCGGTTTCTAGCTCAGAGGTGTGATTTTTATTGTTTTGCTTGACATCAGAGCTGTAAATTTGCAAAGTTATTAAAACTTCAAAGTTATATCCGAATTTCGCGATCGAGCTTGTTTGAAGTTTTTTCAAACGATAAACACAGGTGTTTTTTTATACAGGTTTAGATAATAACTAGTTAATTTTCGAAAACTAAGCCATAAAGTTCGTTCTACGTCGGTAGTTCACCGTAAGGAAGTCATGTTCATGGCTGTTACTCGAGTATATGTCGCAAATATAAGAGAACCAAATAATCTTTCGTCCACCTGTGCTGTATTTTTCGACTATATTGTAATGTGTAAAGCTATTAAATTCAAACAAAACCCACCGCTTCTCGCGAAGAACAGATAATATCGTAAGAAACAGGTGTTTTCAAATTGCATTTTGGAAGCACTATTTTTAATTTTTTGTGCGTTTTAATTTTTCGTTAAATAGGAAACCCATAAAACTTATAACCTAATCAACTTCGGTGTATTGCTATAATTTAAATGTTTTTGAAATTCGTTTGCATAAACAAAAACAAAGTAATCAGAGGCAAACCTTTTTGTAAACTTGAATAGGCTACTAATTTATTTTCTAAACAAAGCTGTCTGGAAAATAATTGTAGTTACCAGAACTCTGACTGTCGAGACAGTGAGCAACTAAACATAAAAAAAATCAAATCTTCATTATACTCGCGGTATTACACTGAAGAGTGTAACGAGTGGCGGGGCCCATCTCTGCGGCTTAGCGCCTGGGCGACATAGTTTCGAAAAAACGTCGCAGCGGTGGCGAGCCCGTTTGTCCCGGTGCCCATTTGTCCGCAACCCATTTGTCCTGGTGCCCGTTTGTCCTGTCTGGGACCCAATTGTCCGAAAACCGTTGGCGACACTGCGCCAATTTGGCCGGCTCGGGAATCGATCCCTAGACCTTTTGCACCGACCACATGGGCTTGACAACTGAGCTAACCGGACCGTTATTGTGGGTGAATGGGAAATGTGGCTTTTATTTAGGGTGTTTATTTCAAAAGCAGTGGCGTCCGGGAGGGACGGGGGGAACTGGAACACTAACCCCGTTTTTGGCGTAAAAAGACGTTTTTTTCAGAGATTTATCACTAAAAGCGAATATAAATTGGGGCTCTGATTGTCAAAATCTGGCCCTGCCTCCCCCCCTGAGTTTTTCGCTACTACGGCCTTGTCCGAAAGTGACAAAAAAACGAGTGCTGTGTGTTTGTTTTAAAATACTCATTTGATCTACCGGTATATACAAAAACAATGACAATGTTTTGTATTTAATATTTTTTGACTCTGCTAACAATGTTTACGGTTTTGCTGGGTATTTTTAGGATTTTTTGTTAACACATGCCTGTAACTACAACATTATTCGGTTCAAAGATACTATAATGGTTTGTGGCTGGCACACTCTTACGAGTGCGGCAAAGCGTAGAAAAAACTCGTATATCTGAGATTTTTTAGTTTTTTTTTGTCTTATGAGAAAAGCAAGCTTAAACGGTTTTTATGACTTCAGAAATAACATTTTAGTTCGATTGTTAGCAAGTTAAAACAGTTTTTTAAAACTTAATCCCTGTTTTTGATTTTGTTTGTTCCTTGTTAGGAGGTAAATGTTGACTGTTTTCTTGGTGTTTCATAGGTATGTTTTGCTTTGTTGCTTCGCGTTCAAATTGTTGGCTTTCACTGCTTTATCAGTCATTTGAGAAATTATTTGTCATACTCCTTGTCCATTTGTCATCTTGTCGATTATAATTATATAATAGGAAATAACAGCTTCTGATGCTGAACTGTAGGAGTGGGTTCGAGTTTTATTTGCGACCTTGTGGAAAGGACTCTGATGGCTGCAGGGAGACTAAACCCACTTTTTAAAAAATAACGGCAACAAACCCCCAAATAGGTTCTGCACCTTATGTTGGCCTGATAATACCACGCATTGGCTAGGAACAGTCTTTTACGCTAGAAGATATCATTTATTCCCAGTGCCTGTACAACAGCCCTTATTTTGTGAACGGACATTACGTGTGATTGTAACATACAAGGCTAGATTTTGCGTTATGGTTTTACGGGATTTTTTCTGGAGATAGTTTCACTTAACTCACTTTGTTCTATTAAGACCTAGAGATAGATTTTTTAGCAAAATGGTTAAATGTTTTCACAAAATAACTGCAAATTTCAGAGGGTGTTCTTTTTTGCGACCATGTTTATTTCAGGTAGAGAATCAATTCAATTACAGAACCAGACAGATAAAAGGCACTTTTGTTATTAAATAATTGTTTTGAAAGTCTACGGTATCGAAACTGTCGGGATGATAAATGTTTTCGTTTTGAATTAGATAAAATCAGTTGCAAACTGACCACAAAGCTGTGTTAGTCTTTTTACCTACCATCTGTGTACATGAGCAACACAAGACTGTCATTTGATAGTCCTTAGTGTGTGTGGGAGAGGCGTCTTCTGTGTAAATTTTCCACATTGGGTCAAAATTTGATCCCAAAATCGAGATTTAGTCGGATAACGAAAAGTTATTATCTCAAAAAGAAAATACCAGCCGCCAATCTATCAGCAGTAATTTGATCAGGCATGACTCGCAAGGAGACGAATCAGCGGTTTTTGTGTAGACAGTTACGCTTCAAATGAGCAGAAATTGGCGGTTTGGAAAGATCGAAATTATTCACATAGAAAAAATGTTGTTTTTTTGGTTGTGCAACGATGCAATAGTTACTACATTGTACTTATGATAGTAAATTTTATTATGGCAGCTACAGTTTGGCAAATGGAAGAAGAACATATACCTGCTGGAGTTTTGAACCCAGAAACCTTTCAATTGCAACCTAGCCCACTTAAACGTTAAATGACGTTGCAATAACCTATCTATTTCTTCATGTCTTTTTATTCTAACCTATTGGTTGATTGAGCATCCATTGAAAGTCATTTACATTGCACTGCTGCGAAATACTTGCCACCACGGGTGCTTTTTTAGCAGCTTTGTCACCCAAAATCCGAGCAGCAAAAAACGAATAACGCAAGTGCGCTTTTAAGCACATAAAACTCGCTCAAAAGCTTTGACTTTCATTACCTTTAGCAAGTTATAGCTTTGATATCACCTCTCTTCCATCGCATTCCTGTCCCGTGCGTTAGAAATGCGTTGCAATGCTTAGTCAGAATCACATTTCCCCAGCGATTGCGAACTGGCATTAAGTTACATGCAGTTATACTAAGCCTAGCAGTTTTCTTGAACCAGAATTGAAAAAACTTTCTACTTTTTGTAAAATCAAAAATTTCCTTGTATCTAATATTTTCTAAAGATCCGTAGCATTTGAATAACACTACTGCGCGTTTCGGAAAAAGCTGTTCGAAGTTTTGTATGACCATATTCGAAATTTGAATGTGTGTTGACAGTTCTGTAGAGCGTGGGCGCATTGCAAATTATTGTGTCTTACGCATTGGCAGATCTAGGGGCTAAGGAACTTCCAAAACCCCTAAATTTTTAATTTAACGTATTATACAATTACGGGAAATGGTTGCTTCCAGTAACAAAAGGGCTCAATGACCAAAGGTCAGAGCATATATATTTATTTAAAAACACAAAGTAAAAATCATCAGGAGGTATCTTATTCAATTCTATTTAGATAAGATACCTCCTGATGATCCGCTGAGGTGAAACAATCAGTAGAGGTTTTTTCTTTTTTACTTTGTGTTTTTAAATAAATAATTTAACGTATTAGCACATTATTGCTTCGATACTTCAATGCGCCCAAAACCGCTAGGGCTACCTGCCGTCCCGTAATTGACGTCTACCGTTCTGGGCTGGGCCGGTTTTGTCCCGGAATTTGGAAATTACTGACAACCCCTCGTACTATCGGGAGTTTGCTAGTGCCTTGGCCGGCCAACCGCCGACAAACTTTTTTCGAGAATGCCCTCCTTGTTTAGAGGATTATGCCTCTAACTCTAGCATAAGGTTTTGTGTAACATGTCCTAAATACTGCAAAATAAGCATGTATTCAATTCCTACCCCCTAAAAAATCTTGCATCTACCCCCGAGTTTTCAGTCATGGTTGGTTAAAAATATTACCAAGGGAGGCTCAAAATGCAGCCGGGCAACCAAAAGCGTTTACGATTTTAGCTTGAGGCAATTGGTGCTGCTAGTTGAGATTCTTGCTTGATATGATGCCATGCTGGAGCGCGAGATATTTATTATTTAATAATGATGTCATTGTACTTGTTGTGAGTCATAACTTCCTCTGTGATTGAATAATGTCCGCTTCAAAGCCAAAAACACTCATTTGACTCCGGAGTCATTTAAAATTTGCTTACCCTCTTTTTTTAATCCGATATAATTCGGTTTTGTAACATCGTGAACTTTAGTGTGTAGGCTACCAGCAGCTTGGTTGAGCAGTTAGTAACGCTTGATAACGGATAATGGGTGGTAGGATCTGTACTGAATCGACTACTTTGAGTACCGGTAATCAGCGATGGCGGAAGCATTTCTAAAGTGGGGGGGCCCAAAACCAATGACCAGATTTTCGTCACCGACAACCAAGGCTGGCAGTGGCGTAGTGAGAAATTTTAAGGGGGGAGGCATATTTTCCACGCTTTTTCCAGCGTCTTTTTTTAGCAGAACTAACTTTAAGCTGATTAAGAAACAAGAAAAGCTCTAGGGGTCCGTGTGCATGCTCCCCCGGAAAATTTTTGAAAAGTTACATGCTGTAATGGCTATTTTAGTGCTTTTTGAATAATTTTCGAGCAAATTTTGTTTTAAATTTTTTTACTCTAATTCTGAGCGCTTCGCCAAATATGATACATTTTATTTGCACATTTTTAGTTATACCTGCTTAACGCGTAAGGCTTATAGCTATCGAAGAGGTTCAAACTTATAGAAAAATTGCATGCGTCACAAACATTTTTGAAAATGGCTGGTGTGAGGATACATACTCCTCATCCTACCCCTCTGGATTCGCTCCTGGCCATAAGCTACTGAAACCATCAAAATAATCTGGCATATTTCAGTCACTTGGCACCATTAGTATTGTTCCTTATTACTAAAAGGCAGAGTCAAAAGGGGGGCATGGCACAATGGCCCCGCCCCTAAATACGCTCCTGAAGGCCGGATTTAGACAATGAGAGGCCCTAGGCCAGGGATGGGCAATCTTTTTCGGTCCGCGTGCCAAAATCGACCTTCCGCGTGCCAAGGAACAGTTTGCGTTTCCCTTGAAAATATCGGTGAAGACCAAAAAAAGGTCTTCACGTCCTCAGATGTCCGGTTTTCCCCTGAAAGCACCGGTGAAGAGCAAAAAAAGGACTTCACATCCTCTAATGTCCTACAAAACAAAAATATATGGGTCATACGTTGGTCAGTGAGACTTCTGCTGCTGCTTTTCCGTTGATTCGTTTCCGTGATTTGGCTCGCGTGCCAGAGAAACGAGCTCGCGTGCCACGCGTGCCAGGAGTTGCCCATCCCTGCCCTGGGCTATTTGATCACACTGATTGGAAGAGCAAAAAAGGTCTTCACGTCCTCAGTTATCCTGTTTTCACTGAAAATATCGGTATAGTGAAGAGCAAAAACAAGGTATACACGTCCTCAAATGTTCTGCTTTCCACTGAAAGTATCGGTGAAAAGGAAAACAAGGTTTTCATTGTTTGTGATGAGGCCCCCAATTTTCTCCGAGGCCCTAGGTTTCAGCCTGCTTGGCCTATATGTAAACGCACAAATTAGATCCCTTTTTGAAAAAAAGTGGGGGGGGCCAGGGCCCCCCTGTTCCGCTACCTATGCCGGTAATCAAAACTACCAGCGGCTCAATTAATCTATCAACTTAGCTCTAGTTTCTGCATCATAATCAATTTGGTGATGTAATAATCATTTTTTTAAACTATGACCTTAAAAAATTGATTATGATGCCGAAATTTGAATTAAGAACCGTGGGCCTAATTATGCCCACTAAAATTGGGTTTGTGGACAGAAAAAGTGTCGCTGCAGCTTGCAGCAGCGGTCATCACACGCGAACTTGTATTGCAAACTGTTAACATACCTTGGCATACAGTGCGTCCATCACCGGACCACATAATTTTATAAAAGGAAGATTGTACTGACTTGTAGTAGACGAAATACAATAGCTTTTGAAAAAGGAGCGTTTGCAGAAGTTTGCACTATCAAAATCAAACTAGCACTTAGCACAATTTTTTGCTTCAAATTGCATGAACATCATGCTTTTTGCTTAATTTTTGCTTCATAAATGGCTAAAGACTGATTTAAAAAACCGATATGCTGACAGTTTAATGACTAAAACACTCCTGTAGTTGAAACGAGAGGAAAAGTTGTGAATTTAAGTGAAAAACTGAAAGATTTTTTGGAATTGCAAATGTTAATTTCTTTATGATTTATTGCAATGCAGTTTTTGTTCTCAGCGTTTATATAGTTTCATAGGCCTGTAATACCGACCACATATTTTTTGTTTTAGCAAAATATTTACTGGTTTTCTGTCAATTAGTGGAGAGTTCCTCCCATTAAGGTTCGTGGTTCGTAGCCCATATATAAATAAGTTGAACTGCTCCAAATTTCGCGTTTATGCTATAATTACTTAACTATGTTACTAATGGACATAGAAAATGTTGGCATAAAATTTTCAAGTTTTATTATTCGCTTTTTAGTTTAAACAGTTAAATTATAGGCGATCATTGTGGCCAATACGAAATAACCACGTCTACGATAGTGTCATAAAAAACCACAAGAGCGCTTTTGCTGGTCGCAACGCTGTCAACTACAATCGTTCAGTTGGTCTGTTTGATTTATAGGTTAACATGCTAGGTCATCTCTTCATATCGGTCTAAGTTTGATACCTTTAGTGAAAACAGTTGACGCAAATTGTCATCAGCATTGATAGCGGCCTCACATTCTTTACCGCAGCTACGGTTAAACGATTGCGTTTTGCGCCTTTAATAAGCTTACCGAAGCGGAGTTTTTTACAAAAAATGCTGATATCTTCGCCACCTAATGTCTGAGTTTCTTACTACCAGTATTACAGTACCTTGGCAAAACAGAACTTCTACCGCCTTAGCTAGCTCTGCTCTTCTGATATGACAGCTGAATTTTTATGCTAAAACATCTTAAAGGTTTTGGCTTTTTTATTTCTCTCGGTTTTATCTGGACTCTCTCGTTTTTAGATGATGAAGAGGAGTCTCTTCAGATGCAGCCAACATCTGAGAGAGGAAGAAGAAGAGCAATGCTAGATGATGGAAGACCTCCAAGCTGTGGAACGTCTTTAGGTAATAACTTAATGAGAATCGAGTTTTAAACTTGCCAACACAATTAGAGTTCAGAAACGTGTTTGTGTGTTACCGTATTTGTAAGAATACGCGATGTGGATACATTTTTTCTCCCAGCAAACCACTGGATCTATTTAACTGGAAATACTGGAGCCGCAAGTCAGTATAATTTAGGAGTAGCAATCACAGATGCAAACAAAACTTGGCTCGCGCTTGATCAACTTATTTCAGATTTTGATTGTTTTTTCCATAATTTTTTTGTGTGAAATGTAGAAGATTTGGGTTTTATGTGTCAAAAATATTATAGTTTGGTTAAGCATTTTAATAAGCGCTTTAGTAGTTATAACCTTTCTATTCTTCCAGGAGTGATCAAGGAAGGTTTGCCCAGCTCCACCACCACAGAGGAAGAGGTGAAAAAAAGAAGCAAAGCAGGAGGAGCTAGGAATGGCCATCGAAATGGTAAGTTGCAAACTGTTGACCGACGTTAACGTAATAGGAAAAAATTGAAACAAAGTTGACGCTGCAAACGCGCATTAACTTAATTGCCTGAATAAGGAGAAAAAAGCAAAGCAAATACTCTTTTAACAAAATTAAACATTTCGGCATAGAAATAGCTGTCATCATCACCAAAACATTAGGGATATCTTCAGCTGTAGGTTTATTAACGATATTCTTTTTATTAAGAAGCAATTATTTGTAAGAACTGTGGGTAGGCCCATATCTATGCGCATTTTCATTGCATGTAGTGTTAATTAGCGTGTCTTTTGGGGGAAAACCTTTTATGTCCAAGCAACTACACTATTAGTTTATTATGATGCGTAGTATAGACACTTTTATTCTGTGGACAACAATATATTGTTTTACAGAGAAAGAAAAAACAGCTGAATTTTTAAAACCAGCAGATGTAGGCGTGCATCCTTCGTCAATTAACCAAATACACCACGGATTTGGAAACTCGGGAAACGGCACTTCTCTCGCTAGTGGTAAGACGTTTGGGAAATTAACGAACCAAAGTTAATTAAACTAAAGCATCCGAAATGGTGAATATTCCATCGTCAATTTTGTCCTGTTTGCTTTGTGCTTTGTGTTTTCTGGGCTTAGAAAAGTTTATCACACTTTGTATTGTATTAGAGCATGACGGATTGAGTTATAAATTATTTCACATAAAAACTGCTGGGCTGAATTTAGTCATTAATGGTTGTGAAAACAGGTACACCTTGCTAACTAGTGGCTGCTATTGCAGGCAATGTAGTTACTCGCTGCTCAGTAGAGATTAACCAATTAGACGTATTAGTACTAAAGCATTTGGTTTGGAGTTACAAACTCGAGTTTAATTCTCGGATTGGAGAAAATAAAAACCGTGTCGCCAGCTGCATTGTTGCAGCATCTTTTGCGTCCACAGCTGCGCCGCCTGCGGGCTACATCGCGGTGATATGCTACGTAATTTCGTGACACGCTTATCAAACAAGAAAATGAAAATTTTGTTTCGTAGTTTATCTTTTAAACAAATCACTTTACATGCAAATGCATGAGGACAGCAGATATTAAAATTTTGTTTTGTTACTTTGCAGGCAACAATCTAGCCGAGGGCCGTGCTGATCAGCTCCTCCCCCCGAATATGGTGACGGAAGGTGGCAACAAGCCCCCATTTGATTCAAGGCAAATGCCCATGCCTATGTTAGTATTGCTTTGAATTGTACTACGCATGTTGTCTTTAAAAAAACAGATCTCAGCACTTATTAACCGGTTTTTAAGCAATTTGCTACTGAATCAGGTTTTAAAACTGCTTAAACTTTACCAATGGTTAATTTTTGAGACAGACATGTTTGCGGGCTATAAAATGTTTCAACTATTACTTTAAACAAAACCCAGGCCAAGAAACACCACTTCAAAGCTTCAAGTTTCGCTTCTTTGTGCTACTACTTCTTTTTACAAATGATTGTAGCCATTTGTCTGCAATTATCTTTATCTTCTAATACCATGGTAGCGACTTGGCGCCATTACTTCAAGATTTTATCTCCGAACGTCTTACTTAAACGTTGAATTTGATCTCTCAGAGCAAAGTAATTCAAAATTGAAAATGATTGAAAATGTAATGGCTACTCGAAGCTCTTATTACGAAAATAATTACGTTAAAACGATTTTATATTCCTAATTCGTAACCCTAACGTTAAAATAACGAGGTTACTAAGAAGGTGAAATGAGACTTAAATGGCTCTAAACTACTTAGTTGGTTGAAGATTACGCTATCGGTGCGGGAGGTTTGGGTTCGATTCCCAGGCCGTTCAAATCGGACCCAGTGTCGCTCGCCACCGTTTCGATATTTCTTTTGTGCTGTGTTGCCCGGGCATAAGCCGCGGAGATGGACCAGTTACAAGCTTTGGCGTAATACCACGAGTTGAATAAAGATTTGATTCTGATTGGGCTGCAAACTTGAAGGGCACCAACTTGACGTTCAGCATTAAAGGGAACTTGTGGAGAACAAGCCGGCAAGTTTACTTGCTATGCCTTCGGAAAAGATACGTTCTCCCGTCGTTGAGGTGGGCAAGTGGCCGGTAACTCTTAAGCGAGCAAGCTACAGCGCTTTGATTGATTTTTCGTGATAGGATAAATATACGCCTGAAGAAAAAAGCTTTTTTTGCGGTTTCCCTCCTTGGTTTAATCAACTCTCATTTCCTGTTTTTGCAAATACTTTTTGCTATTATGCTTATTCCTAGTTCGAGATAATTGGTAATCTAAAGCGCATTTAAAGCAACTACTAGACCAAAACTTTTTTTACGATTGAAAAATTTTTTTAATTTTTTTATTAGGAGCCAAGGAATAAGTCGTAGCCCCATATTGTCGGATGTATCGCTTATTCCACTTTCTCCTCAGCCTCTTGCTGGAATGACCGGAATGAACCAGTTCAATCCGGATTTGTATATGAGTGGCTTTTCCTCTCCCACTATGTCTATGTTGTCACAGGCGAGAAATCTCAGTCCAAGACACTCCATTCAAGGTAGGTCTAATTATTTTTTTGCCCAATTGGTATTTGAAGTTTTTTACATAATGTATTGGTTGGTGCAGAGTAGCCATTTTTACAGAATATTGGGACGGAAAAAATTGGGTTTTTACATTTTTTGTTTCTTGAAAAGTCGAAAGGCCACGTTAAAATGAATCGTAATGCAAAGTCTGCTTGCGCGCTTTGATTTCCTGCCCAATATTTTGATGTAACGGGCTAACAGCAGTGCGATAATACTTTTAATGATATTTTAATAATAAATGCACACCAGTGATCCAGTTTCTTAACAAGAAATTACGCCAACAAAAATCAGTAAAGTTATGGGAAGCTACACAGTTTTAAACGCATTTGACGTGGTACACGTGAAACTTGCGTTGGTGAGCGTAAACGCTGTGCTCTCTTCTTTATTGGTTCGGCTAACCAATATGTTTGACAACTTTATGAGCTCTTCTATTAATTGCTTCTAGATATGGAAAAGATGAACCATTCTTTATACGGACTTCCCTTTAATATGGGGCAAACTGGGCCTCAAGGTCATATGCCTTCCTTTTCCAACGGACTGCCAGCTCAAGGAATGAATCCATTGCTTTACTCTCAGTTGATGCAACAACATCAACAAAAGTTATTAGCCATGTCCTTGGAAAAACCAGATGAATTAGGAAGGTTTCCAAGCCCATTATGCAGGTAAACGTTCGATTCTGAAATATGTTGTCCAGTAGCATCATTTCATTGCCGGTTTGGTCAAATTGAACCCAGAGTTGCCAACGGCTCGCCACCGCTGCGATATTTTTTCGGAGCTGTACGTTGCCCAAGCGCCAAGCTGCGGAGATGACAATTCGAGTTGACCGATAGAGTTTGCTTTTTTGTAAAGTGTAAGGCGGCAAGACTCGTAGCAAAAATCACATTGATAACACGAAGTACGGCTTTCTTGAACTTTAGTTTTGAAGCAACATTAAACTGCTCTCTACAGCGCTGCTATTTGTGGTTGTTTGGTATATTGTTATACTTAATGCTAGACCGATTTTTATCAAGCGGCAAATTGGAAAAAAAAACAACAAACTAGAAACAAAATGAAAGCGGAAGACATTAAAACACCACAACTTTTGAATTCTGCTTTCTTACGCTTATGGCGTCGTAGAGCGTAAGAAGCGAACTTTTTAACGATGCGAAACAAATTGAAGAAATCGTTTGAGGAAGAGCAGACTCGGCGACCGCGTCGTCTTATTTCAACAACTCTCGTGGTCTTTCGCTCCTCCTCACCGTCATTTTTTTGTTTTATGAGCATCCGTGTATCTCGAGTTTTTTTTTTGTCCACAATAGAAGTGCACCTACCTACCTGCGTCCTATATTTTCAGGTCCAGAGCTCGTAAGCGACCTCTTTCGATCTCCCCAGCCTTTTCTGATGGTCTTGATATTAATACTATGATTCGTACATCGCCTAATTCCTTGCTACCTTACGTTAATGGTTCTGGCTTGGGCCACTCACGATGCTCGTCTGCGGCCAGTGGAGGAAGTTATGGCCATCTTGCGGCCGGAGGCATAAGGTACGTACAAAAAGGAAGTGACCCAAGTTTCGTAAAATAGTTTGAATTGTTTTGAAAGTATTAACGTACGAGGTGGTTGGCGTGGTGGTTAGGAACACCGCTTTTGGGCCAGGAGGTCTGGTGTTCAATGCCTAGGCCGGTCAGGTTGAACACAGTGTTGGTGTTGCCAACGGCTTGCCAACGCTGTGTGGTTTCTCCGGAGCTGCGTTGCCTCGGCCCTAAATCTCGGAGATGGGCTACGCTACTCGCTGCACGCTACTCGTACCTCGAGTGCAATGAAGATTTTTAAATGTGCTTAAAGTTGAATGAAATTTTTTGTATTAAAAGAAAATTTATCTTAATAGTTAGACGAGAAAAGGAAAAAAGTTGTTAGCATAACCAAAAAAGTTTTCAATGTCTTGAAGGTCCAGATCTACAGTAATTCATAATTAAAATATTTGAAAACAAAATAATCCTACATGCTGTTTCGCGCTATAGCACTCTTCTGGATTTGAATAATTTGATATTTTTGTTTTCAGTCCATCTGGTTATCTGTCCGGTTATAACACGCCGATGATGACATCACCGCAACTACAGTTTTTTTCGCGACAAATGTCAATGCCCGGGTACATGGCTGGCTTGCAAAGCGGGCAAATTGGAGGAGCGCCTATGGACAAAGCAGACGCATCCATTCCAAATCCGTTTTTTCCCATGGGTGGAATGCAACGGGGATTCCGTCAACATCCTGCAATGTCAGTACCAGGGCAAAACCAAAACAACCCAGTCCCGCAGTCTGGCAATGTTGCCAAGGTAGGTCACGTGTTTTTGATTTAAGTTTGAATGTAGAGGAATTAATACCGCACTAGTCAACTGGGCACTTGTTGGTCACCCAAGCCAGCTAATTTTTTAAGCCACGTAAAATTGCAGCTATTTGTAAAGTATACATGCATCATGAAAAAAAAGACCTAGGTGAGCATCGAACTTGTGAAGCCAGCTTCGGAGCTCAATTTGCCAACCGTCTTTGGCAGTAAAGTCTTTTTCAATTTTGGTGGGAGCAAATACGTCATGAGCTCAGACAGCAACTTCAAAACGGTTCCACAAAAAAGAAAGAGGTTGGTTGAGGAGATGATAAGGAGAAGAATAACTACTTTTAAAACTGGCTTCAGCAGCATGGTGTAGCAGATACCCTAGTCTCTTATAGTCATAAGAGTCGAAGAGGCCTTACCGTATTGAGCGTCTTTTATCTAGTCAGTGCTCAAGTAGGGCGATGGTAACAGAGTAAAGAAACAATATTTTGCCATTTTAAAATAGGTATCCAGCATATCTTTTGCTTTATATACTTGTTTATTTATTTTTTCACTTTTCTTTTGTTCAACTGTTTATAGTTTAATTTTATTTTTTAAGAATTTGATGAAGCACCCAGCGGATCAAGGCAACCAAGCGCTCCGTTACAACAGCAGCAATAATAACAGCAACATGGGTAAGTTGCCCCAATTTTGTATTTAGAAGGCTTCGAAGTTGACCCCTTATTTGTACCTGCTGCTATGTTTTAAATGTTTGGGTGCATGGCTAGAGAGATCAGGGCCCAGAGGCGTTAACCACTTTTATAGTTTGTTTCTATTTAGGCCGTTTGTTTCGAAAACTTTGCCCAAGCACCCAAATTGAGTTGGTAAAAGATGGCTTCTAAATCATTCATTTACCAACATCAGCCTTTAGTTGTTTTCTTATTGCAGTAGTGTTATTTTATTATTATTTGCAATATGTCTTATAATTTTACACTATCAGCAAATCAAAACAAACATCAACTATTCATAAAAAATGTGAAACAAAACTAAAGAAAAACGAGTAAATTTTATTTGTAAGTGTAGGAAGTATTGATACATCATTTACATTTGACAACTTTTTTAGTTTAATTCCACAGACATTTTTGAAACTGATGATTATTGTCACAATTCAATGATGGTTTTTTAACATGGTTATTTGGTTATTTTTTTTTTTGTGCTTATTCTTTCACCGAGACGTTATCGTCACACTTGAATGATATGACGTATTATTTTGTGCAGGTGTGTCGCCTGGTACTCATCATAATAACGATGACAATGAAGCTTTATATGAAACGAATTGTGAATGGGAGGGTTGCGACAAGGAATTCGACACTCAGGAGCAGTTGGTTCAGGTAGACTAAAAATCAAGTTAGCGTTCGATGTTGTTAGACATATGCAGGGGCGTATCCAGGGGGAGGGCCGCGGCCCCCCACAGACAAATGTACAAAACTTTCATGGTGTAAAGGTGATGTACGTATAAAGGACAATCTGAGGGCGTGATGACCTTTTTTTTGCTCATCATTTGACTTTGGGAGGAAAATTGGACATCTGCGGACGTGATGACCATTTTTATTTTATTTTATTTTTTTGTTCTTTACTTTGGGCGGAAAACGGACGGCTTTAAATTGCGCCCCCCCCCCCCCCTTTCAAATTTCTAGGCACGCCCCTGATATGACTAGAGTTTCTCTACAATCAAAGAAAAATGTCAAGCGGCCGGTTGTGGTCAAAGATATCTTTATGGGCGCGCTGGGTCTTTGGTTCGATTCCTGGGCCGATCAAATCGGACACAATGTCGCTAACCAACTCGCCATTGTTGTGATTTTTCTTCGGAGCTGTTTTGCCTAGGCGCTTAGCCGTGGACCCTGCCACTCGTTACAGGCTGCGGAGTAATACAGCGAATGCAGTGAAGATTTGATACTTTGATTTGAAGAAGAATACTGGTTCATAAAACCTGTCCTTAGGTATTAAATTTTAGGACGCTATTTTTTCATTTTTTTGAATATGATTTGGTGACGTTTCCAAATTGCCGGTGATCGTGGGTTGAGCTGCCTCAACAGACTTTTGCTTTGACTTAAAGCACTCTATGGTAAAACTTTTTTGTTTTCAGCACATCAACAACGACCATATCCATGGCGATAAAAAGGAATTTGCGTGTCATTGGAGAGATTGTGCGCGCGAAAAACGACCTTTTAAAGCTCAGTATATGTTGGTGGTTCATATGCGAAGACACACTGGAGAAAAACCCCATAAATGTTCCGTAAGTGTTTTGAATTCATCTTGAAAAAAAGGTCATTCTATACCGGGTTTACTGTGGTGGCCAGGGCTACGAACTCGAACTCGAAAGAACGCGATCATTTTGTCAAACTCGAACTTGAACTCGAAAAAAAACTTGAACTTGAACACGAACTCGAAAGAACTCGATCATTTTGCCGAACTTGAACTCCAAAAAATATTTTTTCTGAACTCGAAGTTAAACTGGAATAAAACTGTTCGAGTTCGAGTTAACTAGAAAGATATTTAAATTGTTGAAAAGAAATAAGATCACTACGAAGTATAGTTTGTTATTCAATTGTGACCACAACACTGACAATTTCGATGGTACTAAACAGCTGAGGTAAGTCTTGAACCTACTGCACGAGCGAAATATTTTTATTTTTTTAATTGCATGAGCACCGGCGATGAAAAAGTTGTCTCGATTTTGGATATTCATCTGCCTGAACTCGAAAAAGCTTATTTTTGTCGAACTCGAACTCATAAATAATTAAATTAGAGAACTCGGACTTGCTAAAATAGGTTGAACTGGAATAAAATTCGATCGAGTTCGCAGCACTGGTGGTGGCCCCAACACTTCAGTTGTAGGGCCTTGCCAGAGGACATTTTTGGACAAATTATGGGCCAAGGATTACAAACATTATATACGCTATACGCCAATAACCATTTGCATCATTTCAACAAAATCTCTACTTTTACTCAGAATACCGGTAGAGACCTTTCATGATGCTCTTACTTTTCGATTTTATTCTGTGAATAAAAGTTGTTTGGAAAGCAACGAGCTGGGATTTCAGTAGCCCCGAGAGACCTCGTAATGAGCTTGTGCTCTCAGTTGCAGAATGTTGCAATCGTCCGAAACTGAAACATTTCATTCAAAGCAATGCAATTGGTTTTAGCTTGCAAAGCGAACCTGTTACTCCCTATCTAGGCAACGTCACTGCCACTTTATGCATCGCATGAGCAGAAATGCAAATTTTTGCATAGTCATCACATATCAATGGCGACACTTGTCGACAGTGGTTTTTTAAGCTTTGACTTGAGGAACCATTGCGCAATTTGTGACCTAAAACACAGCTTTCTACACTATTCTAGAAGCGGATTTGGAGAGAACGCTGGACAATTTTGAGAAACCATTTCGGTTCCTCAAAACGTTTCAAAAAAACACTGCTTGTCGATACTGTCAAAACGTCTACAGGCACGTTTGTATCCAACTTTCTAAACATCTTTTTTGCAGTTTCAAGGGTGCTCTAAAGCTTACTCGCGACTTGAAAATCTCAAAACTCACCTGCGTTCGCACACTGGTGAAAAACCGTACATGTGTGAATATCCCTCGTGCACGAAAGCCTTCAGCAATGCTTCAGATCGAGCTAAACATCAAAACCGCACTCACTCAAATGAGGTACGTCCCTTGCTGTGTTTTACGTGACGAAAGGAGCCTTTTTCTAAGCCACACACAATTGCAAGGTTATAGTGAAGTACTGTACATGCATTATAAGGGTCCTTTTCCATAATGCATGTACTTTAGCATGTACTTTAGCAATTGTGCGTGGCTTAGAAAAAGACTTTCATCTTAATTAGTTGTTTTATTGTTAGTACGACTGTTTATTTCAAAAATCTGATCATTTTGAAATTCGTAAATTTTTTGATTATGTCTTCTATGGTTACAAATATTTATATTAGGCTCAAGTGTGTTCCTTATCGGTAAGATTGCTTTCAACTTTCGTTTCAAATCGTTTAAGTTAAAATTAGCCAAGTTATTATAATCTTTGTTTAAAAGCACACCTAACGAGCTTGAGTAGTAATTGAAATACACCTTGCAATCATTGGTTTCGTTGAATGCGGCGTCCTATCCTTCTGAGCTACGCTGTTAAGTTTAAGGGCAGAGTTATGCGTTTTATCTGACGGTTTGATTCCTGCATTTTGCTCAAACTATTTCTTGCAGAAACCATACGTTTGCAAAATTGCTGGTTGCACGAAACGTTACACCGATCCCAGTTCTTTGCGGAAGCATGTTAAAACTGTTCATGGACCCGAAGCTCATGTCACTAAACGAATGAAAGCTACCAGGGAAAGAAAGGAAAGAAGTTCAGAACTTAACATCAAGCAGGTGAATAATTTTGTATTTTGCTGCATGATTTATCCTCTTGTTTATCACGAGAAAGCGATCAATGCGCTATGCAAGCTCACGTAGGAGTTGCCAGCCATCTGTCTACCACACCAAGATGAGGCAATCCCGCTTCAACCTTTCCCAATGGCACAACAAGTGAACTTGCCTACTTGCTTTCCACACTGTCCCTTTAATGCTGAGCGTCAAGCAGGGAAGCTGCGTATACCAATTTTAAAGTTATAGGTTTGACCCGACTCGGAATCCAACCAAAGTCTGCAGCTACCGAGGCGGCCGCTCTTACCACTCGGCCATCCGAGCTGACTAGTAAGACTCTATTTGGTTGGTTTAACGCAAGGATGCCAACTTGAGCTCGCACAACCCGGGTCTTTCTTGCCGAGCTTACTTGAATTTGAGTTTGGAATTTAGCCTAAACTCGATCAAAGCCACTAGAACTCATCAACAACTCAATGATACTACTGTACTCGAACTTGGAAAATTGAAAATAAAGAAGTTGAACTTGGACTACAGGCAAATTTTTAGTGGTTACCACTGAAACTCAATCATGAGTTTGAATACAATAAATTTGTCTCCGGTTTAACGCTGATTCGAGTTTGCAGCTCCGGTTTAACGCTAATTTTTCCTCATTTATTTAAAATAATCTATCCATTCCAAACTCCGTTCTTCGCACTTACGGCCGCAACGATTGCCTTTTCGCTAGCATAGCCTTTACTGCGTGGATTAATTGTAGGATTAAGTTCAGTTGTTAAGACAATGCTATCGGTGTAGAAGGTTCTGGGATCGAATACCGGTCCGGCCAAATCGGACACGGTGTCGCCAACAGTTCGCCACCGCTGCGACGTTTCTTCGGAGCTGTTTTGCCCACGCACTAAGCCGCGGAGATTGGCCCCGCCACTCGTTACACGCTTCGGCGTAATATCGCGAATATAATCAAGATTTTTTTTTTTATGTAGACTTAGGCAGTTCAGTGTTTGTTGCTTAAGAGTAGGGGCGATATAACTACATTAGTCATTTGTGAGTTCGATACAATTAGGTCCGTACAAGCTCAGTCTTCGTTTTTTTTGGGCTATTCATTTTGCAACTACCGCAAAGCCTGCAGTTGAAATTATAAATAAACAAACTGACAAAAACTGTGGTAGCTACTTGCTTATATAAAAATCTAGATATTATATCGATTGTCCAGCATGCTCTAAATGATCGTTTATACTTGTTTTTTGTTGCTGTTGTTGTGTTTATAGGCCTAAGCTTTTATGTTTTGCTTAGGAACCTGGTGTTGAAAAAGAGAAAAAGAAATCAGAAAATGAAAACACGCGACAACACTGCCACTCGAACTCGTACTCGACTACACATCAAGCCAATGACTCGGTAACTTTTTACGAAATCTAAAAATCTTTGGTGATCTGTGTTTCATTGTTGGTATTATTTTGTTATGTTTATTATTTTCAGAACCCACCTAGTAATTTGAACCCTCGCAGCAATCAATCATCATACACGTCTGGTTCTGACGTTACACCACAAAATTCCCCGCATATGACGTCGCAGAACAATGATTCTGGGGTTGATGTGAATGTGGGAGTGAATGATGGAGACAGCGATGGAGACATAGTCGTAGACGAGAACCCCCTACCAGGTACAAATGAACCAGCAAAAAAATTATCACTTACGTACGTTTCAATCCGCTAATCCTTGGGAGGAAGCTTGGGCAGCAGCTGGAGTTGGAACCTCCAAAAATTTCAATTATCCTCGACAAAAGGCAGATACTGTGTTGAAATGCCAAGGCGAAACTAACTGAGATCTTTAACGCGATTGTGTCATCGAGTTCTGGGATAGTCTCTAGGGCTTCGACCAGCGGGTATTCAGCACAGCAGTATGTTTGGCTGCTTTTTCTGGGACATTTGTGCCACGTGTCCGTACTAGCGCAGTTACAATCTTCTAGTCGGAGAAGCAGCGACTCGATGTTTAAAGATTCACGAATATCTCTATTTTGAACCATGCTCAACAAGGTCAAATGAAAATTACTCAAGTTGTTATAGCGAGTATTTTTAATTGACATTTTTTCAAATAAAAAAAATCTGATACAATCATCACTATACTTAAGGTGTTACGCCCAAGCGTGTAACCAGATGCGGCCAGCGGGGCCTATCTACGCGGCAAGGCAGCTAGTTTCGAAGAAACGTTGCAGCGGTGACAAGCCGTTGGCAACTTTTTGTCGGATTTGACCGGCAAGGGAATCGAACTCGAAATCTTCCGCATCGATAGCGAGTGCTTATCGACTGAGCTAATCAGCGGTTTGAGATTTTTTCAACGCTGGGAATTCTAATTTTGCATGCAGTTTAGAAATAATGAGGACAACTTTGTATGTGTTTCAGACTCCACATCCGGCGGAGTTTCTTTGCAATCACGGAGTCGCGGCAATGTTAGAACGTCCAAGGTCCCTCGTCATTTCAGTAAAAAAATGGCTACTTTATCTCTCGGGGGTCCTTCCGGTGAATTTGATCGGACAATTGGGGAGTGTCAAGGTGGTGTTGATGGCCCTTTAATTATCCAGGATCGAAATATAAAGCAAGGTAGACATAATTAATATTTCCAGACAGTAGACTTGTGATCGTTACTTCATTTTTAAAAGAAGAGTTTATTGGAAGTAAATCTTAATAATCTCCGCATTATGTAATGAGATTTGGTCTTTGCACGAACAGAGAGCTCAATGTATGTACGGAGCAATTACTTGCTCGTCATGCTGTTTTAAACGTGTACTATGGGCGAATCCAAAGTGTTTTTTTTTTTGGGGGGGGGGGTTCAAAATAAAAAAAGTGTTTTTCTTGAAGGTTTGTGGGTCTGGAAGCATGGAAGGACTGATGAGCATTGATAAGTAGTTAAACGACATGGCCTAGCGGTACCGCTCACTGGTGACAGATCCTACGTGACGGGTTCAATTCGCGGCTGGGGCCTATCGCGTTCGACATGTATACCGGATTGCTGCCAACTCGAAAAGCGCGAGCTCACTTCGCGGTGTCCCTCAGTTAGCTGTTGAATTCTCAGTTCGATATAATTTGAAAATAAGTATTACTAAAATGTAGGGGAGTGTGAAGTCCTTTTCTTACCCCGCTGAATCAGATAATGTTTATGCTACGTCTTCATTATCGCATCAAACTCTAATTTCCTCTTTTTTAAAAACTTATGGTTTATGTTTCAGGTCACGTGAGTACTGAGGTATCGTCAACAACTCTCAACAGCAAACTTTTGAAAGTCAAAAATTATCTGATCAACAACCCTGTGATGAAGCACCGCCAGGTGGCGCTAATGAATCAAGATAGACGCGACAGCGGAACTGTGAGTGACGTCAGCCGGAAGTCGTCCTCAGCTTCGCAAACTAGCAGAAAATCAAGCCAGGTAAGCGGTTGTGTATTTGCAATTATAACGAGAAGAATATCAGGTGCATGCAAAAAAAAAAACAAACAAAAGGGAACAAGCATGATCTTTTGCAGGGAGCATAGCTAGTAAAAAGCCCAAATTTACCTATAAATTAAACTATACTGTACGATAAAGTCGTCATTTTTCAATCAATTCACCGTCTTCTGTCACCGCCTAAGAATAGAAGTTTCATTTCAATTTCTGTAATTCTTGCGAAAACGTGGGTTAATGCTGATAATAGCGTACGTGCAGTACCAGTTAAACTTTGATAATGCAGGAAAAGAAACGTGTATTATAGGCCACAATAACACGTCGGAGTCGTTAAACTTCATTGATTCACGAGACAATTATTTTAGTTTTCCGGAAAAGTGAACATTAGGTTTCTGTGCATATCTACGATTGGATTCTTCTCTTATGTCACGATATGTGCTAAAGCAGTAACTGGATATTTTAATTACGCAATATTTTCTTACTCTGTTTTACTTGATCTCAGTGGAGTATCCAGAGTGCATGGGCCACCGGAACTTCGTCTTCCTTTGTGGCGTATGAAGATATTTTTTAGAGCTAGATCACTACGGGCGAATGGTCTCTTTTGTCAAAATCTGGCTCTGGCCCCCTCTTAAACTTTCGCTAATTTTGTAAAAAAATGTCAGAGTTACTTGTGCTTCTAGATATCAAACGTTGGTATTAATGTTGCTGGTTCGTATGATCCGATATCGTTGGATTCATCACGAAGATCAAGTTCTAATTCTACTGCACCAGGTGAAAGCTGATTCTAACTCTGATGAAGTTTTTGGTCTTTTTTGCACATTGTGTTTATATTAGGCTTCTTGGTTTTATTGTTGCTTATTGATTTAGATATTTAAACAGATTTTTCGAGGTAAATATTGGATGCCCAAAATAGAAACCTGTATGAACCCAAAATAAACCACTACGAACCCAAAATAAACCTGTACGAACCCAAAATGGATTTGTGAAAGCCAAAACATTTTCCTCCGTAAATTTTCCGGATTCTAGAGATTCAATTTTCATCTTTAGTAACCCGATCAAGTCCCTTTAAAATGCTTTAAAAATACTTGTTTTAAAGTTAGGGCAACTTTAAAGTTGGCAACTGTAATTTTATCTGTACCTAGGTGTTTTTCTATCCAATTTTAATCAGATTAAATCAGTAGCAGTAACTAGTCAATGCTTCTTAGTCCGTTGTGAAGAACTGGGTTCAATACTCGGCCAAGAAAGAACAAAATGTAAAGAAACATTTGCTGCCATGACGTATTTCTGTTTGGTTTTTGGGCCTGTGGTGAGTGCAAAAAATGAAACTGTTTTTGTGAAATGAACTTACTCTAAGTTTGATTAAATTTGTATTTGCAATTTTTTAGCAATGCATTATTCCGGATCAGCTCAATCTGCTCTTAATCCGTATGATCTCCATCATCTCCAGTCCAAATATAGTGAAATGGCGGGCCTTCCTCCACCTACCCCTATCAATGGGGAACCTTATTCGAAAGTTCCACCCAGACGGTGAGTGGTTATGATACGTATTAACTTAAAATTTGAGAACTTCGTAAATTTTGTTTGTTTCAAGTTTACACGAAATGGTCCTTTTTATCGCTTAAGAAGGGCAACACCATATAATAATTGCTGTTCAACTACATTTTTCTTAAACCTATTTGTTTTAACTTCAGTCTAAAAGAGGAAGATCAGCGCTCGACGTCAAATCAACATGGGGGAAATTTTCATCATCGTCCCAACACCTTTCTACCTACGCCTCCACCTCGAGGACCTCATGGAGAGAATCATTTTAGAAGACGAAGCGCTGAAGTTTATACCCACCCCTCAAGAACCCCTCAACCTTCCGATGTTTATGGACAAGCTAGAAGAGCTAGTGACCCCGTTAGAAAAGCAAGCCAGGTATTTTTATTTGCAACTAGGCGAGGATGTTGTTGGGAGATTTAAAGTGACTTCGGTTAGATAAACTTTTCTTGGTCGTTGCGTTTAATGAATTTATTAGTTAATTTAGTTCTGCAACCACTGGTTAGCTCAGTTGCTAAGCTCACGCTATCTGTGCGGAAGATCTGGAGTTGGAATCCCGGACTGGTCACATTAACGCCGACGGCTCGCCACCGCTGCAACATTTCTTCACTGCGCTGTGTTGCCCGGGCGCTTTGCCGCGGAGATGGACCCCGCCACTCGTTACACGCTACAGAGTGATACCGCGAGTATAACAAAGATCTGATTTTTTGATTCAGTTCTGCTTCTATTTTTGTCGAGTGTTTCGGCTTTTTGGTTTAGTTCATTTTGAATTTTTTTTTAGATGGATCCAAACAAGCTACCCAACGTACAACGACACAACAGTTGGAATAACATGACTCCCTTGCCTGAAATACAAAGCAGAAACTCAGAACGCTGTACTCAATATTACAACAATGATTCCACTCCCAACAATATGCAGGTAGGCTCTGTACAATAAAAAACCTTGTCTTCGGTGGCGTAGCTAGAAGGGGGAGGGAGGGCATAATCTGCAAAAGAGATTAAAAGAGAAAGTGTAAAAAATTCAAAAGTTTATGCTGTCAAAGTGTAGAAGTACCACGCTAATGGGTGACAGATCTGTTGTGACGGTTTCGATTCACAGGCAGAGCCGCTTGCATTTTACAGACGTATGTTTTAGTTGCGGCAGATTCGGAGAGCGCAAGCTCCCTCTGTGGTCTTCTTCAATCATTATTGAATTGTAATCTGATTTGAAAAAATATCATTTTTAACAAAACCAGCAGGTTCACTTTGCGGCTGTAGATATAGCTATCGGTGCAGAAGATCTGTGATTCCATTCCCGAGCCGATCAAAGCGGACACAAGTGTCGCTAACGGCTCGCCACACATTACGACGTTTCTTCGTAGTTCTAAATTGTGTTGCCCAGGCGCTAAGCCGCGGAAATGGGCCCTGCCACTCGTTTCACGGTTCAGCGTAATACCGACGAGTACAACGAATATTTCAATTTTTTTGATTATGTCTTTCAGGTCCAACAAAAAAGAAACAGTTGTAATAATTTTTATGCCAATGAGAATTCTTTCGCGTCCCAACAACATCAACAACAGCACCACCAAGCGAATTTAAATCAACCAGCGTATCTACGACAAGGTGGCGTCAACGAGCAAGTTTTAATGAACAATTTGAATGCGGATATGTTATCCGCTTGCCACACCGGAATGGAGAACATGATAAAATGCCATAATAGTTACGGTAAGAAATTGCATTGGTTTGTTTGCTCTTACATACCTTTGCAAAAAAAATAAATAGATAATAAAGTGGATAGTCAGAATGCTAGAAATCATGTCATCGTATTGTTACACATCCCTCAAGGCATTGTTTTTAAAATGCAAGTTTTCCTAAACTAAGTTTTACTCGACGAGGCGAGATTCACCATTTCGATGACTTAAACTTCATCAATAGTTTTGATTAAAGTTTAATATTTTTTAGGAAACATGATGTCTCCTGGCTATCCAATGTCCCCTAGTTCACATCTCATGCCTGGCCCATCCAACTTAATGTCTTCTGGTTCAAATGAAATGATGCAACGAAGTCCCATGGGGAGGGAGTGCCCCGTCGTCAATACCCCAATGTCATATCAAAACAATTCAAACCCACCAATGGCAAATCACCACGCAATAGCCTCACAGCAACGTTTCTATGACAACAATGCACAAACAAATCCAAATTGCCCCAATCCCATGATGAATGGTCGTATGCTAAACCAACATAACATGGCTATGCAACATGGACCACCCCAACATGGACCACCCATGGTCGTACCGGACCAACATATGCCCTGCAATGGGGGTTTTCATTCTCATCACATGCAGAATAACTTCAACCAGCAAACGTACCCAGTTCCCCCAAATATGCGCCCAAGCCACCCCCATCCTTACAGCAACTCCCAATATCCTGTACCCCCTAATTCAATGGACCCCCAGTACCAAAGCAACTGCTCCGTCCCGACCCAAGTTGATTCTCAAGAACCTGTTTTAACTCCTCGGCCTCCCAGTCACAGCGCCTCAACTGCTTCCAACCGATTACGTTTAACCCGAATGCGTCATAATAGCGCCTCGATGACGTCACGTCAAGCCAATCCAGGTCCCAGTGAACCAGCATCGGCAGAATGTCCCACGAATCCCATCAACAGCGCCCCAAACCAACAGGTTAGACTCTAATACTTCAGACATGAATTTCGATGACAAGATTTTTTACTTTTAGTGATTTTTGCAAGTGAGTTTGATTTTTGCTTATGAGCGTCAAGGCAAGGGCAAAGTAGGTTTTGCAACCTCCCCTGAAACAATTCCCTCCTACGGAGTAGAATATACTCAAATTGGTTGTTTCCCTAACTGAAAACTGTGTACTTGTTCTTCAAAAGAATTTTCTGCCTTCTTATTCGTTTATAAATGAAACTTCAAACTTGGGCCTACTTTCCATCGCTGTTGCTAATAATATTATACCCAACATTTGTAGTTTGCTTGAAAATGCGCGGCCACAATTTATTTTCTCATTTTCTAGATTCCTGACCTGTTCCTTCAGCAAGATTTCATCGACAGTATTTCTGAGTTGCAACCGGATCCTGTCAATCCAATCGCTAACTCCGAGGTAGGCATGAAATTTTCTCACTATGGAGCGCGTGAAAACACTGGTAGCAATTTTATTTTTACGGTACAATTTGTAGAGTAGTTATGGTCTTAGGAATGTGTAAATCTGCACAGCTCTCTCAGCCCTCCACATGATTCATCGTGCTAAAAGATTTTCCCTCATGATTTAACGTGCTAAAAACTTCAAAAATATACTTCTTTGCTTACACAGGGCCAGCCAACCTTTGAGTAAGGTCATATCACTGATTTTGCAAACTAATCTTTGGCTTTGGGTTAGAATAAATACCATTAGTTAAAGGAAAGAAATGTTTTTGTGGCAATTAAGCGACATTTGATCTTTTCAAGTTGTCGAAGCGACCCATACGGGTATTTGACCGCTGTCTACTTTTTATAAAACTTGTGCTCTTATTCATACAGTGGCGCTGATAATAAAAACCTGTTTCATGGGTTTGAAACCTTTCTGCTTCGCGTGATAATTGTGGCTTCTGCACAAGCATTGCCTCATTTGCTGTATTGTTGATCACTACTGTGCCTGGTTGGGAATTCTCAACAGGTTCTTTTTTGACTTAAATCAGAGCTTGTCAACCTGGCCCTCTGTTGAAAGTTGTGGCAAATTTACCGGATGGTGGGGGGAGATGGGGGAGAAGCATATAATTAGATGCACAGGTTCTTATGTAGGAGTTACCATTGTTTAAGATTTCAGTGCACAATTAGGCTAATTTAACTTTACTGTTCTCAATTTAGAAGATCATTTTTTAAGATTTACATGACATTTTTGTTAGAATCCATCCTTCATCAAAATGGCGGCCGACAGCACCACCGGTCCTGACGGGGATATTGGTATGTTAATTGTTAAGAATTTAAATTCTTGATCTAAATCCTTGTTTGTTGCTAGGCGACGATAATGATGACGCATTGAGCACAACTAACACAGACGTCACCCTTCCACCTATGTCAGCTTTTTCATCACGCGTGGGTAAGCAGCAAATAAATAGAACACGACGATGTTTATGTGGCCGAGTGGATAAGACGGGGCGTCCTAATTTAGTGGGGTGAAATTATTATACTCGCGGTATTACGCCGAAGTGAGCAACGAGTGCCGCAGCCCAGCTCCGCGGTTCAGCGCCTGGACAGCACAGCTCCGAAGAAATATAGCAGAGGTGGTGAGCCGTTGGCGACATTGTGTCAATCTGACCGGACTAGGAATCGAACCCCAGACCTACCGGGTCGATATCTTTAACCACAACGCGAACCTTGTGTCACTGCGTTACATCAATGATTCAAATTTGCTGTTAAAGAAACTTGACCCTCAGTGATAAGAAGAGAGTACACTGGAAAACAACCCGGCAAGTTCACATGTCGTGCTGTTGGAAATATCATCTTACTCTTAGAGGGCACATTTCAGTAGAAAGCGATTGGTCTGTAACTCTTAAGCGAACTTATTGCAGCCCTACCGTCGCTGCTGGCTAATAAATGATAAAAATGCGACTAAAAATATGTTTTATACCTTAATTGCGTAGAGCTTTTTGCGTTTTTTTGAGTCCTGAGTAAATTATGAACGACAGATGCTAGTGATCCACGGATGTTTATTTTGATCTGCGTCTAGGTACTCCGCTTCTGAACAAACCTTATCCACCTCAAAATTCTCTTACTGGAGGGAACCATCAACATCCGGCATCCAACATGGCGATATCTAGCATGAGTTCAATGCTATCAACGCTTGAAGAAGAAAACAAATACTTGAGCATGATGCCCCCTCAATAAATCAACATTGAGCTACTTCCCCCGAACAGGGGTCCTACTGCCCATTACCTACTGCTAATTCTGTGCAATTGCTTTTATGGGGCAATTTTGAGGCAGTGTTTTTAAAGGATTTTTCCCCATAAAAACAGTCAACTCTTTTTTGAAGTATTAATGTTCTTTTGCTGCTTTGGATTTCCAAAAGGACTTAAGCCAAATTCAACTTGCAAGTTCCAACTTTCAATTATTTTTGCGCTGCTTAAAAAATTCAATGATGTGCCAACAAAGCTACGAACTGCCTTTTGTTTTTTTTACTTTTATATTTTTTTGTATATAGAGTTTTTGGTATGTATTTTGGTGCTGCTACTATATTCACCTGACGTTTAGAATGCGTTTGAATGTATGCGGAGGATTTCAAAAATAATGTTCAAATTAAGTACCTGGATGAGTTCCAGTCTTAAATAAGAAATATACTGCGTAAACTGTCAAAAATCGCGTCTGACTTAGCCTGTTTAGTCAGAGTCGTAAACGTTACACATTACTCCACTCCAATTCTGATAATTGTGCTGTTTTTTAATGTTTCACACAACTTTGCAATCTCAGTATTTTAGTGCAAAAATATGTAACACTTTTGCATAATGTGGTGGTGTTTGACGGTGCAGATTTTCAGGGTTTTTACAGCCAAAGCTGAGCATAGGCTATAGCTCAACTTGCCTAAGCAAAATTGAGTATGCGATCACGGGATGTTTGCAAGAGCTGTTATTGCCTAAGCAAAATTATTATCATAACTTATTGAGAGCTATGGGACTATCAAAACCGAAATTGCAAGTTATGATAATTTTGAAAAAATCGTCTAAGTTTGGATTTTTATCTAGACTTCCCAAATTTCGTAAAAAGCGAAGATAACGAAAGAAATCGTCAAAACATAAATTTTATCAAGCTTATGCTGCACAGACTTCCCAAATTTCAAAAAAACTGGAATATTGAAGTCATGCCATATCTGCAGAAACCTTCAAAATATAATTTTCATCAAGTCTATAGACTACAGCGAGCTTTCTCCTACCAAAGTAGCATCTTCCGTGCTAGAATACTTTTCACGATATTAATCATTCCGTGCAACATTATATTTGAAAAATAAATAAATGTGGTTAAATGCTTTGAACAGATAAAAAAATAACAGAACTTACACAACCATACACAGCACATGAAAATAACGAAAGCACTGACTGTCGTATGCCGTAGTCCCTAATAAAGTTGTTCTACAAAAAAAGTAGTTGAACGTCCACCGTATAGGCTAGCTTTAAACAAAAAGTTTCAAATGTGCCCGTTGGCATTTTTGCATTTTTCACAAAGATTTAACATTACATGTAAACAATAAAATTGAATAGTAGACGTACGTATTCACTTTGCGCAACAGTAAACACCAAAACTTAACAGCTGCCAAAACAAAGGTATGGGCAATCCCAAGTATAGGCCTCTCCCAAGCTTTATCTCCAAAACAAAATGCCCGTAATGCTTGACCTATCCAAATCTGCGAACCTGCTTTGAATTAAACCTATAAATTAAACCATCCGTAGTTAACACTTTTGCTGAGAGAAACACTGCAGTGTAAGCTGGAGGATGTATTGCCAATAGGTGTAAATATTTAATAATTTGAGCCTTCGCATAGCCTACATCTAGAAAGAATAATTATCCTCAGTTTTACATACTCGATCTTGTTACCGGCTACTTTAGTACAGTATATGACGTTTCCCGGTTCTTGTATTTGGGAAGTTGTAGCCAACCTTTCTCCCTTGAACCACAACAGTCAACTCTCGATATAACGTGCCTTTGATACAACGAACTACACGATATAACGAACCAATTCAGAAGTCCCGATTTTCTTAGTTATGGCTTTTGGCATACCTTATACACAACGAACTATTTCTGCGGGCCCCTGAAGTTCGTTATACGGAGAGTTGACTGTAATTCTATTCAACTTACCATTCATGTCCTCGACACAAAGAAAATAATTCAAAATTTAACTAACTTTAAAAGCGTTTTCTAAAAAAGGTCAGTCACTCAGTAACAACTCGCCACAGATTGACCATTGATTTAGCAGTTCCTTTCGAATTAAAATCACTCGCAGTGTTCTACAAACAAAAGAATGTGGTAGCCAGTGCTGCCTAAGAATAAAACAAAATGCTAGAAAATAATCAAAAAGTTGTATACCCCTGGACTATGCATTATAAATTTTTAGAAAATTAGGCACAAACTAATCAGCATGATGACGATTGTCCAAACCGCAATGTTTTGTTTCTTAGGATTTTTTCATCCATGAAAAGCATGTAATCCACCGCGAAAACACTCAAAGTCAATCCGGCAGACGTTGCATAAAACTGAAAAAAGTATGTAAGAAAACATACAGCTTATTACGCTAGATCAGGGGTTCTTAACCGGAAAAATTACCTTCTGGGGGTAAAGTTTGCCTACCGAGGGGTAATTTTTCCGAAGTATAAACTAAAACAAACTTCAATTTTCAGTATTAAAAAGGTGAAAGTGTTGCACTTGGGGTAAATTATACTTTTTTCAACCGGCAAGGGGTAAAGAATACAAAATAGGTTAAGAACCCCTGCGCAACATTAATACATTTATTCTACTTAAATTAAAACTCTAACTTCATGAACCGCAGTACTAGGGTCAAACTGAACTGATCTGCTTATGCAGTATTTGCTAAATTGTCAATTTTTGGTCTTGTCTCCAAAAGCAGAGCAGGCTTAACTTGGAAGTAAAACGCGATAGACAGTAGCGTATTTGGGGGGTATTGTGCCCTTTTGACTTTGTCTTTTAGTAAAAAAAGAACAAGTGCTGTTAATAAGCGACTGAAATGTATCAAACTCTTTTGATGGCTTTTGCACTTTATGTCCCTCCAGGGCCGGCGTCAGGGGTTCTGCCCCCCAATCGACATGCTTGGCCCCCTCAATTAATAAGCTTATTCTTTTGAAGACAGCGGCTTTTGTGCTTAATTTCAAACTTTGCCCCCCTGATAAACACTTGGCCCCCCCAAGTCGACTGCCCTGCCGCCGGCTCTGTACCCCTCCCCTTTTAAAATTTCTCGCCACGCCACTGAAGAGAGTAGAGCTGCACATATTGTGTCAGCTATATCTGCTTCAACTTTGCTCATTACAATGTCTTTCAAAATCTTTGTGGAGCAACCAGGATCTAATTTAGGAGAGGGGCGGGGGAGTAAAATGCCAGAAACGAAAGATTACAAGTATTACGGTAGTTTTACGAGAAGGTTTTAAGCAAACTAGGGTTCATTAAAAAAAAAGGTGTGGGGTCAGTTCAACGGTTTTTCCACCCACCCCCCTGCTACGTCAAAGTGAGCAACTCATGTGACATTCAATCATTCAGACCTTCCGCTTACAACAAGCGTCTGACAGAAAAGATGCAAATACTGCACTACATCGGAAACGAAACCTAATTTCCGAACCAGTGAGGTGCGCACGTTAGACCTCCAATACGCCTTCCCACCAGGGGCGGATCCCTAGCCATTTTCAACAATGCTTTGTATGGATAAATAAAATTTTTGCATAATTTCAAACCTCTTTACAACAATATGCCTGAGTCGCTTTAAGCACGCATAATCGAAACTGTGCGAACAAAATGCATCATATTTGGTGAAGCATTCAAATTTAGGAGCCAAAAATATAACCGAAATTTGCCTGAAAATTGTCAAAAAGCACTAAAATGGCCATTACAGTATGTAAATTTTCAAAAATTTTCCGGGGTAGCCTGCCCCCGGACCCCCTAGAGTTGTTTTTGTAACTTAAGTTGCTTAAAATTAATTTTGCCGAAAAAAAAAACTACGCTTGAAAAAGTGATGAAATGTGATGCCCCTCCCTGAAAAAAATTCTAAATACGCTTCTGACATGAAACATTTTTGAAGGGCTTATTTACGCTCGTTTCTGGGTCTTAACATCTTTGTATTTGGTAAGATTCAACCTAAATCAAAATTGCATCCCCCCCACCAAAACTTTCTGGATCCGCTCCTGCTTCCCACTAAGGATTTTTGCGTTACCGGTGCACGTTAAAAGCCTGCATCGATTAGGTTCTCCTTGAAAAAGTGCCTTGTTGTGGTAAAGCCCTTCAGAGCTCTCCAAAAAAATTTCTGATCCCGATTAAATAGCGAACGCTATCAGCAAGCCAAAGCTGAAAGCAAATATAGCCTCAACATGAAGTATTTCAATTACTTATTTAACTAGGTGGGCAAGTTAAGGTGCGTTCACCTTGTAAGCGAAAGACCACAACGCGACCCAGGCGAATTCTTGTTCATCGACTAGGCAAAAATCTACTGTACTACATTTACTGATATAATAATTGTGGTCGCGTAACCGCGTGCCGCGTTAATGCCAGCTGCGCATCGGTACAGGCACCTCAACTTGCCCGTCAAGTTTTGTGAGTAAGCCACTCGGATTGCTCGCGAATGACGTAGCTATATAATCTTCACTATTCAATAATATTTAACCTCAACAGCTCAGATGGCCGAGTGGTTAGAGCGCTCGCCTCTGGAGCTGCAGATTCGGGCTTGATTTTGAGTAGGGTCAAACCAATGACTTTGAAATTATTGGCACTCACTGCTTTTCTGCTTGACGCTCAGCATGAAAGGGACTGTGTAGAGAACAAGTCGGCACGTTTACTTGTGCTGTTAGTAAAGGCACTTAACGGGATGACCCCATCTTAGTGTGGTAGACAAATAAATGGCTGGCAACTCCTAAGCGAGCTCGTTGTAGCGCTTTGATCGCTTTCTCGCGATAGGATGATAAGTAAATACAAAACAAATTTGTGTGATAATTAAACGTTTATTTCCTAAAGTTTTAATGAGCTTTACGGAATCTTACCTCTAGGGCCAGGAGGAATGTACGCGCACTTTTTCGGTCTTATGTAACCAACCTTGCCTTGTTTGGGATTTGGTACGCAATATTTTTTGCACAGGTGTTGTATCTGTAACGTATGGCCAGAGTAAAAACCAATGCATTTACCTTGTCCAGTGTCCACATGTTCAATTTTAGTGGACTTTAGGCCCGTGGCTCTTGTTTCTAATTTCTGCATCACAATCAATTTTTTGAAGTCATAGTTTAGAAAGTGACTACCACATCTAGAGATTGATTATGATGCAGAGACTAGAACCAAGAACAGGGGGCTTAAAGTCCTCTAAAATTGAACATGCGGACAGGGCAATTATTTCAAAGACATAGAATCAGATAAGAAGGGGCCTAAAGTTTTTGGGGGGAGGTTTGCAATTGAAAATGTTGACCTTTCAATTTTTGGATCTATAATAACCCGTGCAGCAGGACTAACCCGTGCAGCACTAATCTATCAGCAGGCATAACCAAAAATTTGTGTGCCGAAGATATGACTTTTTGATTGAAGCAATCAAAAAACCTGAAAAATCTAGTTTATGCGGTTGTGCGTTTTCAGATCTTTATACCCTGACGGTGTTTTCTCGCGTGAAACCATAAAAATTGTTATATTTACTCACTCCTTCTAATTCATCGGCAGTAAGTCCTTCTTCTGCAAAAGCAAAAAAAGAGAAAGTTTACAAACTTTATAAAAAGCATTTAAAACAGCAAAAATATTTTTCTAGCAAATGATTTGCTGTTATGCAACACAATTTAACTGGCGATAAACTTTGCGATCTTGCCAAATTAGTTGACCAGACGATGCAAACTAAGTTACCTTCCATGGCGTGCTAAAGTAGATTTAAGAGTCTAAATTGCGCAATAGCCTAATTAAAACCACCAGGTTTATTTTATCGTTACAAATGGCCGAGTGGTAAGAATGTCCGCCTCTGAAGCTGCAACCTCGGGTTTGATTCCGAGTCGGGTTAAACCAATGACTATAAAATTGGTATTCAGAGCTTTCCAGCGGAGAACAAGCCGGCAAGTTTATTTGTTGTGCCGTAGGGAGGTGCACTTAGCGGAATTCCTCCATCTTCGTGTGGTTGACAGATGGCCGGCAATTTCTAAGCGAGCTTGTTGCAGTACTTTGATCGCTTTCTCGAGGTAGGAGGATAAATAACGTAACTAAATCCCAAGAAAATGCTGACTAGAATATCACGTAAATTAATTGCCGGCTAAACATAGCTTCGACATTTTGGAAATGAAATGGTCAGAATTACCGACGTCAAACTGATGAAAGACAAGCCAACACGTTGACGCAATGACTTCGGGGTTTAGAGCCACAATTTATCGGGCACAATTTGTCGGTCGACGAATTAGTTGACACACTGCCTAATTAAGCTAACTTGTTTTTGAGTGAAAAATTTTGCAGCGTATCACCAATGAATCAAACATTCCTTTGAAAGACATCTACCACATGAAGCTAAATGATATATCCTTCTGGTAGACCATTGGTTTTCAACTTTTCCGGTGGAGCGGAACCCGAATGAAACATTCCACAGACATTAAGTTAAAACCCTGTGCATTAATTTAACTTACTAATTCACTTGAACCATCTAAAATTTGTATACACTTGCGGAACACCTGGACTGCACTGGCGGAACCCCGTGGTGCCGCGGAACCCCGGCTGAAAACTACTGAAGTAGACCATTGCTCATTACAACAGAATTGGCGCTTTATTGCTGTCACCATTATAGCTTTGTGTTGAGTGGGTGAAAGCAATGCGTGTCATAAAACCACAACACTGCGCCCAAACTACTCTCATTCTACCAAGCAAATCAACGGAGGGGATTGAAACAAGTATGCAGATAGAAAGTGGTAACAGATCTTTCTTTTTGGCGTAAAACTTGATTGGGCTAGTTAAAGTAATCCTGATGATTTTTCGGAACCCCATGAAATTTTTGGGCCAACACACTTGGATACAAGACCCTTTATTTCACTATGTTTTTTCAAAATCTGATGACTTAAAAAAGACACGATAGAGCGGGACAGCGCTGTTTCGGGCTCCTAGCTCTCATCAGCCGCACTGAGGTAATAAGTACACCAGGAGCGTGCCCGAAAATTTAAAAGGTGGGGGCCGCAATTTGAAGCCGTTCGTTTTCCACCCAAAGTCAAGTGAAGAGCAAACAAAAAAATGGTCTACGCGTCCGCAGATGTCTAATTTTCCGGCCAAAAGTCAAGTGAAGAGCAAAAAAGGTCATGACGCCCTCAGAATTGTCCTTTATACGTAGGCTGTACCACCTTTACACCAAGAAAGTTTTGTGCTTTTGTCTGTGGGGATAGGAGGCCGCGATCCCCACGTCCCCCCTGGATACGCCCCTGTACACTAATCCTTCAGAATGCTTGACCTTGATCAGTCCAACATTCCTCCGGATTTATATACCCCAAAAGAAAATTAACTTTTGTGGTACGTAACAAAGTTACATACAGTATCAGTCCGGTCAAATTTTCCCGAGTGGCCAAGCCAAGGTACAACAAAAAACGAATGTCGTCCTACCTGCCTTGCTGAATGAAATATCATAACGACTATTTTAAACAAGTCACTTTAAAATCCTCAAAAATATTTTAGGTTTATATCCATGCAAAACTTTTTCTCACCATGTCCTGAGGCATCACATTCACATGTCCAATAAAATATTAAAGTAAAAAGAATTAACAAAACAATCTTCATCTTGGTTGTTTATTGAAAGTTTTTGCAATTTAAAATTTGCTTATTTCTTCTAAATCAAACATAAAACTATATATAAAACTGTTCTTCGTATTCCTTCTTTTTTCTCAGAAGTAGGATTGCTGAGGTAATCTACGAGCAGAAGCGCTTGCAAAGCCTCTACAAGCCTCTTATCAGCCTATTTTGTTACACGTTAAAATCTCCTCGAAAAATTGTCGTTTTTGTGGTAAGTCTCTTTTACTGTACGTGCCCCTCAGAATGGTTTTGCGTTCGCTTCTGGCTACGTGTGTTTATCATGACAGCGCTGGAGGTTCTTTCATCTTATTACAAGAACGACATTGGTGTTACACGTAGGAGGAAATGTTGCACCTATGGGACATCAGCACCAATGGGACAGTGCTGTATTTCAAACACGTATGAAAATAAAATTTAAAGAACTCCATTTCAGAACGGAGTTTGATATTGCATTCGTTTCAAGCTAGCTTGCCAGCTGCTGGTTTTCGTATTTAAATGGCAAGATTTAAAAATGGGTTTTTGAGACAAAAAAGTAAAATTAGAAGTAAAATTAGTAGTTAAAAACAATTTTACTTTTCCTATGAAGAATTATTTTTAAAAGGAAGGTTTTTTTTTGAAAGATGGGCAGTAAAAGAAGTTTTGTGATTAGAAGAATTACAATCCTATAAAGTTGTGAGCTTGAAGAAATAGCACTGGTTTGATAAATAATGACTGGTGTTGGACCAATGGGACATTGCAATGATTGATTTTTGGGACACTGTCCCATAAGTGCCTTGTAATGTAATACTCTTCGCTATCAAAATTTTAAACAATAACACGTCACTACCTGATTACTGGAACCGGTAGGCTTCTGCTGCATTGTATTGTTGGCAGTGATGGGCACGATAAACCTTTCTGTACAAAAGCGATAACGATAATCGATAATTTCAAAAAAGTCCTGAGTGATACTGATAAACCCCAATTTCTTAAAGCGATATCGGTAATCGACAATTTATCGCCGATAAATTTTCCCGATAAATGTTGCGGTAAATTTTTGATGTGTATGACGAAGTTTTTTTTTTGTAAGTCAAATTGCAAAAATGTTTTTCTAGATTTTTCAAGAAAAGAGAGCAGTTCACGGACTCTGCCTTGGCATCAAACAAAACAGAGAGAGATTTTGTTAAATTACAACAAGACTTTACGAACACCGTGTATTTTTCCATAGCGCCAACTCGCTAATTTTACATTGTGTGCATGAACAATCGTTTATCGTGATAATTTATCGGCGATAGCAAAATATATTACCAAAAAGATATCGGTAATCAATAGATCAAAATCATTTTGAGCGATAACAATAATCGGTAAAAAATTATCGCCGATAATTATCGCCGATAAATTATCTCGATAAATGTCCATCTCTGATTGTTGGTCCTACTGTTGGTCAGGACCCTTGGAAAAAAATGTAAGAGGTCGAAACAAGAACGTACTTGTGAGCAATCTGGAAGTTAATGGCTTTGTGGTTGTCAAAGTCTATTCGTTGGGCAGCAAGTGAAAAAGTTTTATTGCTCAGACAATTAATGGCCCGGATGAAGATGGAAATTTTGAAGTAAATTTTTTGAAACGCTCAACGAAGATTAAGAATGTTTTTTTTATCCAGAAGTCGAAGACCTCGCTTTAGATTGAACTTGCCGACGTAATGAAAATTCTGCCCCAGTTAATGTCTATTGCTACTACCAAGCGTTGAGCAGGAGTTATTAAGTTTGATGTTGATGTTAGCGCTTTTGCAATGTAGGCTTTCGAAGCACATCAGTCAATCATGTGTGATTTCAATTGCATAAATAAATGAGTAGACTCCGATTTTGTTATGATTATAAACGTGAGCAGTAATCGCAAAGTAGTGTTTAAGTTCAATTCAATCACAAATGTTTACATTCAATAAGTTTAAACTATATTTTCTAACTAAAAAAAATCGTCCAATAGCTAGGCATAATAACCATGTCCCGTTGGTCCCTTATGTATGGTACCAATGGGACATCTTATCGATGATATTAAACATTGAAAAAACCAAAGTAGGCGGCAAGCTTCAGGTCCTTTTCGATTTTTAAGATTCAAGATAGACACTAAACTTCAATATTTAGTAAGTTTTGCTTACGAAAAATGTAAAATTTTTGATGTATTGCAAGAAACACCATTTTTGTCCCGTAGGTGCAACATCTCCCCCAGTAAGAAAAATTTAGGCTTGCTTTTGAGTAGGTGAGTTTGTTTCTGCTATTGAGTTTTGGTTTGATAAAAAGCTGCCAAGTAGAAATAAACATGTTGAAGTTGCATCCAAAAAAGCAATGGTCTGGATAGGAATCAAACCCTCAGCCTTGCGATTATGGCTGTGGTAAAGCGACTCTCCAAACCTCTGAGCTACGCCCGCGACAGATGACTCCATGCAACAGAGTTGTCAACGGGTCAAAGATGTTTAGCCCGACCCAAACCCGAATTCGAATTTGTTGCTCAGCCAGCCTGAGCCCTATCTAAAACCAAAATCAAAAACATCACTTCAAATTTTGAAAAAACATTAGCGAAAAAGAAAAAGAGTTTTACTTATCCACAGTCACACCAGTTTCGAACAGCAATAATTATACAGTCAGCAATCGCGAAAATTCTATCACTCACTGAAAATCTCGATTTTGCTCCGGCATCCGTCCCAATTGAAGCCAGACAATTTTTCAAAATCCAACCCCAAGCCCAGCCCGAAAATCCCGAGCAAGAACCGAAAAGCCCGAGCAAGAGCAACAATAGCAAGAACAGCCAGCAACGTGGCCTATAGCGGTAACGTCTGCAAGCTAGAGATCCTAGGTAACGGGTTCGATTCACCACCAGAGCTAACCGCACTTGGCATAAATATCGGGTGGTTGCTGATTCAAAGAGGGCTAGCTCACTTTGCAGTCTCTTTCAATCTTTTTTAGGATTGAATTTTTCATTCAACATTTTAAACTACCAAAAGTAGGTTGTTCGGCCATGGTAAATGTGCATAAAATGCTTTTCTAGATTCAACCACCTGCTCTTCAGCTTAAGTATTTGATCTGAATTAGAATATCTGCAGTATTTTTGTTATCTTTTTATTGTAAAATTATTTACTGTCAACAATCTTTACGCTTCAAAAGTTACTTAACAGTAGTAAAAGATATACCAGGCATCGGTTTACGCGCTAATCGCTATTTCCTTCCTTTATCTCCACTATTTACAGTACTTCCTGCATAGCATCCTCTGAACGTGCATTATGTTTATGGATGTCAACATCGTATCGATGGCTAAGTCGGTTTTACCTTTTCAAAAACTGAAAGCATGTTCAGCGCGACACAAGCTGTAGGAGCATTGCATTGCAAATAACGGACACTTTAAAGTCATTGGTTTGACCCGACTTGGAATCAAATCCAAGTCTTCAACCGCAGAAGGCAGTTGCTTGATAAATTCAAAATTGACTTGGTGGAGATTCGAACCTACATTTGAGCTTTACTCATGGTGGTAAACTTACATAAGCCAACTGGAAAAAAAAGAACGTGCCGATAGTGTAGTAAAGTATTCTAAAATCTGGGTTCGAATCCTGAAAAAGACCAGATTTTTTCCTAAAATTATATAACTGTAATCAAGGAAATTTTATACCTTTACTAAAAGCCACTTCAAAATACCATTAGTATTTTTAAATTAAGCAATGTATGCATTAGTAGATGGGCAGTAAAAGAAATGGGTTAATGTCAGTAACAAATCGGATATCTGCCATATTTTTCCGATCGGATTTAGGACATAATGATAAAAGATAGCTTATGGGACAATTAGGCAATAGGCAGCCCTTCATTGTTTTCAACTTAACGTCAATCAAGCGACGCAATTTACGCTGGTAATGACAAAATTACATCATGACCAAAATTAAGTTTCTTGTTTTTAATACGGAAATATTTAAGCACTTGAAATTCTCGCGTAAAATTTTGAAAGAATCGATTAGATTGTCGTTAAGCACTTACACTTCGAACCGAGAAAAAAAACCGAAAAAAAAATTAATACAGGGAAATTTCCTAAAAACAAGGAGATCTTCCTAGAGGCTTTTCGTGACAAACAATGCATGACTTAACTACTTCATCAAATGTTTGTTCATAAACCAAACATACTAAGAAAATCGACTGTTTAGATTCAGTGTAATTGTTGGCGGTGTGTTGAAAGATATTGCTAAATGCGCGGGAGGTCTGAGCTTTTCGTCGGCAGGGTCAAATTAGATATACAGTGTAGCCAACGGTTCGCCACCGCAGCGATGTTTCTTCGAAACTCTGTTGCCCAGCAGGCGCTATGTGACGGAGATGGGCCCAACCACTAGTTACACGCTTCGGGGTCATGTTTCAAAGAACTTTTGTTGCTTTGATATGTCAACTTTTGTTTGGCCTGCAACTGACGATCAAACAAGTTGCAAATTACCATTAATTTTCAGCACGAACCCACTGAGAATAAAACCCATTCCCTAACTTGCAAATACCCTGTCCGCACGTCTAATTTTCGTAGGCTGTAGGCCCACGGTTCTTGATTCTAGTTTCCGCATCATTATCAATTTTTTGATGCCATAATTACTTTTTTAGATGTGACATCAACGAATTGGTTAAGATGCAGAAACTAGAACCAAAAACCTCGGGACTAGCCCACGAAAATTGGATCTGTGGACCCTGGACAGATAAGGTAAATGAGAACGTAGAAAATCGATACCCACGTTACTGATGATCGAAACTAACTTAACGTCTTTATGATGAAGATAAATGAAAAGAGCTTTCAGCATGGCACACTACTGTGATTTTGATTTTTTTGCCATTTTTGGATCGCTATTTAAAGAGGTCAAGAAAAGTCCGCTGGAGTTGTTAATGTTGAGTGCAGAGCACTTGGCAACGTTGATTTGTCGACCTTTTTGACAGGAAACGACCCAAAACTTGTTACGCAACGACCAAAAACGTTAAAATACTTAGCAAAAGTTTACAAGCAACGTTTTAATTTCGTAAAGCGTTTAATCAAGGCGTATAGCCTGCAGGAAACGACCACGTCCCCCGTTTCTGTTCTGCAGAACCTAAACTTGCGGTAAGCTTAAACTATCCTCACAAAACACCGTAATATGTGCAATCTTCGGCCTATTTTAATTTGTACCCCCCGCCCCCCTAAATTTTATGCCGGCTAGGCCCTTGCTTAAATTTTGTTTTTAAAAATAAAGTATTACTTTTTCTGGGGACAACGCATAGAACTTGGGGTTCACAATTTTTAAGTCTTTTTGAGCTTTAATGCTTTTGCACAACAATCAAGGCCGTACTAAGCATTTGGGGGGAAGCTAATTTTTCGGGGCGGAGGGCAGTTTTTTTGCTGATCTGATTGTAACGTCTGCAGCAGAACATTTTTTAGAGAACGTGTTTACCGAGAACCCCCGGGCTGTTGTCCCCATAAGACCTTCCTGATGTCGCCCTGATAGCAGCACAAAAACAAAAGACTGCAATGGTGTGCCACGAGTGGAACGGAGGCAGATTAACTGGCCAGAGAAATAACTCGATGTTTCCATTTCAGAGACACGCTATTAGTTTGGTGATTTTTGATAGCTCTAATTACAAATTTTGATTGATAGAAATTTTGTCTGGCAAATTTTATTTCGATGGGCGGAAGTAGGAAGCGAAAATTGTAATTCGGTTCAAATTAATTTCATTAAACTTGCAACGAAGCCACAAAAAAGTGTAATTATGCTTTTGATTTTGAAATTTCCACAAAATTCAGCCCCCTAATAAAAATCTATCATATTGGTGAATGTCACAATATAATGATTAATTGCAATTTATGTTCACAGACAAATATGACATATTTTTTGCAAAACCTGCAAACTTGCAAGATTTTTTTGGATCGCGATATTTTCAAATTTGTAACTCTTGTAAAATCTTGCTACTTTGCCAAACCAGGCCTCAATCATTGGCTCGCAAATACCAAAGAAGCTTTTTATCTGAAAATTAGAACAAGGTTCTTAACCGGGGCCATAGTGTCAGCGACATGGCCTAGCGGTATCGCGCGCAGGTGACAGATCCTGCGTGACGGGTTCGATTCGCGGCTGGAGCCGATCGCATTTGACATATTTAACGGGTGGCTGCTAACTCGAAGAGCGCAAGCTCACTTCTCAGTCTCCCTCCATTACTGTTGAATTTTCAGTTCAATATATAACATAACCTCCCAGGGAGCCAAGGGAGATTAACTAGAGACCTGCAAACGTATGATTTATTAACAGTAAATAACCTCTTCCCAGGGCCGGTGCCAAGGGGGCCTCCCCCCTTATTGACATGCTTGTCCCCCAGTCAACAAGCTTATACGCTTTTAAGGACAGCGGTTTTTGTGCTTAATTACAAACTTTGTCCCCCCTGATAAACGCTTGATTCCTTTAAGTCGACTGCTCTACCTCTTCCACTCAAAGACTAGTGGACGGCTGTATACTAGCCACTATGATTGAAATACCGACAATAAATTTGATTGCCGAGCAGGAGGCCAGTACTGATGTTAAACGTCTCTAGAAAAGTAGAAGCCAGCCACAAAGTGCGAAGAGGTTGAGAACATTCATTGATTTAAAGCGATCACATCATCTTTCTAAAAAGCTATAAGAATCGCCAACATTTTCGCAACTTTTTTTTTATTTCGGTAGAGCAATTGCTATGACTAGCAATACTGCCCTAGGCTTATATTGAAAAATTTGGCTAGTTTTGAATTACTCTGGTTTAGCAGAATAGTTTAAAAAAAAAATTGTCCAAATTGATTAAATGCTATAAGATATTTTTGAACAATATTGGAGCTTACAGACTACACCAACATTCAGGCCAGACTTAAGTTCCCAATGCTTTTGCTGATCACCTGGCGGTGCGGTGACGAATAGAGAAGACTTATGCAGTAGTCGTACCCGAGGTCCAACCCCAAAAGTGCAGTACCGTAATTAAAAGGCTCATGGGGGAAAATTTTTGATTTATCGGTTGGTGAAGTTTTTACAGCGGCTTCCTTTTTCGGCTACTTTGTTGCTGACTGCCGAGTTAACGTGGAGATAATTACCCTGTCTACTTAAACGGGATATGTGGACAGAAAAATCATGGGTTTATGCGGGCTGGCAAGTTTACTGGAGAAAAATACAAAATTACCGCAAGAATTTGCAAGTTTGTATTTCACGTTTGCTTGTACATTTTTGAATGATGATTAAGCGCATTTCGATAATTAATTTTCCGCCAGTGTCATTTTTTAATTGAACAGCAAATTCAGCTCGTAATCAACTCGCTAATCAATCAAATACAAGATGTCTTTGAGCTTAATCAATCGACACAAAATGCTGATTTTCGCATGCTTTTGCAGGCTCAAAAGCTGCAAGCCGATCAACTTGCATAACCCGGAAATATTTTTGAAATTATCCGATCAAATTTCAACGCTGATTGCTGATTTGACGTCGGGTCAACCCATGTTTTTAACAAAACTGATATAAACAATTAAAGAATTTATATATTTTTATCAAATACCAACGCGAGAACGATTAAATTTAACGCCCTTATGGCTAATTTTCATTCAAAAGATGAACACTCATCATGCAAGAGGTGGCAAAACTAAAAAATCAAGCCTTCATTATACCCGTTGTAATACGCTAATGCGTGTAAAAAATGTCGCGCCTATCTTCTCGACTAGTGCCTGGGCAACACCTGTGTCCGGAGAAACGTCGCAGGGGTGACAAGCCGTTGGAGACTTTGCCCGATTTGACCGGTCCGGGAATCGAACCCAAACTCTCACGCCATTAAATCGTCATTATACTCGCGATATTATGAAAGCATGTCATTAGGTGCGGGACCCTCCTTCGAGGTTCAGCGCTTGGGCAACAAAGCTCCGAAGATAGACGACATTGTGTTCAATTTGCCTGGCCTGTAAATCGAACCCCAGGCCTTCCCCACCGATAGTGATGTTTTTAACCTCTACGCCAACAGGCCAGCTATGCAGACGTTGGCTCTGCATTTGAAACAAAGTTTTGAGCATATTGTTTCCCGTAACCTTCACCTAAGAGTGGTTGCAACAGCGTAATTCTTTTGTATCAACGTGTACACGTATGGGTGAAAAAGAAGAAACAAACGTAACAAGAAGAAGCCAAGACGATCCTAAAATAATTTTTTACCTCATTTTCAATTAAAAAACTTTCAAAGTCAAACCAAGACAAGATGGTTTAAGGTGAAAAGTAAATGTTTATAGTTGGAAATTACCGTGATTCGACGTCGTACTTTAATCTTTGAGCTGTGGCGGAGTTGACGAGTCATTAAACGTTTCAAACCTGCGAGCGTGATTTTCAATAACTACTTGATTGTTCAGGAAGTTTTTGTTCGGCGAAAACAAAGAGAAAACGAAGTAAGCTTAGTTCGAAGACACCTTTCAACACTGAAATGAGTGAAAGGAAGTCGTTGTCTTCGAACTAAGCTTACACAGCAATTTTATTGGCAGTGTCTAGAGCACCGGCCCGGTCTCCATAATCAGAATGCTGCTGCGCCGGACTGCATGTTTGTTTTTATGAAAGGTTTGCCAGTGCTCTAGAGTCTAAACCAGACATTGGCAAACTACGGCTCGCAAGCCAAATCCGGCCGCCGGTTCTTTTATTCTGGCCCGCCGGCACTTACACAAACTTAAACTCCCACCATGAATGGAGCGGAAGACCTTTTTTTCCTTTAGAGATCATGGATGGTAGTGATTTTCAAAAAAATAAAAAACGAGAAAAACGAGGTGAAAACCTTTTATTTTGGAGATCACATTCGTACGAAAAAAAAAAAAAAAAAGAAAAAGGTCTTTGCCTTGTTTTCCAATCAGCGTGCGGCCCACGGCTTCAACAGCTTTTCCAAATCTGGCCCTTCGTGTGAAAAGCTTGCCCACCCCTGGTCTAGACACTTCCATTTTATTATGTGCCAATGCAACAATTTTGAGAAACCGGATGGGTATTACATCACAATACAACTATACGAAACTATCCCGCGAATAAATTTCAGAAAACAACATGAGCTATTGGTCTAAACAACCTTCTGAAATAGTACATTAAGAAACAAAAACAATGTAAATTGTCATACCGTTGCAAAGGAAAATTTTAGAAGAAGCCCGAACGTTTTCTCCATCATTTCAAACTCAGGCTCCCTCACGTAGGTTGCGGAATCTGGATTCGATTTCGCATGTGATATCTGCGATAGCGTTCACTCATGAAGGTTTTCGCAACCAGGCACAAAACTTCATTTTGCTGCCACTATAATATGTCGGTCAACAGTTGAATTAAAGAGCACAAGCTGACTGCTTAATCTCCATCAAAGTAGGCTACTATTGAACTTTATGTAGTTTGATTTGAAATTATCATTTTGTATTTACCAATATATTCAGTTTAAACAACCCTCTCACAAACAAATTCATTTCGTCGCTTGAATAATGTGCTCTCTATAGAAAACTGAGAGCCTTAATCGTTGATACGAAAATGTCAAAAGGAAGGATTATGTTTTAAGAGTTTAATAATAGGGGTAAATGTAATTCTGCATATTCAAAACAAATTTACATCTTAACGAGTTGCTGCAGACGGTTGGCTCCCGGATATTTGATTGATTGTGTCATTAGTTAGATACAAACTTCAGCATTGGCTTACTTTGTGCTTTTTCAAAATTACCTAGAAATGTTTTCGCCAAATTCAAACGAATTTCAGGTTAATTTGAACCAATTGGCTCAAAAATCAAAAAACAATCAAATCTTCGCTGCACTCGCAGTGTTGCGTTGAAGCGTGTAACGAGTGGCGGGCCCGTCTCCGCAGCGTAGCGCATGGGCAACACAGCTCCGAAGGAAAGTTGCAGCGGAGGCAAGCCGTTTGTGACGCTGTGTCCGAGTTGACCAGCCCGGGAAACATACCCAGCACCTCCTGTGCCGAGATCGATGTCTTTAACCACTACTTCACCGGTCGGTCTCAAAAATCAAACGAGCTAAAAACAGGCCTCAAGCAAGTGTTAAACTCCAGGGGCGGATCCAGGGGGGGATGTGGGGGATGCATTCCCCCCCACCAGCCATTTTCAAACATGTTTTTGATAAATACAACTTTTCCATAATTTCGAACCTTTTCGATAACAATAAACCTTACGCCCTAAGTACGCATAATGGAAAATGTACGAACAAAATGCATCATATTTGGTGCAACACTCAGAATTAGGGGCAAAAAATTTAAACAAAATTTGCCTAAAACTTGTTCAAAAAGTACTAAAATGGCCGCAACAGCAAGTAAAGCTTCAGAAAATTTCCGGGAGAGCATCCCCCCGGACCCCCCTACAGCCTTTTTCATTCTCAATATGCTTTAAAATAATTCTGCAGAAAAACTGCGCTTAAAAATAAGTCCAAATTGGGTACCCCCTCCCTGAAAAAATTTCTGAATACGCCCCAGACATGAAAACATTTTTCAAAGGCCTTATTTACGCCTTTTTTGGGTCTAACTTCTTTGTACTTAGTTAATATTCAACCTAATTCCAAATTTCATCCCCCACCAAAACTTTCTGGATCCGCCCCTGATAGGCTCAACTTCTACAATCAACGCGCGACAGGCGACATCGCGACAACACTACAGCAAACACTGGCGTAGCGAGAAATTTTGAAAGGGAGGTGGCCATAATTTCCACATTTTTTTCAAGCGTATTTTTTTTCGGCAGAACTCATTTGAAGCTGATTGAAAAACAAAGAAAGGCTATTGGAGGGTCCGGAAGCATGCTCCCCCAAAAAAATTTTAAAAATTTACATGCTGCAATGGTTGTTTTACTGCTTTTTGAATAACTTTCACCCAAATTTTGTTTAAATTTTTTGACTCTACTCTAACTCTGAGTGCTTCGCCCAATGTGATGCATTTTGTTCGCACATTTTGGATTATGCGTGCTTAGACGTAGCCTAAAGCTTATCGCTATCGAAAGGTTCAAAATTATAGAAAAATTGTATACATCAAAAGTATTTTTGAAAATAGCTGGTGGAGGATGCATACCCTTCATCCTACCCCCTGGATCCGCCCCTGGCCATAAGCTACAGAAGCCATCAAAAGAGTCTGGCATATTTTAGTCACTTGGCACCATTAATTTTGTTCTCTTTTACTAAAAGGCAGAGTCACAAGGGGGGCATGGACCAATGGCCCCCACCTAAATATGCTTGTGCATGCAAACTTTTTTGTTTGTCACATCGAGCACGCGAAATTTAACTGGGCTACATCTACATGCGATGTAATTGACCTGACCCCCTTTTACCGTCAGCCGTTTTGTTTATCTCCCGTAACATGCCGGTATAAGCATCTTAAGTTTCAGAATGCAAAATGAAGTAAGGGCTTTATCAGTGTCAACATCGTAGCATCGAGCACAGCTTAATTTGTTAATTACTCAACACATTTGATCCCAAGCTTATTAATTATGTCACCCCAAACGTTATGATTATGGCATTAGTCGGCTAAAATATGCCAAAACACAGGCTGTATCCGGTTTAAAATGTTTTAAAATAATAAATAATTAATGTCGCATTCTGTTTCAAATTGGCTAAAATTATCTAGCTTAGATTATCACGGAAGTTTTTCAAGTTTTTTTGTGGCAATTGCTTTTATAGTTAAGAGTATTGTTTATTTTTTAAGATTGGATTAGAAAATTCTCCTCAAAACTTACTGTCGTATACAGTACTGTACATGTGTACATTATCAGATGAGTTGATTTTTTTTAGACGAACTATTTTTTCAATTCGCTTAGCAGCGTTTTTGGACCAGGAGAAACTGTTTTTTGTTTGTGCATGACGTCACTCCCCACGTAATCGCGACGTCATGAAACCAATGATTATTTTAAGTCGTAAACATAAATAACTTCAAAAAAATTAATGCGTACATATTCCACCGAGCTTTACGATCTCAAAAAACATGAAAAAATCAAATCTTTATCATATTTGCGATATTAGCCAAAGCGTGTAACGACTTAACGAGTAACGTGGCCTATCTACGCGACTTAATGAGAGCCTTGGATTCACCCTGGCAAACGACGCGACAACGAAGGAAAATCTTCAAGCACTTTAGCGATATCGAAATGTCATTCTGATACGAAAAAGATTTGTTTCTTTTTGGTCAACAGCTACGACCAAAACGGAATTGTTAGTAATATATTCTCAAACAATTTTGTAGCTTTTGTATAATCTAGTCTTGTCCAATTTGCTGCTGGGCTAATTTTCGCCGTTCCCAAAAGATACACAGTTAGCAAAATTTACTCTGCTCTCTGCTGGGCTTACTTTGATTACCGTTGCTTTTAAAGCTTCATTAGCCTAAGCCTACGCACATAACCTTTACAATCTATGTTCTAAAAAGAATTAGTTAATAATGTAAAAATAAACAAAAATTAGGCATGGTTTTTGCAAACTTTCGAAAGTTTCATCATCGTAAATTTTTCTGGCTTCTTTGAAATTATACGAAAATTACCGACTAGTTCACATTTTAATACAAAGCGAATTAATGCTAGGTTATTCATTTCTTTTTACTTAATTTGGGCAATAAGACAATTTGGGCAATTTCTATAAAAAAATTTGAAAAACTCACTCAAAATCGAAGCGTGTAACGAGTTGCGGGCCCCATCTCCGCGGCTTAACGCCTGGGCAGCACAGCTCCGAAGAAACGTCGCAACGGTGGCGAGCCGTTGGCGACACTGTGCCCATTTGACCGGGCCGGGAATCGAACCCCAGACCTCCCGCACCGATTCGTGCCCTTAGCAACTGAGCTAACGGCTGGTCTTGAAAAACTCACTCGATTCTCGAAATACAAAATGAATCAAGTTATGGAGTCAATACCACAAATGTACAAAACCAAGCCCAAGCGCTCCCTGCGTGCCAAACGACAACGACAAAAGAGAACTCGATTCTACTTCTTTGGGACGTCGTTCAAGTTTTTCCGTCGGGTTGTCGTTTTTAGCGCGTAGTTATCGCGCGAAATCGTTCCGTGTGAATTTAGCCGTTGTATGTACGCGACGTTATCGCGTCGGCAGCGTCATATGACGCAATAACGAAGCCAGTGTAAATCAGGCTTTAACGGCACTGTGACGATTCGACTGCCCCAGGAATCGAACCTTTAACCTTTCGCAACGATAATGTGTGCCTATAACAACTCGGCTGACCGACTGGTGATTTCAAAATACAAATATGGTTATCCAAAAAAACCAGTGATTTGTATTTTTAGTATTTGGTTTCATATTTATCCTCTTATCCTGAGAAAGCGATCATTGCGCTATACGAGCTTGCTTAGGAGTTGCCGGCCATCTGTCTAGTACACCAAGATGGGGGAATTCCCATTAAGTGCCTTTCCTAACGGCACAATAAGTAGACTTGCCAGCTTGTTCTCCAAACTGTCCTTTAATGCTGAGCGTCAAGAAGGAAACCTGTGAATACCAATTTTCAAGTCATTGGTTTGACCCGACTGGGAATCAAACCCAAGTCTACGCTAGCTCCCGAGGTGAACACTCTTACCACTCGGCCATCTGAGCTGTTAAATGAAGTAGTGTTGAAATAAAGTAGCGAAATTAATCAAAATGTTTTCAGTTTTTTATAAAAGCTTAACCTTCAACTTTTTAATAGTTTTTCCAAAAAAATTTTCGTTATTAAGAAAAATCACGAATACAATTCATTTCCACAAAACTAAGTAGCAAAGTTTAGAAAATACAGCCATTAGGCTTCCAGCACTTAGGTGCAGGATGTAGCTTGCTTAGTACGTTTTTTAAATTGTTAGTAATTAAAAACTTTCGTGCAATTGCGCCGAGCCAAACTTGCCTTTGATTAAAATTTTGATGATGATTTTTGCAGATACAAAAATGTAAATGGCACGAACGGTTTTTTGGTGCAACTTTTTGTGATTTGGGGTTCGGAATTCACCTTAGATTTACGAGGATAAACTGAAAGGTAATATGGTAAAATGCAGTAAATAGCGGACCAAAAGAAATCAAGGAAAAAAAGTAAAGCCACTCTGGACGTTTTGTCATCATCAGCAGTATAATGCAAGGCAGTAACGTAGCTTTATTGCCTTGCATTATAATGCTGATGATGACAACTGAATCAATGTTGTTGAAACATCCATTTACAAGAACTATTGCATTTTCCTCGTTATAGTGTGCGAAACCATGAAACTCAATTTATGTAAAATTTCAGCTTCGGTTTTTAATTTTGTTTACATGCAAAACAGTTCTGGAAACAAAAAGCGGAACAGAAAAATGCGAAATTTCGAATTTACCAAAGTGCGCAAACTGCTGGCATGACACTTTTTTGTCAGCGCAGTAACTTGTTTTAACGATTCCAGGAATTAAGGTGGTTCCTTTTTCGAACTGCCAAAACAATTTCGAAAATTTTAAAAAACTGCGAAGACTTTAACAAAATCACGATTTTATTATTCTTGTAAACTTTCAATTTCAAGGTTTTGTTTTCGATTTTCGGAACATGAACTATTACCGTAAACAATCGATAAAGGAAGTAGAGCTGTAACTTGCTTATCTCATGACAAGTACGCGTGTAGTGACCTGGTCACTATGGCGAACTCGCCCTACACGCGTACCCATGAGCGTTGGAGGAGACTCGCTTCCTTATGAATCACAAACCTGGTGGTGATGATATCTACACTCTAGAATCGAGATGAACCCCCTCCTTTTAACTTTTTGGCAGGATTCTTTTATTCTTAGGCCAACTTTAAAAAATTCTGAGTTTCCCTTTAATGTATTTATTCACGCTATATTCGGGTCCATCAGTGCTTGGTAGATGAAATTACCTTAATATTTGGGTAAAAATGATTTCACAACATATTTCTATACATATAAATTTAAGCTCTTCAACTTGGGCATTGTCGATTTCCCCGAAGATTTTTGTTGTTTTGAGTGTGTGTGTGACTGAAGAATAAGTGTGGAATGATCGTTTGTTGTGTCGTCTATGACGTCATAATGCGTGGTGTTTATCTGGCTTGCCTTTGATTGGTTGTATGCGATTGCGAGAGTCGGAGTTCTTTTTTATTAGTTAGGTAGCTTAGGCAAAACGGCAAATTTAGGGGATAGGATAGGGCCGTGTCATGAGGCATAGTTTGGTATACTCTTCTCACCTTTTGAGTATTTTGTTCAGAATCAGTGACCGTAGTGCTGTGGTAGTTGCACACTGCATTACTCAGGCTAGCGCTGTAGTGGCCTGTAGAACAGAATTCTGAGCTCTAGTGTTGAGCTAGTTTTTGTGTTGGATGCAAGATCCCCGGTTTGGCCAAGAATTTTTTGGTAAGTTTGTTTGTTTTATTGATACTGCTTTGATATCGGGACTCTTGCTCGTTCCTGGATCCAGAGCCGGTAGGCTACGGTTTTCGTTCTTTTTTTTTTTTTCGTGCATGACGAACTGACTTGCGTGCCAGGTGCTGGTATAGTTTCAGTGCTTGCGAATGTAATTTACGTTTTTGCGTTAGACTGTTTGACCTATGATCGGTGTGGTGGCTTATTTTCACCTTTTTTTTTGCGCAGAAATCGCCGCCGCCCGCAGCTGTCATCGACTTTCTGTGCAACGCGCGTATTCAAAATTTTCAACTAAATGCAATTTCTGTTAGAAGAGGGGTGGAGCGTGATTGCCAAACCCGCGCGTGCTCAGATCCAACAGGCATAATGACCGAAGATATTTGGTTAAGTTCCAATTGCCAAAACGTTTTAAGCTGTAAAGGAATTGGTAGCGTTTTAGCGCAGGCTAAAACAATAAACTTTTCCTCTTGGCAGTTTTGCTTTTATTTAATGGATCAAACTAGAACTAAACAGAAGTTATTAAATTTTTATGCATTAAATTTTTCCCGGACTTGAAAAAATGCAATTGCAAGATTATCTTCGTCACGTTTTAAAATGTAGATGATGAACTTAGACGTGAAGCTATGACACTGGTCAAAGCTTAGAAAATAAGCTAAGCTGGAAAAAGCACGATTTTCCACGAATTCCAAGATATGTGGCAAATGTTTCGTTTCGACAGATACAAAAAAAAAAATATGCAACTAAATCTGCATATTTATGCAAAATGACAAGGACATCAGATTCTATTCATTTTTGTCTAGATTGTTAAACTTTTAAAGACTCAATTACATTAACCGTGGCTGCATGTATAAACGATTATAGCATCCTAAATCAATTTTTTCTTAGATCAAGAGCGTTAGCCTACTTTTATTTTTGTATTTGTTGATACATTTTGCTTAAATATAATAATTGTATTAAGGACCCAGCTCAAATGCCTTGATATTCATGGGTCCACTGTTGTGCCGCAAGAAGGCTCAAACAGAATTGTCAATCGGGCTCGGGCCGAGCTCAGGGTTGGATGATGAAAAACTGTCGGGCTTCAATCGGGCCAAATGCCGGAGTAAAATCGAAATCTTCAGTGAGTCATAGGGTTTTCGTGATTGATGGAATAAAGCAAAGAGAACATCTTGTATGAATATTGTTGTTTGTAACTGGTGCGACTGTGGATGGGTAAAACTCATTTTCGTTTTTATTAAAATTTCTTCAAGACTTAAAGTAGCGTTTTTGATTTCGGATTTAAATCGGGCTCAGACTGGCTGATAAATTAGGATTCGAGTCGGGTTCAACATCTTATAGGCCCCTTGCCAGCTCTGGTCTCATAAATTGCATTAATCACGGTCACTTTCAAAATTTAGTGGTTAGCAAGTCTTTCCACAGCTTTGTACAGGCAAGTAGGTATTTACTGGTAGTTTAGATTTTCAAAAGCGACTTCTGTAATTAATGTTTTGTTTTAAAAAAGATTTAAGTTTGTCTCATTTTTGAGCCGCTTTGCTGTGGTTAGAAAAGCAGGTGCAAGTTGACAAGATAAGTTTTAAAATACGCATGTGATCAATGCCCACCTAATTCGAACGAAAATTGATTAAAAAATGAAATTACTGCTTTAGGAGAAAAACGATCTAACAATTTCACACGGCAATATTCACGAAATACAAAGTCAAAATCAATCGACATAAAAAAACAAAAAAGTGAAAACAAATGACCCGTATAATTGATTTGAGCTCGAGTTTCGTGATTATATTAACGAAATATTATTGGTTTACGACTTTTTTAAAATGCTAGTCAGTTTTTAATATCGATAGATATTCTTCCATTAATAAACATAGGGGACTTAGAACTTTACTACAGGTTATTGAGAGTTTATTTAAATGCTAAATAAAGCAAGGCAGAGCTCAGCCTTGTTTGTTCTTAAATAATTTCACGCTTTATTGCTTTTATTTAGATACAGTAGTTGGATAGTTGAAGCAACAAAGCGTAAAATTAGAAAAGAGTAAACAAAAACTTGCAATTTTGTGCTTTTTTAAGCCGCAAATAATTACGTTCTCTACCTTTAACCCTTCAAATTGTTGCAAAAAGAACAGATATGAATTTATAACTAAGGTTATCTTTCAAGGCGTTGCACAAAAAATTCAACAGCACTTGATCGAAATTGCGAAGTGAGCTTGCGCTGCACGAGTCAACAGCCACCCCTCAAGTGTTAAATGCGACCGGCTCCAGCCGTGAATCGAACCAGTCATGAGGGATTTAAATTTTACAGTGGATGAATGCTTTGTTGCTCACGTACTTTTTATTTTGTTTAATTTTTTCTGAAGATGGTATTACGTTTTTACTTCCTTACTTTTCTAGACTTTCCTATATCTTTGAAGAGGCTCGGGGAGAGCACTGTTCGAGTACCAGCCTCCAAGCATCTCAATCTTCCGCGAGGAAGGGTAGATGCTCTATTGGAATGCCAAAACGAGAAAACTAAGATCTTCTACTGTATGTAATTTTGCCATCAAATTCTGGGACAGCCTCTATAGACCTTTAACCAACGGGTGTGAACACAGCTGCTGCAGTTTTTTGTCATGGTATTATAGGCTATAAAAAGCCAAAATTAAACGTGATTAATAAGAAATTCCGAGTGTATTTCAACCTCGTTAATTACAAAATTTATTTCCAAAATATGAAGTAAAAAATTTCTCAACATCACTTCTTAGATGATGTTTTTCTTCCTTGCACAAGAAACGTTGTCAAAGTTATATTCGCGATAGGCAGCTTATCTGATCATGAGTTCACACAGTTTCGATAACTTTGGCTGCAACTGAAGTGTTTTGGCAACAAAATTTTTAATGAGTTTTGCAATTACCGAATTTTATCAGGCAGAAAGTTATTTTAAAATGTGGTATGACATCAGAACTTGCTTTGTAAACAAGTTTTTCAAGAAACAACAAAATTAAAGAACAGCGTTTACAATTAAGTTTAAATCAACGCAAACCAAGAACTTGTTCTTTTATGTCAGCTAGAAAGGCGCCAACCAGACTCTGCTTACAAAAATAAGCGATGTCTTTTCTACGAACAAACACTTTTGCCCGAGTGAGCTTCGCACTCTCGACCAGAAATTCATTGGTTACACACCTTGTTCAAAAAGCTATAAAGTGAAAGTGCTTGAAATAATAGCTTTGGGGAGGGCTGAATGTGGGAAGAACACTTTGCTCAAATTGAAAGCTTGTTCGTTCTGTGCAGCAAAGTGTTATCTGCGATTTCACTTTTGGCAAATTTGTATGGGCGCTCCTAGCTTTGCAAAGCGCAGAAATCGTTTCGAAAAACTAGAGGCATGCCTAAAAGAAAGGAAGAGAGCAGCCACTCCAGACAGCGGCAAAACATTGAAATCGAAAACCTAACTTTGTGGGGCGCCAATTAAAACTTTTTTCATTTAGGGGACGAATTTTAAAGATCTTATTCTTTAAAAAAGGTTTTGAGCATGATTTTCCGAAACTTGCCTGGGCAGCAAAGCAGTTTGACTCGGCCGGACAGGAACAACTTTTCAAATCAATAAACTGAAAATTCAAAAGTAATTGAAGAAATCTGCAAAGTGAGCTTGCGCTCTTCGCATCAACAGCCAATCGCTATACATGTCAAATGCGATCGGCTCTAGCCGTGAATCGAACCCATCACGAGGGATCTGCAACTTTGGCGTGGTACCCCTATGCCATGTGGGTGATTTATTCACTCGTTTCGGTACAAACTTCCCAGTCTTTACCTCAGTAACCAAATTGCGTCCGCGGAAGGCGGAAACGGTGTTTGGGCAATTTTTCTTCCGGTGATTTGCACTGTAGTGCGGGCTATCATTCCGATTTACGTCATGAGTTCTTCATCGTTTAGCCCAGGATTAATTTCTTATCCTTTGACGTCTCAAAAAATCAGATTAACTAAAACTACTTAGAATATACGGAAAATGAATTGAAATGTCTGCGATATTACCAATAACCCAAGAGCAAGATTTAATCCCCTTACAGGAATCAAGGAAAAAATCAAATCTTCATTACACGCGGTGTATTACGCCAAAGCGTTAACGATTGGCGGAGTCCATCTCTGCGGCTTAGCGCCGGGGCAACACGGATCCGAAGAATCGTCGCAGCGATGGCAAGCTCTCGGCAACACTGCGTCCGATTTGACCGGCACGGGAATCGAACCGTAGACCTCACGCACCGACAGCGATGTTTCAAACCACTATGCCCATCGCTGACGCAAAAAGGACGGGAACCACTGGACTATAGGTGTGATTTTGAGCAGGTCAAAATCAAATCAGTTTTCATTCTGTCTCGAGCTAAAATGACGATCAAACCGTAACTGAGTAAGCACATAACAAATTTAAATAACTGAGGTCATTATCAAATTATATCGAACTGATAATTCAACAGTAACTGAGGGAGACTGAGAAGTGAGTTTGTGCTCTTTGAGTTAGCAGCCACTCAGTACATATGTCAGATGCGATCGGCTCCAGTGATGAATCGAACCTGCCACGTAGAATCTGTAACCTGTGCGCAGCACCGCTAGGCCATGTCGCCGACACAATGCAAACCAGTGACTCAGCGTCGCTACTGCGTTTCTTTAACACGTTCGAAGCTACGCTGCGTTTTAGGTGCAAAGTAGACCAGATGGGCAAGGTAATTAGTGACATTGCCTGTTAACATAAAAAATAACGCTAAAAAATGCCCCGATTTTGAGTAAGACTTTTAACCGGGTTAGACTTTCCCACTCTAGTATCAAAGTGTAATATAGCGGTCTCTCAGAGCCTATATAGTCTGTATGGCTTGTTTACAAAGATTTGTAGTAAGGGCACAGGGGCAACTATACCCCAACCATTTCAAGTACTGTAGTTAATGTAGAGATTCACCACTTTTTTGACCCAAAGAGGGCAACAAGGGGGGCAGTTTTCGCCACAAAATACCCCTTTTTAAAGATCGACTTGCTGAAAGTAATATTTTCTCTCCTCTTTTCCCTCCGAAATTTCAGGCTGGTTACGCCCTTGCTTTGTAGAAAAAGTGATTCCGGCAAAGTATAGTGATGATCACTTATTGACAGAAATATGATTTAATAATGTAACTTTCCCATGGTATTACCACGAGCGAGCTCGTAAACTGCTTTAAACTTGAGAAGAACATGATTTAATGGCATAAGCTGACATTGATGCGAAAATGTTTCAGAAAACGCAAGAAAAAAGCAGTTGCCTGTCGCTGATCGGAATTTTTTTCCGCTCAAAATCATAATTCAGAAGGTAACGATATAAGTGAGACACTAAGGGGATTGTGGGATTAAACACAATGAAAACGACTGCATTAAAAGAAACAATGAAATCATTTGTCAATGTAAATTGAACAATGCAAATTAAGTGTTTTTCGACTAGAAAAAAGTTTTTGGATGAATGAGAGATGCGTTCAAAGCATTAATAAGAAATTCATCAAAGCGTTGAGAAAGAGAGAGGCCAGCCGGCATTCTTTGAGTCAACAACAATAAGTTAGTCAAACAAGATTTGGCTCCAAGCGCAAATCAAACTCATGATGAAAGTTTTTAATGTATTGCAGCAATTTTGCTGACTAGAGAAAAATGTTTCCAATTGTTTTTTTTTTTTTTTTTTTGTAAATGCACAATTCACGTTTGCACTAGCGACTGAAAAGGTGACACGCGTGTAGGTGACTAATAGGGCGTTTTGAGAGGAGGAAAGCTTGCGCACGATAAATAGTAATGAAGTGAAATATTTCAGTAGCTTTTTGGTTTCTCCTGTGTTAGTGTTGAAATCGCAGAGGAAATAAACGTATGGCTTGTAGCAAGCTTAAAAATTGAAAATAAGGCAAAAAAATCACATTAATTGAAATTCTTCTCCATTTCATTGGCAGAATTAAGACAATCGTGCGAGAAATATTATTTATTTTTTTTTAGAAACATGTTATAATTATGGAGTTAACTCATTGTGCTGGGGATAGATCAAGTTGAAAGAGTGTAAAAAATTTTTTACCGTGTTTGTAATGTGAATAAATATTTGTTTATTGAAAATAAAAATCGGCAATTTTTGCATATTTTTTCAGGGAGGAGCATATTTTATTAAAAATTCATATTAAGTTTTTCTTGCAAAATCAAATCAAAATAATTTCAAAACTTCACATTTAAACCAATTTGTTGTGAAAAAATTGTCGACAACAATAAGTGAATATTGTGAAATAGAATATTAATAATAATTGCAAATATGAGCATTGGTAACCAATACTTGAATGTAAATTCGCTGTAAAAACATTGAAATGAACAAAAATTCAATCAAGTTTTCAAAAAATATCCGTGTTATTTTAAGTGCTTTAAGTGCGCATTCACGTTAAAATTATAGTATGTCAAAATTTTATCTAACGACCAGCAGCGTTTTGGTAAACAAGCTTGGCCTCTTCGATACTCGTTTAAAACCGTTACTGCTCTTCTAGAAAAATTGTGCCTCTTTGAAAAGTCTTCTTTACGCATCCCCACTCCCTTATAAAATTTCTGTGCACGGTACAGCTCTGGATATGAGTGACTCTGTATGCAGCTCAGCTCTCGTCTGACCAGCTATGTAATTAGACTCACTTTTTAGTTTGTTTAATGATTTTTATATGTTTAGAGTTAAAAATATTCAGGTGGATAGCGAGAACAAAATCATGAAACTGTTGTTTTTATTAATTGTTTTGATTCTCTGGAACAAAGAGGTTAATGGCCAGACTCAAAATGAAGGTGTAAAGCGTTCAAAGTTTCATTTTTGCAAATTATTCGCGAATTTTGTAGATTTTCATGCATTCTCATTTGCGCGATAGAGAGCTCCAGCAAGTGACGCACCCGTTGAAAATAATTGTTCTAATGAATAACAGGGCTCCCAAATTAAAATCGAGCTTTCATCATACTCGCCGTATTGCGTCGAGGCGTGTAGCGAGCAGCGAGCGACGTCTCCGCGGCTTAACGCCTGGACACAGCTCACAGTCGCCACCGAGTCCTATTTGACCGGCCCGGGAATCAAACCCCAGACCTCTCGCACAGTTACCAGCGTCTTTAATCGCGCCGCCAATCGGCCAGTCTGCGAAAACCAACGCTTCTTCCGAAGGGACAAACACATCCGTTGAGAAACTCCGGTCTAGACCTACCACGTTACGATAAAAAAGTAGTAATTTAGGTGGTTCTGTACGCTGGCTATAGCGGTTGCATTAAACCAATATATCGCACGCAGTGAGATTATGTTTGAGTTAAATGTGAATGTGTTTTACTACAGCACAAACATAATGAAAGCCCGATTTTTTCGTTTGCAAGTACCGGCAGGGCATGCTGCAAAAAAGTATGTCCAGGGAAAGGTACTTTTTTTTAAGAATTCTTCTTGCAATACATAGTACATAAAATATCTTCACGCGCAAAAAAAAATAGCTTCCTCTAAATAAAATGTTTTCGGATTCGTTCCAAGTTCAGCCAATTAAACTTGTTCAATTTATAGGCGAGGGTGTGAAAACAGTAGAACAAGCGGCTCGGAGAGTCAACTCGGTAAGTTGGTTGATAAGTAAAGAAAGATTTTTTTAACGTAAAACACGGGTTTGATTCCTAGTCGAATCAAATTAATTTTTACTCGATCTGATTTGAGGTACGTTTACCGATATGCGACAAATTTTTTTCACTGAAAATTTTAGTTTTATTAAAAATTAAAATTTTATGCTTACCGATTGTGCTTAGTTTTATATTTGTGCTTACTTTTATAATTGTTAGTTTTATACTTGTGCTTACCGACAGCGCGAAGACCAGCTTCGTTTACATGCATCAGAATGGTTTTCAAATTGTCGCGAGTCGCTAAACGCACTTTTCAAAATCAAATGAAGCCTTCATTATCCTGGCGGTGCTTCGCCGAAGCGCGTAACGAGTGATGGGATCCATCTCCGCCGCTTAGCGCCTGGGCAACACAGCTTTGAAGAAACGTCTCAGCGGTGGCGAGCCGTTGGCGACACTGTTTTATTTGACTGGCCAGGTAATACACCAATGGCCTTTGGCGCCAAAACTCATGCTCAGAAATTTTCAATTCATTGCGTGGTATAGTAAGAAAAAAATTCCAAGCAATACAAAGCAATTTACAATAGAGCGGAACAGCGCTGTTTCGGTCTATCAGCCCTCACCAGCCGCACTCAAGTTAAGGTTCACTTATCCTTTAGAATGCTTGGCCTTGATTAGGCGAAAGTCTTTCTGATTTGTATACCTCAAAAGAAATTTAATCTTTGTGGTTTCTAAAACAATTTAGTTGACCCAAATCGCATTTTTGATTGTAACTGAACTTCCATCATCTCCAGATCAACAATCTCTGCGCAAATTTGTGTAGAAGAGATCTTGAAACTAATGAGTTCAGAAAACCTCGAAAGTGCAACAAAATTAAAGAAACAAAACCGATATTAAGAAGTAAGATTTGACAAATATCATTGATTGACTTCATTGCTTGTTTGTTTTCCTGTCAAGTAGCCAATGGCTTTTTTCTCGTGAAAAGATTTCGCCATTTATACGCTGAATGGCGAAATGGCGTTAGCAATTAAAAATCGACATGGTGTAGCGGTACTAAGCGCAAGTAGCAGATTCTACGTCACAGGCTCGATTCGAGGCTGGAACTGATCGGATTTGACATGTATAACAGGTGGCTGCTCACTCGAAGAGCGCAAGCTCACTTCGCAGTCCTTTCAATTACTTTTAAATTTTCTGTTTTTAGTTTCTCTTATCTCTTGTTTAGCCTATGTTGTAAATACATAATCAGGAACGTGCGCATAAAATTTTCGAGGAGGGGTAAGGGCATAGAAAGCTCTCTCACATTAGAGCTCGGATTTTTTGAAATGGGGGCGATAAAGTGATAACGATGATTGTGTACAGAGCGAAACCTGTAGGAAGCGCATGGGAGTCTCCTCGCACACCACGGCAGACGCCTTATAAAGTAATTTGAATGCACAATATAAAAGGAAAGCAACGTAGGCTACGGAATACAATAAATATGGGACGAAAATAGCTTAAGGAGGAAAAATAAAGCCGCTGTAAATCTCAAATATGGACGTTTCGACAACGTAGATTCAGCTGTTATCATTAGCAGTGTATGCAAGGCAGTACAAAACTGTAAGAACTTAACGTAGGCTACATTTTTCTGTGAACCCTTCACATTTTCCGTTTTTGCGCAACGTCTCGCTGATATAAGCTACAAACAGTGGCGTAGCGAGAAATTTCGAAAGGGGAGGGGAGCATAGCCTTTACAAGAGTCTGGCATATTTCAGTGACTCAACAACAACAACAACAATTTCCTTTTTTTTACTAAAAACGTAGTTAAAAAAGAGAAGGGTCATAGCATAACGGCCAGAGCAGTCGACTTAGGGGGCTAAGCGTTTATCAGGGGAGGTCAAAGTTTGAAATTTAGCACAAAAGCCGCTGTCTTCAATAGAGAAAACTTGTTAATTGGGGAGCCAAGCATGTCAATTGCGGGGGCCAAGCCCCCCTGGCCTCCCCTTGGCGCCGGCCCTGACAACGGCCCTCCTCTAAAATATGCTAATGAGAAAAACACAGTGTTCCTAAGGCATTTAGCAAGCTATGATACGACCGGGAATAAGACCATTATCTCTAAGTAACAAATCTTGCCATTTTAGTGATTCCACGACCAGTAAGTAAACTTAGCATTAGCGTAATCTAGCGGTTACAAAATAACGATTAATTTTCGATCTTTTTTTCAGAAATTTGTTTCTTTTGTCGGGAAGATATGGATTGCCAGTTTGGAAGCATGATTTTTGGCGGATAAGTCATAAAATTTATGAAAAAAATGGACATTCAACAACGAGAAAAATTATCAAAAGTATTAAAAAGAAAGCCTAATAAAACTGTAAAAACGCTACAAACACAAAGTAAAGGTATAAAATCAAAACTATTCTGTTTTTAGAAAGTTTATAGTTTTAGTATGTGTGTTATTATAACATTCCTTGTTTTGATTTTTTTGTCTAACTGTACCATTGACTGATAAAGAAATATGGATATGAATTGGGCGAGGCCGGCTAGTTCAGGCTGAAACCCAACCAACAAGTCTGGCCCATGACTCTCGGACGATCCTTTTTTCTCCGTAAAAGCATCGGTCAACCAATAGAAAAAAATTTTTGTCTTCGTAATAGACTTGACTTAACCCTGCTCCACGTAATACTTTCACCCCTTAAACGTCTAGGTCAAAGTTCGACTTGGGTGAGTTTACACGACTATCACTTTTAAATGAGATCCCGATTCGGCTAAAGCCAGATCAGATCATAAGTTCTGAGTTTATTTCTCTCTTGAAACTTTGCCTCAATAACACTTGTCAACCGTTCCAGGGGTGAATCTGCATTTTTCTATGGTATAGGCGGTTTTGGTAGGCTAAGATTTGAAGAACGCTCATCTTACAACCTACTCTAGAAGTATCGCAATATAGCTTTATTCATACGCATAACTAAAAAATTAAGAAGGGTATTGATACCCCTTGCCCCCCCCACCCCTTGGAGCATCCGATGCGTTTATTAGTGTCTACGTATTGCAAAGTAGTAAGCGTTAAGTTCATTTTAATGATCCTACAGTAAATTCATTGTACAAACTTGCATATTTAGGCCTAATTTTGAAAATTCAACAGAACTTTTGGGTTTTGCTTTAATAAACTTGTATTTAGCGTTCAAAAGCCAAAAACACAGAAAAAACTGAACATTGCTGTTTTTTCTATTTAATTGATTATTTCTCGTTTACTTTAAAATATCGTTGCATTATTTTTTTGCCTTGCATGCTTATTTTGTGTAAAAAGTTTCTTGATTAATTTATTACATGAATATTGAACTCACGTGTGTCATTTATGTATTATACATGACACGTTTTTTAGAAGTTATTAGAAGAATAAATATGCGCACTGAAAGTCATTTGTTGCATTCTTGTCTAAAGCTCGCAGCCTCCCCTTAAGTCTAGACCAGCAGTGTTTGTCAACCGCCCGTCCGCGAACTGACAGCGGTGCGTGTATACAGCCGCTCCGCCCAAATAAATTCCAATACCTCAATTCGAAAATAGGCTTTGGACAACCCGCTCGGCGATGCGTGCACAATACTTTTTTTCGTTTGCCATCACACGAGTTTATAGAGTACAGTATGCACTGCCGATTTATTTAGTTTTGCCTTTTTGGCAAAAAATTTTTGGAGCTGAGACGTAGCTAGCGCGTAACCACTCATTTGCGAAAAGTTGTAGCAGTAGTGTGTAAAATCTAAAGATATGTTCGACTAAGTACCGTACCGGTAATAGGTGAAATCTAAAAATATCCTTAGCTTTTGTGAATCTAAGGATACGTTTAACCGAAATTCAATAGCATGATTACCCAGAGGTGGGCACAATTTCGTTAATTGTTAATTCGTTAATAACGAAGCTAACTTTTTCATTAACTAGTTAATTCGTTAAATTTTTTTTTGAAATTAAAGGACTAAATTAACTTCCGGTAATGCTTGATAACTTCCGTTAAATTTTTGTAAACGCTGATTTCTATTATTGTTGGTAAAGTTTGACGTCGATAAACCAGCAAAATAGGACCAATGAGGTCAAAAAGCGAGATAAAAACTATGAGACGCCGTAGTGAAAAAAACGATTTAGCAAATTTTGTACGAATTTTCAGCAACATTTACACAGTTTCACAGCTATTTAGTTAAATCGAACTGAACTGCAGCTAAAACGCTTCGAAAAATGCAATAACAGCCCAAGTGTAACGACATTTAATAAATAGCAGCGATATTTATTAAATAGCGGCGATATTTAATAAACAGCAGCAACATTTAATATATATAGCAGTGATATTTAATAAACAGCAGCGCCATTTAATAAACAGCAGCGACGTTTAATAAATAGCAGCGACGTTTAGCTAAAGTGCAGCGAAAAATTACAGTGCTGCGGTAATATGCTAATCAGATCAACAGTGTTTCCATTTAGGCTACCGGTAGTGTGATCTTGAAAGCGATATTGAAAAGTTTAACGTTGATTTATCCAAATTTGAATTGCTATCGGCACAGTGTATCCAAAGTACTAATAGTAAAAACCACTCTCTGTGCTCAGTGTCCGGAACCAAAATTAGAGCTTAGATGTTGTGTTGCCATTTTTTATTTTTGTTTTCAAGTTTTTTTTCTAAAATTTACAAAGAGTTTCTTAGTCTACTTTATTGTTAGACTAATTTGGAAATAAATAAGAAAAGTGATAAACTTTGGTATGAGATAAATGATAAAATATGGGGAGTGTGGGGAAGTGTGAGAGAGAGTGGGGAGGTGTAAGGGGAGTGTGCAGAGACGTGTTAGGTGAGTGTGGGGAGATGTGTCGGGTGAGTGTGTAGGGTGAGGTGTAGAAGAGTGTGTGGCCCCTCCCACAATTTTCCACACCTCCCCACATCCCAACATACTTTCCCCTCTTCCCCACAACCTCCACACTCACCCCATAAACTCTTCCACATCTCCCCCCACATCTTCCCCATTTTTCTTCACATCCCCGACAGCTACTCCATACCCCAATACACTTCTCCATTTTTCTTCCACATTCTCCACTCCTTCCATATTCCCCCCATACTTGACCCAACTCCTTAAACTAACGAAAATTCCCCAATTCCCCCACCATCCATACTCTCCTAAATTCTTTATACCCACCCATTCTCCCCCGATTCTTTCTCATACTCCCCCATACTTACTCTATCATCAACCCATACCAAAATTTTTCACTTTGTTCATTTATTGCCAAACTTAGTCTTGCAATCAAGTACACTAGAAACTCCTTGTAAATTTCATAAAAAAATTGAAAACGAAAATAAAAAATGGCAACACAACATCTAAGCTTCTTAAAAAGTTCAGCGTTTTTGTGGACATACGTAACAATGCTTTTTCGTTGAGTGTGTCCACTAAAATAATTTATGTACACTGTGGCTGTACTACCGCGATTTGATATTACGAAAAATGAAGAAATGGAAACACTGTTGATCTGATTAGCATATTACCGCAGCACTGTAATTTTTCGCTGCACTTTAGCTAAACGTCGCTGCTATTTATTAATCGTCGCTGCTATTTATTAAATGGCGCTGCTGTTTATTAAATATCGCCGCTATTTAATAAATATCGCTGCTATTTATTAAATGTCGTTACACTTTGGCTGTTATTGCATTTTTCGAAGCGTTTTAGCTGCAGTTCAATTCACTTTAACTAAATAGCTGTGAAACTGTGTTAATGTTGCTAAAACTTCGTACAAAATTTGCTAAATCGTTTTTTTCACAACGGCACCCCATAAAAAACAACAAAACAATGAGTGAGCTTGTTAGCAGAAAAATTGCTTAAATGCTTGTGAGCAGAAAAATTGCTTAAATGCTTATTACGCAAACATTGATATTAAAAAAATTTACGCTATTTTTTTTTTTTAACGAAATGCCGTTTTAAGTCAAAACTAACGATTTAACAAATTTAATTAACTTCGTTTAATTGCAGAGATGAATTTAACGAATTAACTTTAACGGAGGAACATAACGACCGGCCGATAGCTCAGTTGCTAAGAGCACGCTATTGGTGCGGGAGGTCTGGGGTTCGATTCCCGGGTCGGTCAAATCGACACAGTGTCGCCAACGACTCGCCACCGTAGCTACCTTTCTTCGGAGCTGTGTAGTCCAAGCGCTAAACCGCGGAGATGGATCCCGCAACTCGTTACACGCTTCGGGGTAATACGGCGAGTATCATGAAGATTTGATTTTTTGAGGTACATAACTGTCAAACTGTGTTAACGAAGTAGTGGTTAGCGAAGCTAACGTTTTGCATTAACTTGCCCATCTACGAAGATTACCGGAATTTGATATCAAATAGAAACAAGCAAACAGTCTAAAGTATTTTTAATTTTTTTCAATTGTAAATCAAGTTGGTGGATTGAGCACTTGGTTGGTTTTAACATGACATTTATATAGTTCATTTTAAAGTCCAACGCTCCTCCAAATTTATTTCGAAATTTTGCCGGTCCGTAACCTAAAAAGGTTGAGAACTCCTGGACTAGAGAATTTTAATGGCATGGGTTTGAATCCCACTCGTCACCACATTTTTCTACATTGTTCGGATAACAAAATCTTTTTATAATTTAAAGTGTCTTATCGGTATTATTTACCTACAACGTTTCCCATGGCTTTATAACTGGACTGAATACAAGTTGACCTTGATAAAAATCCATGGGACAGTCATTTGAAGTTTTCGTAATCTTTGCGAACTTGAGTTCGAATCTTCTGAAGAGCAAAATAAATGAATTTCAAATCATAATCATGCAGTGGTAAAATGAAGTCAAAATTATCGCTATCGCGCAACAATAACTCTAGCTTTAAATTATTTCTATTTTCTTTCAATAATGTGCGTAAAAATCAGGATAAAGCAGCGTTGAAGCAATCTTAATGTAATCTGTGCTTTAGAGCAAGACAGCGCTATTTCGAGCTATTAGCTCTCATCAGCCGCACTCACGTAATTAAGAACAAAATTCTACGGTTAAATTTTTTTGTTGTAACTCATGAAAGAAACACAATTATTAGAATACCAATAATATTATTAATAATAATGTAATATGATAACAAGCTTATAGGCCTAATATAATAATAATATAATATTAGAATATCAATGATAGTGTAAAAAAAAAACATTAAACTAAACAGCATGACAATAAAAGCGAAGCGTTAACAGAGCAGTTTAATAGTACGAAAAAAAATCTAGATTTTGCGAATGAAACAGCACATACATATTTATGCACAAACATGATACTGGTATGCAGCTTTTTAGTTGATAAAATCTACTCTTTGGTGTGGTGCCTTGCAGAAGGGAGGTAGATTTTATCCACGTATTATGACTTTTGACCAAGCCCCCAATCCTTCTTAAAAAAAAGAAGAAATGTGTATAAAGTGTAAGTAGATAGGCCTATCCTCACATTACAAATAACATAGGTTAAGTTATGCTTATTAATCATTCAGTCCGTCTTCATGCCCAAGAATTACTCCTACTAATATGCTTACGCAGATTAAAAAAAAAAATGATTGTTAGCTGTAGGTGGACGTTAATAAAAAAAGAAAACAAAATGGCTAAAATAAACGTAATAAAATACAAATAGAAGGAATCCTACAAAACATCCACTTATCGGAGCAACTACACATGCAATATATAAATAACACTTTTATAGATTTGGAAGAGCACATTGGGTGTAAAAAGAGCAAGGATTTCTAACAATAACTACAGTCTCGGAGCAATTATTTATTGGTTGACCCAATACTAGCGATTTGTCAATTTGGGCTAGTTGGACTAGCAAAAAATTTAATTTTTTTTCTTTTTTACACTACTAGCTAGGCCTATACAAGAAAGCAATTTTTGTGGTAGAAAAATGCAATTTGAAAAACTAATTTGTTAGGCCTCTTCTTCTCCTACGTGAAAAATGAACTCAATTGAATCTCCTTCTTCTTCAAAGAGTTTTAAAACCATCCTGTTCGTCCTTTTGTCCACTGCCACGAATTTCTGGCTGGCAACATGCCTCAATTTAGTGGTTCCCGTTTTCCGTGAGTACACACGCTGGAATTTGAGGTTATCGAATACGATCCTCGGGTCTGGGGCTGGTCCTGGTTGGGACAAAACGATTCTATCATAGCTTGCGTCTGCACAGGCAAAGAGGAAGTTATCGGTGTTCTTATATTTAAGCGCAAGGACATAGTCGAATTTTTCTGTATTCCAGCTAATCCATTGCAATGATGAATTTCCGCCTCGGATGAAACATTTTGGTTCTTTTCTTTTTACAAACCAGTTTTTCCTTTCGCTCTCGCCGACGTGGTTAATAATTACTACCATTTTCGAATACGTTGGTATTGTTCTCGAATTACCACTGAACTCATACAAAGATTCATTGGACAAAATTTCAAGTTCAGATCCATGCTTAAAAATAGGCCAAAGCACTCCAAAACACGAACACATTATGTTTTTGATTGCGCAACATCAAGTCTCTTTCGATTTGCTTTTAAAAAATTAATGAAAAATCAGCTGTATGCGCAGCTTATATACTGGACAATCGACCATAAGTTATCATAATGATTTTATATTTAGAACCATTCTTTTCCGAAGGAAGTTCAGCTCGAAATATATTTTCATAAAAGCACACGATTGCTACACTTTCAAGCACAAAGTAGTTTTTGTAGTGAAGAATTATTAGCATTTTTCATTTTGTGGCTGCATTAAAATAAATTTTGTTGCTTAAAATGACACTGTTACATTTATTCATGGGATTTAATTATCAAGATAACTTGCATTTTTTCATAGACATGTTTCGCTTGTAACTTCAGCTCCTTGCAGTAGCTTAAGTCGCATTTATTTTAAAGGCAGAGTTAGCTCAGTCGTTGAGCACACGTTGTCCGTGTGTGAGGTCTGGGGTTCGGTTTACGGGCACTTCAAATCGGATACACTGTCGCCAACGCCTCGCCACCGTTGCGACGGTGCTTCGGAGCTAGGGGAAGTGTGGGACCTATGGAACATTTTTTAAACGGCCACAACTCGCTTATTTTAGTAAAAAAATTGTTGAAATTCTGTCTGCCTCTTGTCGTTAGTAAGTCCTACCATACCTTAAAATAGTTCAGTAATTAAATATGTACATCATAACTTATGAGCGATTTTCAAAAGTTTGCTTCATTTTCAAAAGCCCCATCCCTGTGGGACCTTTGGAACGCCCGCATGGAACCTATAAAACACTTAATTCACGCAGCTAATGTCTTGCTATCTGCCAAATAAACCTGTGATATACGACCACGGCATACATAACCATGGAGTATCGCGGTAAAAAGCCATGTTGAAAATAAAAAGCCATGCTGAAAATAGCAAAAAGCCATTTGAAAATAAAATATTAAAAATGAACTGCCAAGAGGAATTTCATAAATGGCTAGCAGCCTTTCCACGACTGATTGTATTCGTAAAAACTTCGTTTAAGGCTTGGATTTAGTTTTGTTCAGTAAAATCTCTTATTTGGCTTCCTTGACTTAAGGTGTGTTTACCGATACGCGACACGCGGCAACGCGGCACGCGATGATGCGACAAAATTTATAGTGTAAGTAAATGAAGTAGGAATTTGGAGGTTTTCGCGTGATCGGTAAACAGTAAAATAAAACAAACAAGGTGCAAAAAAATTTTGTCGCGTGCCACGTTGCCGCGTGTCGCGTATCGACAAACGGACCTTTTAAGGTACACATGATCAAACAAATAAGGAACAGCGTGTTCCATGGGTCCCACATGGTTAACATTTACATAAAATAGTTGTTAGCCTGTGAATGTTGAACCGCCGTGAGCCATGTTTTTACCAAAATGTCAGCTATATTGGTGACCTTGTTTGTGACCAACAGCTAATAATTTTTAACTACCTTAACCTATTATCAAAATCATCCTATAAAACTGGCCTTAAAAAGTCCAGTTTCGACCACAAAAACTACAAAATCCCCAAAAAAACTTAAAACTTTCGCATTTCCAAAATTTCAGTGCTGATGTTAGACTCCAAATCCAAAAGGTGTTTTCAAATACAAAAAGTTTTAAAAATTCATTCGCAGTTCGCAAAATAATTCGGTGTTCTATTGGTCCCAGTGTTCCATAGGTCCCACACTTCCCCTATCTTGCCCTGGCGCTAAGCCGCTGAGATAGACCCCGCCACACGTTACACGCTTCTACGTATTAGGTTTGATTTTTCGTAAGTAGGCCTATTTACCTTTTAACGCTGTCGAGACTAAGGCTCTTTCTTGATCTTTTTATCTGCTAAAACAATAATTTCTAAGACATTTTTTACTCCCTACACACCCTTAAACTGATGAAACCAATCCGGCACCCCCAGTTTATTCTACGTTTAATCTACGCACCTCCAAAACCATCGCATCATCAATGGATTCTCGCATTCCAAATAAAAGTTTTTAACTCCTTAACTGGTAGCTATGCCTTCAAGTGTCTCACGGCACTGGGGAGTCCCCTGCAGTCACAGAAATCAATAGTTTAAAAACTCTTAGTTCTTCGAAAACCTTCTTGATTCTTTTAAAGGTATGGCTTTAAAAATCACTCGTTTAAGAAATCTGCAAAATACGTTAACGCGTTTTTAATACGTTTTGTTGCCCAAGATGTGTTTTGAAATATTCTATTGAGTCTAATGCATAATGCATCGCAATCAAAATCAAACCTTCATTATACTCGCGGTATTACGATGAAGCGTGCGACGAGTAGCGGGGCTCATCTCCTCCGCTCAGCGCCCGGGGCAACACAGCTTCGAAAAAACATCACAACGGTGGCGAGCCGTTCGCCGCTGTTACCGATTTGACAGGCTCGGGAATTGAACCCAGACCTACGGCGCCGACAGCAGTGTCTTTAACCACTATACGCTTATCGGGCTCACGTCTGTGTTAATTTTTAAATACAGTTGCATGGCCAAGTGAATTTGAACACTATGGGTTGGGATACCAGCTTTAATTCTCAGACGCGTAAGCACAAAGTTGGCAGTTATTCATCATCTCCGCAGCTTTTACGTTATTACCATAGTTGTGTTGCGTCTGTGTCCGTTTGTATTTGAAATCCTATATTGCTATGTTGTACTTATTTTGACGGTGCAGAAATAAAATACACTACTACTACTACTAGATCGCACAAATGGACCCCGTGCTCCCACTTCAGCGGGGTCCTACTAAACACCGCAGAGGACGACAAAGAACCTTAAATTGATGTGCTAAACGCCGCAAAGTACGACCGAGGACCCTGAAACCTTAACCTTAGCCCTAACCTAACCCTAATTTAAAGTTCTTCGTCGTTCTTTGTTATGTATGATTTCAAGTCCTTTATGTTGTTCTTTGTGGTGTTTAGTATATCAATTTGAGGTCCTTTGTCGTCCTTTGAGGTGTTTAGTGGGACCGCTTCAGCGTATCATGCAAGCTAAAGGGATTTCTTATCAATCATAACAATCTTGAAGCTTGTGACGCGTGGCGTATAACTGTATTTCTAATCGTATTGATACTTTTGTGCAGTCATAATTGCATAAAGAATGACGTGACTTATTCGTGCTAGCACGAGTTTACCGAAAACACATGAGAACGCTCGAAGATCTTTAATTTTAATCACCTCATTAGCCTATTGTGAACAGAAACTAATGCCAAACCGCAAAAATCATCTGATTTTAATTTCCGTTTTTACTTCCACTCACACCATGCGCGGCAAGCAGTGGTGTAAAAAGTATTTTAAAACTGTACTTAAGTAAAAGTATTGCTACTGACGGCAAAACTACTCGAAGTAAAGTAGAAAGTATGGACTAAAAAAAGCACTTGAGTAAAAGTAAAAAAGTAGTTATTTAAAAACTACTCAAGTAAAAGTATAGCGTTCTCAAACGTGTCAACTGCACAGTGCACACTCGCCGATGCTGACTTGCTCTGAAGGTGGCAAAATGGTACACCAAAAGAAATCGTTACCTCTCAGATGGCCGAGTGGATAGAGCGTCTGCTTCTGGAACGGTAGACTCGGGGTTCGATTCAGAGTAGGGTTAAACCAATGACTTAAAAGTTGGTATTTATAGCTTCCCTGCTTGACGCTTAGCATCAAAGGCGACAGCGTGAAGAACAAGCCAGCAAGTTTTTTGTTGTGCCGTTCGGAACCACGCTTAGGGAGATTTCCCCATCTCATAGTGGCAGACAGATTGCTCGAAACTCCTAAGCGAGCTCGTTATAGCGCCTCTATCGCAGAGAAGGATAAACATATGACTAATTAAGCATTAACTCAGAAGCGGAAACCTGCTCATTTCTGTTAACATTTCAATTTTAGCTTTGCAATTTGCTTTTTTCTATAATTAAGGTTGAAAGAGAAATACGATAGTTTTACTGCTAGGCCTACAGGTTTATGGAATGAACATATTATTGTGAACATATTAGGCCTAAGCATTTTCTGTAACTTGCGGTCATACGGTTACGGTCATGCAGTAGGCTGATCACAGACAACAGTGACATTGCTTGCGATTGCGATGCAACTTTGCAACGCAAGATTTTTGTGGCAACGAGGGATTTCAAGTGAGTCCAGTAACTCAAGGACTACTTTGTACTTTTCTAAAATAAAAACTACTCGAGTAGTGTTACTTTGTACTAAAAGTACTTAAGTAAAGGTAAAAGTAGCCAAAAAAAAAAACAACTCAAACAAGTACTCGTTACCGGAAAAAACTACTCAAGTAATCTACTCAAGTAAAAGTATTTCGTTACTTTACACCACTGGCGGCAAGATATGAATAGTAAAGCTTCGGTAAAGAGGTACAATATTTTTCTATACCATAAAGTTGCAATCGCCTGCAAATTTAAAACTGAAAGCATTTTTATTAAAAAACTGAACGTTATGTTCCATGTTTTCAAAGAATGTCTACTCAAACTGGTATTTTGAAAATGCCCTCCGCAAATTTGAAGATCGTGAGAAAAAAGCGGAAAAAGACAAAGGAAAAGAGATTTGTGTAGAATTGGCATACCATATCTGGGGGAAACCCTCTCACAAATTTGCAAAACGTCTCTCAACTCTGGTCAAAACTAAGTTCCAAATAGATTTATCCTTCTACTACACTTCTCATGCTAGATCCCAACTCCTCATGCTCTGTGGTCAAATGTTGTATATAAATTTACATGTTCGCGCGACGCAACAATGTCATACATCGGTATGACAACGCAACAATTAGGCATTAGAGCAAACGAGCATTTGAGCCTCCAATTAAATTCAAAAAAGACTGCTATAAAAAATCATAAAATTATTTTAACTTGTGAAAAATGCAAATGTGAAAATTTTAACGTAAATAATTGTAAACTTGTGAAAAAGTGTAATAATGAATATGAAACCAAAATTCAAGAGGCCTTATTTATAAAACAACAGAATCCTACATTAAATTCTCAGTTATATGCCAGTGGGTCTTCGTTTGCGTTAAATGTGTTCTAATGTTGGTATTGCTTTGGTTTACGTTCTTTGATATGTCGTTGTAGTCGTGGGAATAATGTTGTGTACTTGCAATACGTTGACCGTCAATATGCTTTGCTCTACACGTATTATATGTCATAATATTTACTACCGGTGCTATTTAAAATACTAATATTATTTCGAAAGTTTTGCTGTTACTATGAAAAGCGTAATTTTTTTCTGATGAGAACCTGAAAAAATGGGTCGAAAACGTTCAGTCTTAAAATGCTTTCAATTCTAAATTTGCTGGCGATTGCAACTAAGATATGCATAGTTTCAGACTAAACTAAATAAAAAAATGTGAAAAAAATTGCTTAATTTTTAGACAGATACCGTTTCGATTTTATTAGGTCTCGTCAGCAGAGCTCGGAGTTATGGCTTTCGTGAATTCTGCTAATCACTTAAAATCTGCATATCGGTGTAAAAACAAAAAATAATAGATTCATTCACAACTAGGCCAAAAAAGGCATGAATTTTGACAGATGTAATTGTGACATACACGATTTTATAGCTTGAATGCACACAAAATGTAAGTAAACAACATTACCATCAACATTATGATGGCTTATTATCTTTCTCATTTTAAATTAGATTATCAATCGCAGAATTTCCAACTTCACGGGTAGTCCCCCGAACTACTTTCCATACAGTTATAGGCACAGAATTATGAACTAAATTTAGACTTCATGTAAAATTCAGATCAGGATCAAATTTTAGAAAAAAATTCCATCAACAGTTCAACTAGAAACTGAATGGAAAACACAAAAGGCAAAATATAAACCAAAACTCCAAAATAAATAGCTGAAGTTATGACATCAATAATTACTAAATTAGTACCGGTAAGTTCGAATAAACTATTAAGTCAATTTACAATAGAATAGTATTTCACTTTAGTCAATTTATATTTAGCCAATTCATAATCATATTTAGTCAATCAAATAATTCATATTAAGTCAATTCATAATAAAATATTAAATCAAGTCTATTTAGTCAATTCAGGCATAATCATAAGATATTAAAACTATTTTCAAAATTGCTTTCATAATTTTGTGCAGTGCACAACCATTTAATGGTGCCTTCATATGAATGCTATTTATAAATGTAAAACTGCCGATCGGCGCGGCACGTGTTAGGTTTGATCCCGGGCCCTTCCAATCTGTCAATGGCTCGTCAGCGCTGGAACGTTTCTTCGGAGCTGTATTACCCAGACGCTAAGCCGCGGAGATGAGACCGCCACTTGTCACACGCTTCGGCTGAATACTGCGATTATAATGGATGTTTGATTTTTAAAGCAATCAGCTCAATATTAGCTCCCAAACATTCAAACAAAAAAGCTTCAACCTTTCTATTGAGATCTCTTTTTTGAAATTGTTTTCCTAAGAAAAATTCCAAAAATGTTGAAATAAGTGAGCAAAAGATAATTCAAAACATATCCTATATCCAATAGCATGTCGAAAAAATTTGCAAAAACTTTTGACAAGTGACAGTCACATGATTGATACTTAATTCGTTATCACGTTCAGTGCTAAAGTTCCTTTTTTCTTTTTGAAAACAGTAGATCATGTTTTAGACCAACCTTTTAAAAAGTAGTTCCAATCCAGTAGTATTCATTCAGTTAGCCAGAAGCAATCAGCAATAGAGCCATTGTAAGATTTATTTAGTCTGCAACAGAAATCATGTTTTCCTGGGTAAGAAACTTTCAAAGAACTTTTAAATCAAAGCGCGAAGTAATGACAAGAGCAGAGGAGTGGATGAATACAGACCCTCAATTAAATATGCCACTCCCCCCCAACTCGGAGCAAGTGGCGATCCTCAGTTATATTCCTGGTCCTATTCTCGATCAAAAAAATTGGTATGTTAAACGTAAAAAGGCTAATGCCCCAGTGCGGGGAGGAATTTCAACTTTGCGGTGGATTGGTTGGGATCAAAAAAACTTTTGCTACCTGTTTGGAATTCGAACCAGTAACCCGAACGAATTCTTATACATCACTGCGGACTCTACTTCAACCAAGGTGGTGCTGTCACCACCCGGCCCTGCCCCATCAAACAATATATCCGGATCTGACGCCCGTCTCTTTCAGAAAATGTACTCCAGACAGAGTGAAAGTTCTAAACTTTTTCATGTTGCTAGCCAAAAATATGCGACACTTGGTAAAAATAATAGAATAATTTTATCTAACGACAAAGAACACGCAAATCCAATAGACCTCGACTTTTACCAATAACGACCCAATGAAGTTTTAGCCTACTTTTGAAACACGAATACCTAGCTTCAAATCTGAGGCCTGTCGACTCCAGCACAGCCTGCTCGTATGTAGTTCTTGCTGCAGTAGTGTATAGTTCTTATAATTGTTGTTACACTGCGTCGTGGTGATATTTTTTAAATTGTCCGGAAGCCCACGCACTTTTATTTCTAATCACGTAACTTCAGGTGAAAATTGCTTCAACATGGCCAAGCGGAAACCACAGACAACAGGTCCCATGCGACGGGTTCGATTCGCGGCTGGATCTGATCGCATGAGATTGATGAGCCTACACCTGAATCGAAGAGCGCAAGCTCACTTCGATGTTGCCTTAATTACTGTTGACTTTTTGTTAATTTGAAAATAATTGGTTATTCGTCAATGTTGAAACTGCGCTGTAGATGCATAAGTAACTTACAAAAAATACTGCTTACGATTGACTACTGATGGAGTGCAGCTACAGATTTCAAAATATAATTTCATACAAATCCCTGACAGCCTTGTCGCTAAAAACACCATAATATAGACTTTGATCTCATTCACTGAGTATCATCAACTGTACCGGAAAAACTTAATACAAATTGAATGTAACCAAGAGGCTTAGCTAAACTGAAGTCACGATGGTTTGCTACAGACAGGGGCATAAGCAGAGGAAAACCCTGGGATAAATGCTCACTGTTTTTTTTTTCATTTTTCAAAGTTTTTTAGCTTGACAGATCATTGCACTAAACTGAAATTTTACAGTACATGTATGCTACACGTTCATGAACATTCAAAGGGGAGCTGTTTACGGTAGTCTTTTGATTTTCGCGCACTTAGTTTGGCTAGTCTTGATGTACTACGCATTCCAGTCAGGGGGCACCTCGACTTTAAAACCTCATGGTTCTTTGGTGCTTCTTGGCCATTGTTATTGTTTAATTCTAATACTTTGTTCAATTTGGTTGTAGTTACGGCGAAATAAACGAACTTGTCTTGTCTTGTAGCAGTGTTGTAGTCGAGGCCACATGCTTCGAGACCGAGACCAAGACCGAGACCGGATAATTTTTTCGAGACCAAGACCGAGACCAAGACCGGGTGTTTTTCGAGACCAATGGTTCGAGACCGAGACCAGCAAGAATCGAGACCGAGACCAAGACCGAGACCGGCTATTATCCGGCTTACTAAAACAGATCTAAAACACCAACAATAAACTGTATAGCAAATTTTTATTTTTCTAAAAATTGCGAATTACACTTCAAATAAACAAGCATCTCCAACATGTCCGACGAGAGCCTTGCTCGGTGTGGCCGCATCATTAACCCACCCGCACTAAAAATTCGCTCAACGGGAGCTGATGAAGCGGGTACACAAAATGCATGGTTAGCAAGTTTTAACAACGCAGGAAATTCATTGCTCTTTTTTTGCCAAAAGTCAAAGATGTTTGAAGGCCCTGCAGTCATGGTTGCCACTTCGCTCAAATACTTCGTGAGTTGTGATCTTGGGTTCGCAGTTTGATTTACGGTCTTTGCAGTTCAATTTCTATTCTGTAACCCGAGGTCTATTCTACCTAGCTACCGCGTAAGCCATTGACTATATGCAGCTAACAAATGTTCACGTTTGCACTATAAATTGTCTAGAAGTAGAATGCCTACCTTCCGTCAGAAAAGAAAGCATCGGAAGGTTGTCATTACATTATTTTGTAACCTAAAATAAATCGTTCCTGCTATTAATTAGTTTCGCTGTATACGAAATCAAATTAATGTGGCGTGAGCGTGGGACATAAAAATTCTGTTTTGAACTTTTGAGTTATGTCGAGTGAGCGTGCTGGGATTTAGAGCATTCTGTATTGAGCTATGAGTTGCGAGCGTGAGATTTCAAAATTTTGTTTTGAATTTTTGAGTTGTGACGTGGTAGCGTGCTGGGATTTAGAGCATTCTGTATTGAGCTATGAGTTGTGCGCGTGGGATTTCGAGAATTTAGCTTAAGTCGCGACACGAAACAACTTTCGCACCTCACAATCACGAGTTAAACCAGAGTCTATTGCGTCCGAGAGGGGCAACAATAGTAGTACATGTTTTAAAAAACAGCCAAAAGGTTTGCATGGTGTATCAAAAAACAAGCCGGTCTCGAGACCAGTTTTGACCGTACGAGACCAAGACCACAACACCTCGAGACCAAGACCAAGACCACGAAAATATGTTCGAGACCAAGACCAAGACCAAGACCGCTAAAAATCGGTCTCGAGACCGGTCTCGAGACCGAGACCGGTCTCGAGACCTTCATCACTGTTATACACTAAAAATCCATAGATAGGTTACTAAGCACCTCACCGGCGCTTGGTGTATCGGTTAAGAGCGTCTACTTGGTAGCCGGTAGACTGGGGTTTTCTTCCCAGTCGGGTCATACTAAAGACTTTAAAAATAGTATTCGCAGCTTTCGCGCTAGGCGCTCGGCACAAGCGGAAGTGCGAAGGGTTTTGTGTATGTGTTGTTCATCATGTATGTCCCTTAACAGCGTTCAATCGTTCGTGATTGAAAATTGTAATGGGCCGACAATTTAAAATGGCCTAAACAATGTGTGCTTGCACCCGCTGTCCCATACCTTTACCTTTACTAAGCACCTCTAATAGCTCGCTATCAAATGAACCTGTGCAACAATTCAATCTGTCGGCATCCAGCGTGGCAGAGTGGTTCGGAGCGTTGTTTTTACGACGGCCGTGATCGCGAGGTTGATGCTTCAACTCCTACCCAAGCCTCGTTGTTGCGTCTTCGAATACGATGCTTCACGACAATTATCTCTGCTTGGTGGATTCTAACAAGAAGCGAATTGAAGAAATCAGAAGCAAAGTCAAGCGGAAAACTTGGAAACATGGGCAACTCCTAAGCGAGTCTGGATTCGTTCTATGCATAGCGCCTCCGTTGCTTTCTCGCGACAAGAGGATAAAAATAACGAAATCATCATCAAATCATCAATCTCTGCAGTGCTGGAAAAAAACGAGATGAAGGTCCGATAGAGTAAAACAAAATGATAAACTCTGCTATCTACAGCGGTGGAAAACGCCGGCACGCACTCTTTTAACACATAGCTGAAATCTTTACCGGTATTCGTATTACCTACATAAGGTTATTTTCCATCCTATTTTCAAAAGCACAAAAATCATAACCTATAGGACTTACCGATAGCTTGTCGAGAAGCCATATTATTCACCCAAATGGAAAACAATGAGAACCTGCATTCACAATTAAGCTGTAACCTGTAAGTTTTTCAGTGGTTGTTAATCTGAATCTTCAAGCATCAAAGCGCTGTACCTCAGGATAATTAACAACGAATACCACAAATTTTACAAAAAAAGTTACCGCGTTTTACAGTTCAGGCAAATAAAAAAGCAGCGCTTTTCTCCACATTCAAATTAAGTTCCTCAATTCCGTCCGAAAAAGCAACGAATTGGTGCTGTCTCAGGCGAAGCCATCGCTGCTTTTGTAGGCTTGGGTTTACTTCTCTGCCAAGGCGATTTTACCTTAACGCCGTTCAAAACTAATTCCGTCAAGGCAAAACGCCCAACAGAAGAATATTTGTATACTGTGATTAATAATGGCGGAATATGATGTAGATATCGGTATTAAAGCAAACAGTTCTTCTGTACAACTCCATTGCATATTTGTAGATATCGGTAGTTACATTTTACATAGGCCTATATACAAGCCCTCAAAGAAACAAAGTCTCACAACTGCACGTCACCGAAAAAATTATTATTGCAAGCTACATCATTTTATGCCAAAAAACGTGTTGTTGCTGACTGGTATCAGCTATTCATGTAATTCGCTTATGTTTTTCATATGCATGACTAAATTTTGGATTGCGATATCCAAATGACCAAAGATGTTAACCTACGGGCAGCTGCATATCTGTTTCCAGCTTAAAGTATCGTGTATAAGAAGAAGCTTAGTTTATTGCTGTCAAATTTTGTATTGTATTTGTCGGTTACAATTTTTATCAGAACAGCTAATGCAAAGGTTAGGTTGACATTGTAAAGCACGATTTCATGACTCAACCATTACGCTGTGAAAAAAGACCTTTTGTTCAAACGAAAGCATTTTAAGCAGCAAGTAATAAGAACAATGATAGTTGAAGTAGCGCAGAAAATTAAGCGCCAATGGCAAAATTTTATAATCTTGTCACAACAGTCAACAAATCTACAGTATATAGCCCAAGTAGAAATAAGAGTACTCTCTGCAGCAATTCGATTGGAACAAAAATAGCGCTGCGGTAGTGGGCTAGTCGACGTAAAGACAGTATACAGCAGTGGTTCTCAAACTGGGGACCGCGGTCCCTTGGGGTTCGCAAAGCAGTTTCAGGGGGACCGCAAAGAGGTCGCGGATTTTGGATAAGTCATCCCGTTGAACTGTGCTTGATTGTGGAAATTTAAGCTTAAAAACAAAGGACCGTGAGTGATACAAAAAAAATTTTTGGGGGACCGCGAAGTCGAAACTTAAAAAAAGTCTGAGAACCACTGGTATACAGTATAGTCACAAGTCGGTTATAGGCTACAACAGCGCTTTTCAGTCGAGTGCGCAGTATACCCAAGTCAAGTGCACCCCTGGCCTGTGTTTATTTTAAGGTTTGGCTTGAGGAACCGTTAAGCAATTTTGAAAGGCCGCCAAGTTTTAAAAACGTAAATCACAGCACTCTGCACTTCTGTATGGAAGCAGATTTTGAGAGACCGCTGGGCATTTTTGAGAGATCATTTCGGTTCTTCAGATAGTTCAAAACACCTTAAAAAAAACACTGTGACCCTGGCGATAAAAAAGTTATACTATCAATAAAGGGCGGAGGCTACAGCCAAGACGAGACCATACCGGTACCGGCAACTTTTGGTTTACCGTTAACGTAATATACTATGTAAAAGGCGGGGTCGGCTTGTTATTTGCTCGCCAAAGCAACTTCTGTGCTCAAAAAGCTTCTGATAATGATGTCCCAAAGCGCTCTTTAGGCCCTTTTATCTGCTAAAGACAAATGCCTTTTTCATCTGAAAATAACAAAGCTGCTAATCTACTTCGCAAAATTTCGGTTTGATTCTGATCAACAGCTTCATTATTATTTGCTGAAGGAGGCAGAAAATTAGTAAATACTGTAGATTAATTGATGCCTACGGAGCTAAAGCTGTCTGTAATGTATCAAATCAAAAAACCAAATCTTCATTATACTCGTTGTATTACGCCGAAGCGTGTAACGAGTGGCGGCGCCCATCTGCGCAACTAAGCGCCTGGGCTATGCACAATTCCGAAGAAACGTCGCAGCGGTGGCGAGCCGTTGGCGACACTGAGCCAAATTGACCGGCCCGGGAATCAAACCCTAGACCTCCCGCACCAATAGCCTGTGCGCTTAGCAACTAAGCTAACGGCCGGTTCTGTATTACAATATTAGGTGAATTAATGTTAATGAAAAATGGACATTAAAAAGTATTTAATGAGAATAGGTTATAATGGTCCACTAGATGCTACCTCTTCTACTTTACACAAGCTCATGGATTGTCATATCAGAACGGTACCATTTGATACTTTTAATCTCATCGGAGGTCCAAGAAAAACCCTGTCTTTGACGAAAATGTACGACGATATTGTCGTAAAGAAACAGGGCGGGCTATGTTATGAGACCAACGCATTATTTTGTTGGCTGCTTCGAGAACTTGGATTTGGAACTGATTTCATGATATCCCACTATTTCATGCATTTTCAACAAGAGTATTGCACCGTCTTAAACCACATGTGTTTGATGGTGAGGAATGAAAATATTTGAGTTGCTTGGCGTTGAGCAAAAAATGAAAACTTCATTGTTCTTGCGGTGTTGCGTCGAAGCGTGTAACGAGTGACGGGGCCCATCTCTGCGGCTTATCGCCTGGCAACAGCTCCGAAAAACGTCGCTGCGGTGGCGAACCGTTGGCGATACTGTGCCAATTTAATCGGCCCGAGAATGGAACCCCAGATCTTCCGCGCCGATAGCGTGGGTGCTTAGCAACTGACCTAACGCCGTGAGCAAAATATGGGATGTAGCTTTTGCTAGTGCATGACCTGCAGATGACGCAAACATGATCGCAATGGTTGTCGCGCATCGCAACTTGCTCTGTGCCCTCCCTTTAGCGGTACAGCGCAGGTTAGAGATCCTCTGTGACGGTTTTCATTCTCGTCTGGAGCCGATCGCTTTTGGTGCTGGGTGGCTGCAGATTTAATGGATGGTTGCTCACTTCGCGATTTCCTTCTATTGCTATTGAGCTGTAGGTTAAATTATTTATTTATTGGACTTCTATACTTTCAAAACAATTAATAAGTTCTTAGGTTAGGCTGACTGATGCTCCCCAACAATTATCTCTGCTTGATGAATTCTTATCGAGCAGCAAATGAAAGAAAAACCCAAACTTGTGCAAAACTTTCACAACATACTGTGATTGCAACTCCAAATCGATTTCGGAATTGTGTTGTGCGCTGCACGGATGAAAATGTAAAAACGAAACCGCATGAGTTCGTTAGCGGAAGATAATATCTGTCAACTCCGTAAATCAAAAATCCGATGACATTTTAAATAAAATTGGATGAAACCATCGCATTTTGTTTAAACCCCAATCAGCACATTAATTTTGTGTCCTTAGGTAACGTGCTGTGATGCTACCAAATGGGTCGTTGATGTCGGAGCAGGATTTAGGACATATTCTTCCCCTCTCAAGTTTGTGGAGATGGAAACCCAGGTGCTGAAGAGCGGAGTTTACAGAATACGGAAAAAAGATGATGAAGACTTCACTTATATCATCGAAAAAGTCCCTAAACTGGTCAGAAAAGGTAAGTTTACCAGTTTGCAGTTTAGTGGGTTATTTTTTGTCATAAAATTAGCAAATGCGAAAAAAGCAAAGGCTCCTATTCCTAACAACTAGCGATTGTCATATAAATCTATGGTACTCAGTCTAATTTTTAATCCTCACTTCATACTACTCATAATAAAATTGAACGGGCAAAGAGAAAACCTCACCCAAGTAACAATCACCTCTAGAAAAGTTTACCCACTGGTCCAAGGTGGTCCAAGGTAGCCGGCTTCTGGGACACAATATTATTTTTGTATTGCTCGCCGGCCATGTCACATAGTACCAAGAATAGGTAAACAGCACAGTATAACACAAAATCTTTTATTGTACAAACGTGTTTAATCACTGAACAATTTTTCTATATCAACATTTATGTTAGTTGTTGATAGTCGGAAACAGGAATCTCATGTTTCGTCTCCAGCCTGCTCCTTGCGTTAGATTTCGATCTCTTCATAACCGAAAAAGTGCTCTTGCAATGGTACAGAAGTCAATAAATACCAGGGCGTCGAACCGAACCGGAACGTAAACCGAAAACCCATACTTTCACTAAACCCGAACCGCTTACTTTCACTCTTACTTTCTCTGAACCCGAAACCGAACCGTAACCTTTATAATTTAATAGACGTGAACCTAACCCGAACCCAAGATCATCAAAAATCTTGAACTTTAACCGGATTTGAACCGTTAAAATAATTTTATGTCGAACATAAACTCAGACCGAATTGCCTTTTTGGGATTGTGCTATCATTGCTGTGAGACTACGTGATCCATTGCTGATGGTTTTGTTTCATTTATCTCGCCACGTTTGTGTTGCAATCCTACGTCATAATGCTGAAAGTTCTTGTTGAAGGGTGAAAGCATGGTGAAAGAAACACTGCAGCCAGCAACGATTATGAATGCAATTAGTGCTTCATTACTTTGTAAAATCGATTGATTCAAGAATACGATGGAAATATTTTAATAAAAGACATACAGTAGGCTATTGCGTAATTTAGACCAGAATCAGATTTTATATGCGGTGGAAAAAGGTCGAATAATTCTGAATTTATCTGAGATCATTTCTGCCGCTGCGGACATCCTTTACGAGCTACAACAGTATCTTAAAAAGTACAATCAGCCTAAGTACAATAAACATTTAAAAAAAATGCGCCTGCAGCTGTGTACCAGAACATGCGTCGAATTGACAATTTCAAATTCTTGAATCCAAACCGTATATGAACCTTTAAATTTTGTTTCTGCGAACCCAAACCAAACCTGAACCCGATAATTCAAAGTATTTAAAATTTTAACCGGAACCAAACCTTCAAAATCAAACAAAGAAAATCCTGAACCGGAGGTAAACCGCTAAAAATTAATTTTGCGAAACCTAAACCGGAGCGATATTTGAAGCGGTTCGATGCCCTGATAAACAATGACGTGAATGATGTAGACTAGCAATATGATGCAACAGTGAACGATGTGGCTATTAGCCTACCATATTTATGACGATAAAAATTTAATGATGATGCAGAAGCCGTGAGCTTTTGACCCACTACAGTTGGACATGTGGACAGGGTAACTGTGTCCGAAAATTTTTCTGGCCATTTTTATGACAAAACAACACTAAGATACGTTTTTTTGGTTACCTATACCACCAATAGTGTTACCTACATTAGGAAATGTGACGCGGGCCATAGATAATTTCGCCGCGCCTGGGTTTGGACCAGTCTGCACTAGTCCACCTACCCATTTGCAGCTGCATAAGCGTTTTTCTATCCTTCTGGACCCATTAGGACCAATGAAATGTTGTGTGGTTTTATGGCGCTTTATAACGACAAAGGTCCTTTAGCGCCAGGACTAAATTTTGTCAAAAATTCAGTGACGTATTTTATTCTCTGTTCATTTCATCCTTCGCGCTACACTTAATTGCTGAGCGTTTAGCAAGTGTACCAGCAGATACCAGTTTTAAAGTCTTTGGTTTGACCCGACTGAGAATAGAACCCAGTCTACCAGCCTCCAAGGCGAACGCTCTTAACCACAAGGCTATGCTGGCGATGCCTTCTGAAGTTTGCCATGGGAAGTCGAATTTTCTGTACTGAGTTTTTGATTTTATTTGTTGTTGTTGTGCTTGTTGTTGTTGTGCTTGTTGTTGTTGGCCTGCTCCTCTTACCAAGATTTTCGGAAGGCCGCCCGAGGCCGTACATTAAAAAAAAAACGAATTGAGAAAATAAGACGTGAATGAAATAACCGCTCGTTCTATTATTGTCAGCGACATGGCTTAGCGGTAACGCGCAGGTGACAGATCCACGTGACGGGTTCGATTCACGGCTGGAGCCGATCGCATTTGACATAATATGCCGGGTGGCTGCTGACTCAAAGAGCACAAGCTTACTTCGCATCAATCTCTCTCAATTGCTGTTGAAATTCACTTCACTATAATTTGAAAATAACCTCATTTATTTTCTTTATGTAGCGATTGCTTGTCCCTATGTCTGAACAACTGCAATTCCAAAAAGAAAAAAAAAAAAAAAGAAAAATACAGATAATAAGCTCCCAAGGGCAAACTCGAGATTAGAGAGCTTTTTGGAAAACCCCGGTGTTATATCTCGATGCTTCTTTAGTTAAGAATGATATGACGTTATTGTACAATTTTCTATAAGCAGTTTGCTGAATCATAATATACTGTAGGTCTGAATCAACGCCACGGTCCGACCCAACAAAAATCCTGGGAAAATGTCTACAAATTTACTCTTACTCCAAGAGAAATGGAGGACTTTGAGCCAATGTGCTCAGTTGTTCAAGATGGTGTATTCGACTTTTTTATTAATAACACCATCAGCTGTTTGAGTGCGGAAGATGGGATTGCACTGACATGGGGATACCAATACTGCAAGAAAAAATACATCGATCCGTACACAGAAGAAGTAATCGAAGTAGTGGTTACTAAAACTGAAAATAACTTTAAAAAACTATTAAAAGAAAAATGGGGATTAGTTCTAAATTTTCCTCTTGATCTAAAAGCTAAGAATTTTATTGGATTTACAGACGATAAAGAGCTTTTACCTGAACAAGCCTAAATGTTCAAACCAAAGACTGCAATAGTTAGGATTTTTAAGCTGACAAAGGCCTGACATTTCTCGAAATTGTGAAGATTTTATTAAACTTTTTTGAATGCTTTTTTGAATCTTAATCTTCGAAGTTCGTGGACAAATTGTGTGCAAGACACTGTTACGGTTTTGCACAATTATGGTGTTAATGCAATTTTGTGTAGAGATGTGTACATTCAGTTGTTAGTTCTTGTTTTATTGCACTTTTACTATTAGGCGCAGTGGTGATAAGACATTGTCGTGAATGCGATGTTGCCTAGACGCTAAGCCGCAAAGATGGGCCGCGCAACTAGTTACACGCTTCGATGTAATACTGCGAGTATAATGAATTATTTAATTTTTTGATTCCATGCAAATCTACGACCAAAATTATGTTCCTCGATTCTATGCTTTTTAGCTCCGATAGCCGTATGAAACGAGCTCGGATTCGACTTAGTTCATTCGAGTTGGTATCATACGGCTCTGTGAGCCAAAGAAGGGAGAAGTTAGGTATGATGAGATGGGTCAGATGACAAAGTGATAAGACCCAGAGCGGTTCAAAAAAGAGCAAATGCGGTGGTCGCCCTGGTAAAACGAATCAAAACAGCATACCGGTGCATAGGACTAAGTTAAGTGTAACGTTATGAGGATATCTCATGCTTAAGCATCATTACATGCCTTAAATCATGCAAGTAAATTGCCCTTTCTCCCTACTCTGAACGTATGAAGCAAGTATTTGACAATTCACCTTATTTTTTTAAGCCATATAGCCTAATTGCTGCTTGGGTTTTTATTTTGTAAAGCATATGCATCATGGAAGATCACCAAGCTGAGTGTCGAACCCGCGAAACCAGTTTCGGAACCCTACGCACCAACCCCTCGGCGAATTCCATGTGTACAAATCACTTAACAGGCGCGGGTTTCAAGAGCAAATTGTCAATTGCAGCACCGACTGAGACGTCTCAATGTCAAAGGAACATTTTTCATTTGTTTTGCAGCTACGTTATCATACTTCATGGGGTCTGACGAAAGAGTAAAACAAACTAAGAAGTTCAGTGTTCTATTGTCTGCTCTGCGTATGAATTAATCAGGGCGGTTTAAACTGTGTTCCAGTCAGAAAAAAATAATTTTGTGTATATTTCGTTGCATAGTTATCCTCCAATCACGCGAAAGCGATCAAAGCGCTCTAACGAGCTCGCTTAGGCGTTACTGGCCATCTGTCAACCACACCAAGATGGGAAAATTCCACGAAGTGCCTTCCCAACGGTGCAACAAGTAAATTTGCCGGCTAGTTCTCCACACTGTCCCTTTAATACTGAGTGCCAAAATCTAAGTCGGCACTATCATGACTGCAATCACTAACTAACTAACCCAGGGGTGAACAAACTTTTCGTGCGGTGGGCCGCATTTGGAAAAAATGCTGCAGCCGCGGGCCGCGCACTCTCAATACAAAAATAGAAGTTTACTCGGTGTGGAAAACACATATTTATATAAAACACAATTTTTATATTTCACACTCTGCAGGTTCGTTTAATGCTATTTTGATTTCTAGCTGTTTCCAATTACCGTATTTTTCGGACCATGAGGTGTACGTGATTATGAGGAGCAGTATCAATCATCGTGTTCTCACGCGTTTATTTTCATAAATAAGGCTCCCCGGACTATAAGGTGTTGTTAAAAACTCAATGCATTTTCCTCGCGTCGTGTGTGATCACACAATCGATAAAACAGCGCGTGAGAAGAGTACGTCGCAATTTATGCGCGACGGACGTGTTCGTTCATGCATCGAACGTGAAGAGAAAAACATATAAGCAACGAACAAGAGTAAGCAGGCAGTTGAAAACTTGCGGCGCACTTCTTTTTTTGCGACTGATTCGTTGACTGCAAAAACGAGTAGAAGTGGGAGCTAATGCCTTGGTCACGCTTATTTCAATAAAAAAATTGTTTAAAATTTGGTGATAAAGCGCAACGTAATCTACACATTCTGCAAGTGTCTACGGGCCACATAAGCTAGTCTCGCGGGCCGCATGCGGCCCGCGGGCCTAAGTTTGCCCAGCCCTGAACTGTATGATCATGCTGCAAAGAATTTTTAGGAACATACATACACTGCGAGATTTTAAGTTATATATTTAGCGATATAATAACTCAAGCCGTAAGCACGAGGAAAATTTTACTAAGAACTACTTTCACAAATCTGGAAAGTAAGTAGGCTAGACCTATAGCTAACGTCATATATTCCAACAAATACTGCAAACAATAATCGCTTTGTCATGTTTAAGCAAAACGCAATTAAAGAGGTTTACAGCCATGCCTCGGGCAAAATTGTGATTTAGCAAAATTTAATGCAGTCGTACCGAAAAACGTACAGACAATACGTGGTGAAAAAATCACGGCTACGACACAAGGACCATTGAAGAATGTTTGGGATCGCGGTTTGCTAACAGGTTTTACATCGTCATAATGACCATGCAGTGAGCGTTAAGATGTCATATAGGATAAATCTAAAAAAAGGTTTGTATTGAGCATGGAGTTGCGGACTAATTTAATTGGCTTTTGAGAAACCCTTAAAATTATCAGCTTTCACTGCAAGAGTAAAGTCAATCTCAATTCCCATTTCTTCTTTTAACAATTTTTTAAACTCTTCTTCTGTTTCCGTTGATACAACTCGAACCAATTCTTCCGTATACGGATCAATGTATTTTTTCTCACAAAAATTCTGTCCCCAAGTTAAAATTTTTCCGTTATCTTTTTCTAAGCAGCTAATTGCGTTGTTTTTCAAAAAACCCGTTTCATCATTTTGCTGGAAATCACACATTGATTCAAAATCTTCAAATTTTCTAGGCGTTAAAGTAAATTTGTAAACATATCTCCAAGAGTTTTCGTTTGTTCTTTCACTTCGATCTTGCAATCCTATAACATTGTCAACAAACGAAAGTTAAATGTGTCAAGTCCTGTATTTATCTTTCCAGTTGCATATTTATCCTCCAATCACGTGAAAGCGATCAAAGCGCTGTAAAGAGCTAGCTTAAGACTAGGAGTTGCCGGCCACCTGTCTATCACTCCAAAGTAGAACATCTCTCTGGCTCTGACCTCTGAGCATCTTTTCCAACTGCACCACGAGTTGACGTGCCGGTTTGTTCTTATCACTGTCCCTTTAATGCAAAGTGACAGGCAGGGACAGAGTGAACGCAGTGATTTTAAAGTCACTGGTTTGACCCGACTCGGAATGAAACTTCATCTACAGCTCCAGAGGCAGACGCTTTATTCACACGGCCAGCAGAATTGTAGCTTTAATCCAACAGCGTTATGGTTGACCAAGTCAGAGGTTTTTGTTTAAAACCCTTCGGCAGGTACTATTTTTGATCGATCGGCAGTGCTATCATTAAAATAACTTTTACCTTTTATGACTAGTTTTGAAATTCTTTCAACGACATACGTAAGGTTTTCATCGTCAATTTTTCGTATTCTGTAAACACCGTTTTTTAGAACTTGACACTCCATGTCAACAAATTTTAAAGGAGAAGCAAATGTGTTAAAACCCATCCCAACATCCGCGACCCACTGACTTCCATCACTGCAGTTTACCTGAAATAGACCTAAACTAAATTTTTAACAGACCTCTCATAACACTTTGCCCTTTTTAACAAGAAGCCTCAGTGGTTGAGTCAAGCACAACAAGCTAAACGTGGAGTAGCCAAGAGATGAGGGGACACCGAGACACTCCCTCTTTTTTTAACGGAGGCTTATCTTATATGTTTAAATTATTATTAAAAAAGACCGCAGTCTCTATTATCTCTGGTCTTTGCCCCCCCACCCCCTTCCTACTTTTTTCCTCGTTACGCCCTAGCTAGCTAGTAAGTTATTTTTCGCACTGAGTCTGAAAATGGAGAAAGTTATAAAGGCAGAAAGACAACCAAATGCTGGGTTTGTTTCCATAGAGTAAATTTACCATGCGTCCACTTTTCGCAGGACATGTTTTCCTTTTTAACAAAAAATAAATTGTCCTCCGAGGACGTTAAAGAATGCCAAAACGCCCTCCTGTTTGGCATTTTGGAACAGCAAAAACATGACAAAGCATGCCTACACAAAAATTTTGGGATGCTTTAGCTGAAACTACGGCCAACAGACGTGATAACCTTTTTTTGGCTCTTACCTGAGTTTGGCTGAAAATTGGACATCTGCGGACGTGAAGACCTTCAAAAAACTTGTTTTCCTTTGTGCAGTGAAAATATGGTAGTCCTACCATAGAGTAACACAAGATATGCGATGCAACGTCATTAAGAAGATGACTGTGATTAGGCCCTATATAAACGACACAAATTTTATTGCTTGCCTGACGACGAAGTTGCAGAATACAACTTAAAGGCGACATCCTGCTCACTATAGGGACCATAGGCAGGAGCGGATTTAGAAAGTTTTGGTGGTGGGGGGATGTGATTTTAAATTAGGTTGAATGTTAACTAAACACAAAGACGTTTAGACCCGGAAACGGGCGTAAATAAGCCCTTTCAAAATGTTTCATGTCAGGAGCGTATTCAGAGTTTTTTTGCAGGGAGAGGGCACCAAATTTCGTCACTTTTTCAAGCGCAGTTTTTTCCCGGCAGAGTTAATTTTAAGCAACTTAAGTTACAAAAACGGCTCTAGGGGGGTCCGGGGGCATGCTCCTCCGGAAAAATTTTGAAAATTTGCATACTGTAATGGCCATTTTAGCGCTTTTCGAACAATTTTCAGGCAAAGTTTGTTCATATTTTTGGCCCCTAATTTTGAGTGCTTCATCAAATATGATGCATTTTGTAAGTACAGTTTCGATTATGCGTGCTTAAGGCGACTAAAGTTTATTGTTATGAACAGGGGTGCAAATCTATGTTGAGCATTGGGGGAGATGATTTAGCAAAATCGACCATTTTTTGATATTGGGGGGGATGATTTAGCAAAATTGACACGTCTGCAGATGTCCAATTTTTAGCCCAAAATAAAGTGAAAACCAAAAAAAGGTCATCACGTTCGCTGATGCCCAGTTTTGGGACATGAAAATATTGGGGGGGATGGTGCCGGATCATTGGGGGGATACATCCCTCCATGGATTTGCACCCATGGTTATGAAGAGGTTCGAAATTATAGAAAAACTTTATTTATCCAAAGCATTGTTGAAAATGGCTGGTGGGGGAGATGCATTCCTCACATCCCCCCATGGATCCGCCCCCGGCCATAGGCGTAGAACCATCATTATGCCAACGATTTCTCAGCTAACAGGTGGTAGACGCAGAAACCACTAACCATCATGCACAAGTGGTCAAATTCGGGACCAAATATCTTTTTTGAAGGAATGTAAACTTGAGCTTGCATCATTGCAACTTCAAATCCAAGTTTTCTGAGTAACCAGCAAAATAATCCGTTGTTTTCGTAACAAAATCCGCCTCGCTTATCTATCACAATGTCCTTATAAATTTTTTCCAAAGACAGAATTTTCCGTTTACCTCCAAACATATCAAAATTGTCAAATGGAATATTGTTTAGTTGGCAATCAACGAGCTTGTTTAAAGTAGAAGAAGTTGTATCCAGTGGACCGCGAAACAGAATTCTTTTGAGATATTCTTCGACGTTCATTATCATACCACTATTAATATAAATCTTAAAACTTTCTACGCAACAGGTTTCAGTTCTGCATTTCGATACACCATTATTGACGCTGAGACAAGCCAGCTACGCAGTAGAACGAAAGTACGTGATCCTTGTTTTGTTCTACGAGCTGGCAATTTCTGTTAATCAATTTCAAGTTTTTGCTGAAAACTGCAAACGCACTCAGTCTCGTCTGCATCTAATTATGCTGCTTTCCTAGAAATATCCCTGATATAACGAATAGGCCTATCGTATTCCACACGAGTCACGACAGATATCAATTTACACAGCGCTTTGCTAGTTTGTCATTAACGATTGTAGTTTCACGTCACAGCGAAACTGCAACAAAAAAATTTCATATCGACAACGTACTAGCTTTCAGGATAATGACCATGCGAAATGTTTGCACGGCATTAGCCTTTTGTCACTGCTGTGCGCAAACATTAACTTATCTGTCACGAGAAAAGCGGTTCCAGTAGAAAGCAAATTTTGAGTGAGTGCTGCAGTGAAAAGTCGTGACGTTGCAAAGTGGCTGCGTTGGTTATGAGGCGCCGTTTGAAAAAAAATAGTTCAAGTTTTTCCACTTGTTTTTTCGGCCATTTAAGCTACATTTTGTCCAATATTATATTATATAGGATATTTCCTACATATATAGGACAAACGTGCGGTTTAAAATAGCCGAAAAAAATGACGCAAAATATATGGGAAATTTTGTATAGCCCTACCTGTTTTACAAATTATTGCATCAATTAGCAAAAAAAGCAGCGCAAAACATAATTTGTTTTATGTATTGTATAAAAAATTTCCTGCATGTTTTGCGCTGCTTTATTTGGCTAATTGTTGCAATAATTTGTCTCATACTATATAGGCCTACGATATTTCTTAGGCCTATATATTTTGCGTCCGTTTTTTTCGGCTCTTTTAAACCACATATTTGTCCTGTACCATGTATATAGGTACATTTTAGTAATATCCCATATAATATATCGGACAAGTGTAGCTTATTTTGGCCGAAAAAACATGTGGGAAAACCTAAATTATTTTTTTCCATACGGCGCCTCATAGTTCACGCAGAGGCGAAAGAAATAAAATTGCTCCTTGCTCATGAAAGCAGAGCAGATCAACGCAATCCACGAAGGCCTAGGCTACGCGACAACAACGCTTCGAATCAAGGTGCAAATTTTGTCAGGGAATTCGAACTAAAGACTTTTTAAATCATAATTTCAAAAATGTAGGGTATTTAGTGGCAGGGGCGCAAATCTATGTTGAGCATTGGGGGGATGATTCTGCAAAATTAACCATTTTTCGAAATTGGTGGGGATGATTTAGCAAATTTGACACCCCCGCGCGGTTGCCCAAATTTTTGCCCAACGCAGTGAAGTGCAATGAAGTGAAGACCAAAAAAAAAAGATCATCTCGTTCGCTGATGTGGGACATGAAAATATTGGGGGGGATGCAGCCGAATTATTGGGGGGAATACATCTCCCCTTTCTCCCCTATAGATTTGCACCCATGTTTAGTGGGTTTGAAAACCCAGCCAAACCACAATCCTAGTTAAAATCCTAGCCCGAACCAGCAACGTTAATGTTGAGGCACCGTAATTAACGCAAATCTACCGGCGACAAAGATTTATTCTTTCCTCAAGACATTTTTAAGAATGGGGCTACGTATAAGTTATCTCTTCCAACTGTCGTTAACTCGTTACTTCCAGACAGTGGCGTAGCCACGAAGGGTGGGGGTTACATTACAACCGCTCCCGTTAAGCCTCAAGTGACGTCATACTTACGTTTCTTTTTAGCAGCTCAGATGGCTGAGTGATATAGAGCGTCCACCTCTGGAGCTGCAGACTTGGGTTTGATTCCGAGTCGGGTCAAACCAATGACTTCAAAATTAGCTTCCGTGCTTGACGCTCAGCAGTAAAGGGACAGTGTGAAGAACAAGCCGGCAAGTTTACTTGTATTGCCGTTGGGAAAGGCACTTAGCGGGATTCCCCCATCTAGGTGTGGTAGACAAATGGTTGGCAACTCCTAAGCGAGCTCGTATAGCGCATTGATCGCTTTCTCGTGATAAGAGGATAAACAGGCTATGCAACAAATATAACATATACTTTCTTTTTGAAGCGTTAGCCATTTTTACTAACTTACTAGGCCTAAGTCGGTTATTTTATGTTAATTGGACGCGTAGCCAGAGGCGGATCCGAAGAACTCAATTTAGGGGATACTAAACGGCGCAGAAATATTGTACATTCAGAGCAGAAAAACAGTACAGAGTTCACTTTTACCTGTCACCCGCTTGTGTTACTCGGCTGTCGTGTTTATAGAATTGAAAATTTAGTGGCGTAACTACGGTAGGAAAAAGTTGAAGCTTTTTTTGAGACTGAAGTGGCTTCATTCAATCGATCAATCAATCAAAATCAATCATACTTAGGCTAGCCTACTTATTTTTCTGATATTTATTTCGAAGTGCTAGATACTTTGTGATTGATAATCTGGTTTTCGAAAAGCTTTTTGGTGGTACAGATTTTCAAAACAGATTTAAAAAGCGCCGAAAACATTTTTTAAATTTAGGTAGTCTTAAAAAAGACTGTTTTTAAACCAGACATTTTCGTCTCGCTCTCTTCAGGGTTCAACGCTAGAGTAAATTGAGAAGAAAAAGATGGTCTATATATTATCATCAGCTGCATCGAAAAATCTGCAACAAAAAAGGAGAAAAAGGAAAAGCGCTGTGATTGGTTGTTAAAGGACGCTTGTGATTGGTTGCATATGGATGAATTTTAGAATCCAGCTCAACTATCGGAGAATTTGCAGCGAGTAGACAAATTCCTTTTGGCGGCACAGAATAGGTTTCAGCGTTTTGATGAAAGTTGCCTCCAGTGTCCCCAAGGGAAAATTATTTTAGCTTTGGCTAAAATAGAAAACTGGTCAATATGATAATTAGAAGCACAACCAAGATTTTGAATTAAGTGTAGACCGATAGCCAGGGCCGGATTTAGACAATGAGAGGCCCTAGGCTATTCGATCAATGAGGCCCTAGTGAGCAACGATCAGACTCATCTCTACGCAGTGGGGTAGCGAGAAATTTTGAAAAGGGGGGGGGGGTGCATAATATCCACACATTTTTTAAGCGTAGTTTTTTCGGCAGAACTAGTTTGAAGCTGTTTGAAACACAAAAAAGACTCTAGGGGGGTCCAGGGGCATGCCCTCCGGAAAATTTTTGAAAATGTACATGCTGTAATGGTCATTTTAGAGCTTTTTGAATAATTTTCACGCAAATTTTGTTTAAATTTTTTGACCCTAATTCTGAGGGCTTTGCCAATTACGATGCATTTTCTTCGCACGATTTCTTATTGCTGTAGACGAGGTTCAAAATTATGGAAAAATTGCATGCATCAAAAACATTTATGAAAATGTCTGGTGGGAGGATGCATACCCCTGATCCTACCCTCCTGGTCATAAGCTACAAAAACCATCAAAAGAGTCTGGCTTATTTTAGTCACTTGGCACCGTTAACTTTGTTCTTTTTTACTAAAAGGCAGAGTCAAAGGAGGGGGGAGACATGGCACAATGCTCCTCCCTAAATACGCTCTTGTCTCTACGTTTAGGCGGCTAGGTTATAAAGGTCTTTACGGTCGATTTTCAAAATAAAGGTGTTGATAAAGGTTTTGAAAAAAAAGGTTTTAAAAAAAAACTTCAACAAAAAGGTCTTCATTGTTCGTGACGAGGCCCTTTATTTCACCGAGGCCCTAGGCTTCAGCCTGCCTAGCCTATTGGTAAATCCGGCCTTGCCGGTAGCTGAATCACGGTCTCGTTGATTCAGTGGAGTAGTAATTTTGCAGTTACGTTTGGGAAGAACTTTGGTTGGATTTTCTTTATTTCGAATTGATTTTGGAATGTGTTGATTGATTTTATCTTGCAGTCGTAGAGATGTGCGACCAGGGCCGGCGCCAAGGGGGGGCCTGGCCCCCCCAATCGACATGCTTGGCTCCCCCAATCAACAAGCTTACTCTTTCGAAGACAGCGGCTTCTGTGCTTAATTTCAAACTTTGGCCCCCCCTGATCCCTGATAAACGCTAGGCCCCCCTAAGTCGACTGCTCTGCCGATGGCTCTGTGTGCGACTACGCACCGGCAATCACAGCGGCACACGTATTGATATACGACCATACTTTGATGAGTGACGGGCACAACATCCTTATAGATTGAAGGCAGAATCTTTCTGGTTTGAAAAATGACGCGAGGATCGACCGCTCTAAAACAATTTTGAACGTTAGATTTTACCTGTTTTTCGAAATTAAGAGAAATATTGCCAATGCAGAGTAGTTTCAGATACACAGGGCATTTCTTTGGTCTTTCTTTGGGAAGTAATTGAAAATTGAAAACGGGAGATTTTCTTGGAAATACTGGAGTTGATTATTGTTTCAGGGTGACCATTATTCTTCAGAATGGAGCGAATGCAGTCTATTTTAGCCAAAGCTAAAACAATTTTCCACTTGGGGACACTGGAGGCAACTTTCATCAAAACGCTGAAACCTATTCTGTGCCGCCAAAAGGAATTTGTCTACTCGCTGCAAATTCTCCGATAGCTGAGCTGGATTCTAAAATTCATCCATATGCGACCAATCACAAGCGTCCTTTAACAACCAATCACAGCGCTTTTCCTTTTTCTCCTTTTTTGTTGCAGATTTTTCGATGCAGCTGATGATAATATATAGACCATCTTTTTCTTCTCAATTTACTCTAGCGTTGAACCCTGAAGAGAGCGAGACGAAAATGTCTGGTTTAAAAACAGTCTTTTTTAAGACTACCTAAATTTAAAAAATGTTTTCGGCGCTTTTTAAATCTGTTTTGATAATCTGGTTTTGTAATTGTCATAATAACAAGAATTACGTAGCGTTGTTTTCTTAATCTTGTTCTTTGCCGTTATGCTTATGAAGCAATGATGCAATTTTATTAGCAGGGCAGTGCCGCTCCTGTAAGCTACACGCAACTGCCCGCGGTCCCTCAGACCTTCCGCAAAAAAAAAAAAAGGCCAAACGATTTCAAGCAAAAATGATTTACGAAGCTCAGAAAAGAACTAAATCGCTAACATTTGAATATGGTTTTACCAGTTTCACCTGACAGCATTCCTTTGACTTCCTTACTATAATTGTGCCTTAACTGCCTTCGCCATTGTTAGTGTAAACGACGTAATTCCTCGCCCGCCCTTTTTACCGTCTTTACAAACGCGTCTTGTAGTTATAGATCTCGATATATTCAAGTTCAAAACAAGGACGGTTTCTAGATAACACAATTTGATAAGCAAAGGTAAATCACAACATCATAACTAACATTACAGAAAGAATTAAGTAAATTAAACATAAAGAAGCATTACGTCGCAAACTAATTCTCAAACTCAACACAGCCAATTCAAACACGCAAATAAGACATTACAGTAATTAGCAAATGTAGAGCGCAAATACATTGTCATAACATTAAATTTACGGCAAACTACTATTTCAGAACACAGAGTCAATCAATTGCGGAGTTAAGTAAATTTAAGATTTATAAGTTTAATGAACTTACCGATAAGTTTTCCTTCGGCGGACGAAAAGTCATCAAATAATTCCCAAGAAAGAAAGCAACTACCGGTAACTAAATCTTAACAAAAGGGCCAACCCCTGGACAAATGGAAGAAAGGAAAAGAGCAATAGGCTCAACCCCAAATTAATCTCTTCAGCAGTAGGCTTGATGGACTAAGGTCCAATAATAAATTGAGCAATGGGCTCGACGGACAAAGGTCCAATAATAAATTGAGCAGTGGGCTCGACGGACAAAGGTCCAATAATAAATTGAGCAGTGGGCTCGACGGACAAAGGTCCAATAATAACTTTAACTTAAACGGTTCCAAGCGGCCCCCCCGGAGTCTAAACTGTTCAAGCTGACGGTTCTTAGCTCTCAAATTCGTGCTAAGTTTAAGTAATAAATCTTCGATGTTGCTTCTATCAAGTTCTGAATTGTCTGATGACCAAAAATAAAAATTTACAGTGGAAAAAACTCAAATTACGTGCATAGTGCAAGAATCCTTTACAGCAAAAGCGCCGCAACTTTTCGGCTATTGGCAAATCCAGCGATTTAAGACAAAAATTACGCAATTAACGTCGTTATCCAACAGTGTGCAGCAAAATACGAGAAACAATTTACATTATGAAAGGCCGGGTTCGATTCCATACAAATTGTTAATTTAATTATTATTGCGACGTTACAGTTAGTTTAAAACATCTCTCTTAAATCTGAAGCCACCTTTTGTTATTATACAACGTACGGTCAAATGTGACGTCATTCTCAGCCATAGGCGCACGCATGGAGGAGCACTGCGCCATGGCCCCCCATTTGCCCGGTAATAAGGTGCTAAAACCTAATTAACTTTCAGTCTATTTCTCAAACTAATAATGATGGCAGCGTCCTTTCATTTATTTTAGCTAAGCTTCTGCTTTTAGACATAGGCCTAAGCTGCGAAAATATTTTTGCATTGTCTTTAGTGACTACATTCATGCAATGTTCCCCCTAATTTTTTGTAGTCTATGTGCGCAGAAACGTTGGCGAGAGCGCACTTTTTAGAAATGACTAACGTTTGTGCAAAAAACCATGAATAAATTGAATATGGCAGCAATAAAAAAAAGGAGCGCAACTTCTTTTGGTTATGTTACTCCTGGTACATTTTTCGCTCACGGTAGGCGGTACATTATGCGAAAAAATGCGTCCTTTTAGCAGGTCCAAGAACAATTTTCTTCAACTTGCCAACCGAGAACATTGCTTTATCATGATATGTCTGTGCGCAGTATATTTATGCGTGTGCGCAGCCTCTGAAAGCCGTGTGCACGCGCACAGTTTAGAGGGAACACTGATACACTGCATGCTCTTTTTCGATAAAGTGTGCAAAAACGATTGTTTTTTATGAAAAAACTGCAAAAATTCGTTGGCGGCTGGGGGCTACGCCTCCAGACCCCCAGGTGTACACCTCCTTTGCGAAATTCTAGGTGCCACACTTTTCTCAAAACCTCCCATTGCAAAATCCTGGCTACGCTAGTGCATCCGCTCATCTATGGAATCTGAGCCTGCCTTTGCAGAACCGTTGTCGGTAATCCAACGTAAAATATTCAGGAGCACTGCGACCGAAGAAGATCAATAATCAGTTGGTAACTTGCTGTACCTAGATATGGCGATGGTAGGATTGCAGTAGTTTGCAGAATGCAGTCGCAGCATGGTGGCTGACAGCAGACTTGCTTTGCTGTATTGCTGCAGACCACCGTTTCGATAGGAAACATCTTGAGACGTGACGAAAACCTTCCTATTAACCAATGTGCTTTCCCTTCTTTTTATTTTAATGCTGGTAGTCTATTCTAGTCTTAGGTTTATGATCTAAGACTGTTAATGGTACTTCTTTCACTTGTTCAGTTCAGAGTTTTGGATCAGTCTATACACACAGTATCGTACTGCCTTAAGCTACCGTAGGCTACCTAGGCTACAGTGTATTGATGATGATAGACTAGCTGAATTTAGGCTGCTACACTCTAGGGTTAGAATTTGGGGTTTGGATTCGGGGTTAGGCCCTAACCTCTACTAATAACTCACTAGCAGTCCTTGTGCTTGTGATATATCTGCATGTTATCTGGTTATTAGTTGTAACTTAATTCAAACAAGCTCCGCTTTATTCTATCCGGTACCGGTATCAGGCGTAGTCTACTGTTAACTCCTGTTTTTACAGGTGCTTGGTTTAATAGGCTACTGGTATATGCTGTTATGGTATTTCTCTGTTCTCAACTCATTGCCATGGTATTTTTCCAATACATTATTGGATAAGTGGTGCCAGTAATAGCTATGCAATGTGATGTCTTCTGTTGAATTCGCAAAGTTATGGTATGATCATGTGCATGAAAGTGCTATAAAGAGACATTCCTCAGGTCAGCTTAATCTCAGCATTAAAGGTGGAGCAGAGGAAAATAGTTTTCCGTATTTCAGTGACATCAAACAAACTAAAATTCTTTACGAAAGGTAAAATAACAGTTGATTTTTTTGCTCTTTATATCCATACCGGTATTTTTTCTCATGTTTTTGTGAACTGACCGGTAAACTTGAACTTAATTATAGTCTTTTGAGTTGGCAACCTTTTACTGCTGAAGCTTTAAGCTAATACTGAATATGATGAAGGTTTTGCTGACAAAAAATTCTGTTGTTAATGATGCTGAAAATAATTGGTGTACAGTGCAGACGATATAAAAATTAGTAGTGTCTATTTTGCCAACCATAGATCTTGATTGGCAAAACCAGTCATGCATGTAGACACAAACCAATCAGGATTTATAGCTGCAGTCATGCTTATAGATGCAAGCCAGTCAGGATCTAGGCCTAGTTGCAGTCATGTGTATTGACGCAAACCAATCACTGAATCAGGACCTAGTTATTAATGGCAAAATAGACCCTGCCATAAAGTTTGCATCATACAAACCGATACTGATAACAGTGATAATATTTTTATTTGTTGGGATTTGCTGTTTAGCAAATCAATTAGTCTTATGTATATATTTTTTTTCAGCGGAAAAATTGTCAATGGGGAAATTCTGCTGGAAGTCAATGATCAATCAGTGGTTGGACTGACATTATATGACTTGAATAGTTTGATAAAACAATGCAGTGATGTTGTTCGTTTCAAAACTGTCAAAGAAGGTGAATAAGTTTTGTTACTGCTGTGCAAGAAAAGAGAGCAAACTGGATTTACGATCTTCCTAAACAAAGAGCTATTCTCACATTCAAGACATACTTAACTGCTTAGAGCTAAATTGTTTTGGTGATATATAAACGTGGTTTGACCGTTGCACCAAACAGAGAGCTTTTCAATTTTTAATTTCATTTGTTGACCGATTTTCTGTTTTGGTGATATATATATATATATATTTGTCAAGCTAGTTTGAATAATATAAAAATGGATACAGGTACCTTGAAAAATCGATATTAAAAGTCGTTTCAAAATTACTGAAGTGTTATTTTTGAATTTGCACATGATGATGTACACCAGCTGTGAATTGAATACTACTGTTAGCAGGGGCGCCAAGAGAAATTTCAGGCCCCGGGGCAAAATTTTCGTTTGGGCTCTTTGGTCAGTGGTGCCCCAAAATCACGTGATGAGCAAAAAAAAAACGTCATAGCATCTGCAGATGTTCGAATTTCGGCCCAAAATCAAGTGATGAGCAAAAAAAGGGTCATAGCCTCTGCAGATGTTCAAATTTTGGCCCAAACTAAAAAAAAAATACATCATCACGTCCGCAGGCCATAGTTTGAGCAGATGAATTTTACATTCCAAACCTGATAATTCTGAACCTCGGGCCCCCGAACAGTGACCCCTCTGCCCCCCCTCTCGACGGGCCTGACTGTTAGTATGCATACTCTAGAGATGTACTGGAATTCCATTCCAGCTGGAATTTGCAAATTAATTCTGGTTTCGGCTGGAACTGGAAAAATTCCGGCTAAGTTGTCAGACATCAATAAGCTTGTTTGTAGCACTATTTTTTACTTTTTCTAAACTGTTCTGAACTTGTTTTTCCTCTTGCTGAAAGAGTAGCATACCTAACACCAATATTACTGTGCAATGCGCAGAATTTATTTGTATGTTGTAGTATACTTGTAACATGTGTCACGTCAAAATATTTGATGTCAAAATATTTTTTGTCATTAAAATATTATCGATAACTCTGTTACATCAATCATACTCATAAAAGCACAAAACTCCTATAACATTAGTCAAAGCAAAATTCGGGTTCCGGTCGGAATTTTTTTTTAAATTCTGGTAATTTTGGTTCCGGCGCACCCCTAGCATCCCTGGAACTTCAAATACCAGTTCCAGTGCATCCCTAGCATGCCCCCTTTCAGCATTTTGCCACTTGCATTGCTTTCCTTTTTTTACGATGTTTCTTTCACATTTACAAAGCAAGATATCCCGAGCTTGAGAGTTCATTAACTTAAAGTGCAAGCTGGTAAGCCTGCTGCATGTCACTTTCCATTTGATCGTTAGAAACTTGTATTTATTTTGTTTTATGTAGGTTTGGGATTGACTTTGGATTTGAAAGAATTTTTAAGCCAACGTTTCAGTGTTGGTTCCACAGACAAGCAACTTCAAGCTGCCATTCGGGATAATTTATATCTTCGATCACTTCCATGTTAGTAAACTTACAATACTTGTTGCTGAGTGTGAACCATTGTGGTGGTGAGGAGAATCGCCAGCAGTCCAGAGATATGTAATTGACGATTTTGCATCAAAATTGTAATTTTATTTGTGGAATAGAGGTATAATACAAAATCAGTCAATAATGTTGCTTGCAAATCATTTATTATTAAATCGATTGCGGTTAATAAACCATCTTCAGTACCTATACACAGCACAAATACGCAACATATTTTTATATAAATACTAAGTAGTGGAAAAATTGGAATAATTAAATGGACTGCTAAGAACGGAAATTGAAGAAAGTAAAGAGTCTAAAAAGTCTTTGATGCGGTCTTGCGTAAAAAAGGGGAAATAAGAAAAGAAAATACCCATAGAATAAATAGACAGTGTAGTGAAACAAATAAATGAATGAATAAAAAATATATAAATGGCGGGAAAAGAAATAATGAATCTTTAGTAAATCCGTAGAAAAATATATAATAAATCCGTAGTAACCACTAATTGTAACGTCATAAAGCTCCCCAAAACAAGAACGGGTGAAGGTAAGGACAAAATTACTAAGAAAGTAAAATACTGTAGATATGCAGTTTTAGATTGTTACAGTAGATCAGATAGTTAGTAAGCTTCTAGTTCAGACCGCTTAGATTTAGAGTTTCTTTTTGGTAGTCAGCTCTTTTGTTAGATTCAAGGTAAGTCCTACTTAAATCGGAGGATTCCTTTTCGCAATTTACCTTTTCCACGCTTCATATTATTGTAAATTTTTGATTTTTTTCAACCTTAATAGTAGCTTTTAGCCCTATCAGAGTAACTAAATACCGTACTATTTTATTTTCTTAGTAATTTTGTCCTTACCTTCACCCGTTCTTGTTTTGGGGAGCTTTATGACGTTACAATTAGTGGTTACTACGGATTTATATATTTTTCTACGGATTTACTAAAGATTCATTGTTTCTTTTCCCGCCATTTATATATTTTTTATTCATTCATTTATTTGTTTCACTACACTGTCTATTTATTCTATGGGTATTTTCTTTTCTTATTTCCCCTTTTTTACGCAAGACCGCATCAAAGACTTTTTAGACTCTTTGCTTTCTTCAATTTCCGTTCTTAGCAGTCCATTTAATTATTCCAATTTTTCCACTACTTAATATTTATTAAAAATATGTTGCGTGTTTGTACTGCATAGGTACTGAAGATGGTTCATTAACCGCAATCGATTTAATAATAAATGATTTGCAAGCAACATTATTGACTGATTTTGTATTATACCTACTATTCCACAAATAATACTTGTTGCTGTCCGATAGTTTGTCTCGCAAGTAAATCACTAATAACTGGTTTAATTTAGGTACGACCAGAAAATTGAAATCTGGTGAAATTGATGGAGTTGATTATACGTTTTTAACTGTGGAAGAGTTTAAAGAATTGGAAAGTTCTGGTGCTTTATTGGAAAGTGGTATTTATGAAGGTATTAAACATGGCAAAGTACGGCTTCTTCAAAGTATGACTTGAGCAAAGATCAATCTCATTCGCTAGTCTCTCACTATATTTAGTTCAATGCTTGTTGTATTTCTTTGTTATCTTTCTGATTGTGAGTTAACTAGTATATATATACTTGTTTTCAGTTCTCGAAGAAAGGACATATTGAGGCGTTAAGTTTTTTCCATCTAGTTATTTCACTTTGGATTGCACGGAAAAAGATTTCGAGTCCGTTTATGCAGTTACAATTGATTAGAATTGTTTAAATGTGATATTATAGACTGGGCAAAGAAGAGTTATTTAATGGATTCGGCCTGTTTCTGAGGCGCATAATTTGCAATTACGTGTATTACACAGGAAATTTTTATGGAACACCTCGGCCTCTTGCTTTTCCGTTGACACCCGCTCCACTCCGTCGCACTAACTCCTTTGATAATAATCTTTCTGAAAGCAATCCTTTGTCACCAGGTGGAAGAAAACGAAACAGATCAAACATAGAGTTTACGAGCTCGTCATGTAAGTATTTGTAAGTACCAAAAAAATTGCCTTTGCAATAATGGTTCTTAACCATCCAGTCCTGGGACCGCTGTTCTTAGAGACATTGGCTTGGGAACCCTCGCATCCAGCCTGCAATTGAGTTGCATATTGAAAAAACAAACAATGTAAGTCTGGAGACCCTTAGATTTTCCATTAGGGATTTCATGGGTCGTTGGGGACCTCGTTGAGAACCACTGATTTAGAAATTGATGGTAAGCCCTGTTTTTCAAAAAAACAAAACAAAAAAACACTATATTTTATTACCATTTAAGGGTTGTGTTGTGACTACTTCTTGTTTTTGTATGTTATGTATACGCCGTAGTTGATGCTTTTAGCTTTTTTTTTTCTAAATCTTGCATTGATCAATATGATCAGTTTCATCACATGCAAGTGACCAAGAAGAAACGAAAGAGAACCTGACTCAAGAAACGTCTAAGCAATCGCCGAAAGAAGCTTCTACCAATGGCCAACCAATCTACAGTAAGCACTTGGGCTGTGATCTTGAGCTCGCTCAACACGGTCGTTTTTGACGAACTTGAACTGAAAAAAAAAAAAACTCCTTGAATTCGAACTTGAACTCGTTGTCGATAAAAGTTTATTGAGTGTTAAGCTCACCTTAAACTATACAAAAATTGCTGGAATTTAGCCTAAACCCGATAAAACTACTTGAACGTAGCACAAACTCGGTGAAAATTACGGAATTCGAACTGGAACTCGCTAAATCAAAAATGAGGAACTTAAACTCTATTTAAAATGCTTGGGAGTTCGCAGTTCCGGTAAGCACATGTACTTTTCCATTTTTCAAGTGTAATAAAACATATTAAAGCTTTTATCCAAGTATATCTTCCACATTGTAAAATTTATAGCAGTTTACCAGTTGAAAACTTAAAGTTTTTTTAAATGGGTTTTATCGTGCACCTGTATTGCCGAATTGCAAACGAGTGTTTGACGGAATGGTAACAACATTTTTTTTTTGCTTGTCGCTGGACAATTTTTTGTTCATTTGTTGCGGTACTGGTAATGAAAGCGATTGGACGGGAAATATTTTGAAAAGTTTTTTAGTGATAGAACAAGGAAAGGTTACTGCAGTCCTTGTTTTCTGGCAGTTGCAAACCTCTAGTCGATTTTTTGAATCTGCTTTCTCGTAATCGAAAAAGGCGCAATTACCGCACTGAACACTGGTACAATTTTTTTTTGGTGTTTATTGCATAGTGTGACTGTACACATAATAGTTATGCAACTACTAAAGTATCAACCACTGTCTAAAGAGCACTGAGAAAATGACTGTTTTAGTTCAAATCGTAAACAAGGGTCATAAGAGGTCAAACTTTAATCTGATAAAGTTTTTTGTAGGCACAGTAAACAAACGCAAACTGCCCAACTCTCCGGATGAAAATGAAAAAAAGTTGGGTCCGTTACCAAAGGGCTGGGAAATGGCCCAAACTCCGGCTGGAGACAAGTATTTCATCAAGTGAGTGTTTAGTAGGCTTTTTCGTCTCGTTTCTGCTTAATGCATTGCTGCCGTAGCTAGTATCATTTTATGAATTCTTCCCTTGATTTTGCGGTTTTACCGACAGCTGAATAATTGAATTTCCGTCTGTACCGAGATGGTCAAGTGGGTATAATTATTGTCATCGGTAGACACGAAAAATAGGGTAAAATGTGCCCAAATTTGCCCGTCACCGCTGTACCTATCTCTGGTGTTGGCGCTTGCTTTATAATAAGCATGTGTACTATTCATTCCGTACACTCTGCGAAAAAGCGTTAAGAAGTTTGCTAAAAATTTTTGTGCATTGTTTTGTAGTTAAAACGACTGCCTTAATGGTGTGAAACACTAGCTAGAAGCTAAATTAACTGTTGTGTTTGGTTAAACAGATTAAATTAAGATGTAATAGTGCTTAAATTGTATTGCTTTGTTTCCGCAATAAATCCTGATCGAAATTGTGAAAATTTTATGTTTTATTATTTTATAGCAGATGTTTTTTTGCTGTGGTCATCATTCCTTTTAGTTAGTTTTTCAATAACTTTTAGTGGTGAAAAACTCCCAAAGATAAAATTGCTGTATACACATTATACAGTTTACTTTATAACATATTAAGATCGCATGTTGGGCTACGTAACGATGTTGAGATTTAAATGGACGTTTCTCCTTTTGACGTATTCATTCACACTTGGTTGTAATTTAGTCCTCATTTTTTCTATTTAGGAAACAAATAGTGATTAGAAATAGCTTTACCGACTTGTAGATTGTTATTTAATCATTTAACCGTTAAGAGATCAAATTCCAATTTCTGTTATCAAACAATTGACCTTGCCTGAGACAACAAAGCTTCTTGGTACGGCCTACTATCCGCCTGTATTAGGTTACTGATGGATATACGCTTAGCTATTCAAGTTGCCTAGCTTATAATTGAACAACTTGCTTGTTTAAGCCAGTCATTAGTGATTTGTTAGGCAAAGAAGGTCAGTGAATTAGTTGATGCAAAAGTTGAGAACTAGTTTTTTAAGAGAGGGTATAAGTATTGAAAGCTGGTTTTTAGTTGAAGTAGAGTGCAGAAAATTGCGACTATTTTTAGATAATATCAAGCTTTCAGCAATACAGATTGCAAATGAGAGAGCAAATGAGATAGCAGTATAGCTAGTTGAGTTTTTTCAAACCAAAAACGCCCTGATAAATACCTAATAATTCAGTTTATGACCAATAAAAGTTGAAAATTGATCCATAGCGGTCTGCTCTTGTAGTAAATTAAGTCGTCAAATATCTTGTAAAGTTATCTAGTCTATTGAAGATACATAATATGGTGTTTACTCTGTATATGTTGCTATGTAGTTCGTTAGTAAAGCAAGTCAACAACATTATTTGTTCTGTTTTACCTATGCTGTGCAGGAAAACACTAAATGAAAGTTCAATAAAAAGTTGAAACTTTATTGCAAAAACGTGCTGTTGGCTTTGGCGTGTAGCGGATGGACATGCCTGCACGACATGGCCTAGCGGTACCGCACGCAGGTTGCAGATTCTATGTGACGGCTTCGATTCATGGCTGGAGCTGATCGCATTTGAATGGCTGCTGACTCGACGAGCGCAAGCTCTCTTCGCAGTCTCCCTCAATTGCTGCTGAATTTTCTATTCAATACTCTTGTTAGATGAAAAATACTGCATCTTATTCTTGTGTAGAAATAATTGAGTTTATTAAAACTTTTATTGTATGACTGTGTGCAAAAACATGACTAGTCAAAGCTGGCCTTATGAAATGTAAGTTATAAGCGGATTTGCTTACGTTGGGTTCAACAAAATACTCCTTATTCCGCGTATTTACTCGATTGTTTACTGTTTTGGTAAGAATTTTCGAAATCGGTTTCATTATGAAGTCTGTGTACTCCCCTAGTTATTGCTCCATAGCTTTCAAAATACGCAAATTTTTCACTTCGTTCAAATTGGTAGTTGAGCTATGAAATATGATGATGATTGTAATGTGACAAGAGATTAACACGTTCCTATTCGGCGGTAAAATTGGCTTGTAGGTTGGATTGAGGGTTAGGGTTTTTGGTTTTAGTTAGGATTTTGGTTAGGTGTAGGTCATTGACTCTTGGGTTAGGTTAGTTTGGGTTGAAGCCGATACGATACTTGCATTGACGCCGAGTCGGTTACGCCGAGTTTTTCCACGCCGAACAGTCGCGCTTTCATGTTACAGACGGTGTTAAAAATATGAATTTTTTGTTCCTTTCAGCCACATGGAAAAGAAAACGTCGTGGTTAGATCCCAGGGTGGACAAGCATAGCCGGAAAAAGCTGGAAGATTGTGACGATAACGGTTCGTTTTACTCATTTTATTAACCGGTCCTTAACCACGCCCTTTATCCCGTACCACGTCCGGAGTTCTTGGAGCTCCGGCACACCTGTCCATACCGATTCGTTGTGCCGAATGCCTTAATTATGCGTCATTATTTTCTTTATTACCAGTCATTTTGCCCACAAGGTGTTATTAATTTCATATACAGTTGCAGTTTGACTGATTAGAGGTTTCTGCTTCTAGCTAAAGTTGAGTCGCAGCCAAATGCTGTATTGTCGATTCTAGCCTTCGGATAGTGATGTCTTAGAACGAAAGACTTGATTTCGTTCCCTGAGTCGGTTATATTTAGCTCATGCTGAGTAATATTTAAAACTAGTCTATTTCGTGTTCATGTTGCGTGAGCTTTGCATTTGTTTCATCGGTCAAGTCTAAATGCTCGTAGCTGGGCGCCCTGGCTCTTGTTATAACTTTAATTAATTGCGATAGTGCAAAGCTTTTGCTGTGCAAAATTGTGGTAGTGCAAAGCAAAGTGCAAAGCACTCGAATTTCCAAATTGGTATTGAGCGATTTTTTTTATGAACTTATGCACCATTTCCACTTCGGAAATTCGTTTCAACTTGCCTTTGTTCGCAATTTTAAACGCTTTTGTCGATACTCATGCTCAAGCTTTTGCAGAACTGCCGTACGGATGGGAAAAAGTCACCGACCCACAGTTCGGAGTATACTACGTTGAGTAAGTGAAAAAAATTATTTTATTGCATTTGTGTGATGTTGTATTTAGCTTGGTTAGAAATTTAGCGTGCTAGCAAAAGCCAGTGCATAAAATCTTGTGAAAATAAAATCCAATGTTATCTGTAGAAATCATGGCTTTAGGTGAAGATTTTAGACGTTAGAACAGAACAATTTTTGATATTTTTTGTGTCAAACTTTTTTTGGGCTACCCATAATGCGAAACAGTTTTTAAAACAATAACTTAGATTTGGTAATTTTATTGAATTAATGAATTTTTAACGTAAATAGTATTATCATTTTAGTGAAGTATTTTAAGCGCACCATTGAAGTGCTCTTAACTTCTAATTTCATTTTTTTGTTTTTCTAAGCAAAAAAAATGTATTGATGACGTCATCACGAGAGCACAGCGACTGTTTAGTAAAGTTTGCCAAGCTATTGCTGGTCTCCTCATAAAATTTCGTGTCGTTATGATGTTTTTACAACTTTGACTGAATAGGAAATTCATTTTGTTGATGTGAAAACTTTAGGTAGGCAAAATATTTCTTTACAATTATTTACTTTTTGCGCTGTTTCGCCTAATTGCCTTTGACTACATTTTTAATAAACTTTTTTATGAATAGCCACATTGAAAAGAAAACACAATACGCCAATCCCGTTGTGCAGGCCAAGCAGAAAGCCGAAGCAGATCTCAAGAAAAATCAAGTTTTTGAAAAAGCTGAGCACATACTGACCAATGGTATGTGGCTATGTGCGCAAATATGAGAGTCAAATATTTAACTAGCACAAATTCACATTCTATTATGTATTTATTTTAGTTATTGAACAATTCAATGTAAACACGTCAGCCTGGTATCACTGCTCAGTGAACGTAGATTTTTATTATTTGTTAGCGGTAGCTGGTGAAAATCTACCGCAAAAATTCTCTCTGCATTTTTGTACTGTTCGAGTTCAGTTCTTTTCGCTACGTTAATAGGCCATCTGATATTTTTTTCTCATTTAAAATTTTGCACACTACCGTCCCGTTGGCTTAATGATTAAAGACATCGTTATTAACCCGATAGGTTTGGGGCCCTATTGCCGTGCCTGTCAACTGGGAGGCACTGTCACCAACATCCCGATGTCATCTTACGTACCACAAGGACAAATATAATCACAATTAGTTGGCTTATATATCAATCGGAATCTGCAACAATAAAGGCTCCGGAGCTCCTCGAGTATACTCACAACGATCGTCGTTCTTTTGACCATTTGGCTTTATATTGACGTAACAAAACGCCACATTGGTGACAACCCGGCGCTTGGACACGCAATCAACCGACGCAATTCCGTCTACGTAATCTCAAAGGTAACAACACAACTCTCTCGAGCTGAGCACCACGATAGCTTGCAATGCTTCATTCATTCCTGCTACAGACCATTCTCTCTTTTCCGGCTCTTACATCGGTGTGATCGAGACTCAGCATCGTGCTACTGCTTAAGACAAACTCGAACTCCAACACATCGTTATTAACCCGGTAGGTCTGGGGCCCTATTGCCGTGCCTGTTAACTGGGAGGCACTGTCACCAACATCCCGATATCGCTGCGACGTTGCCCAAGCGCTTGAGCCGCGGAGATCGGCTATTCCACTCGTCACATGCTTCGAGGTAGTACCACAACCACAAGTATAATAAAGATTTGATTTTCTATTAAAGATTTGCATTTTTAAGCAAAAAGTTCAACAAAAACGATTGCAAATAATATGATGCGTCGAGATTGCATTGATTTGTTTTTAACACTTAGCTGCGAGATGAAGTGGTTTGGAGCTTCGTTTTTACGATAGCTTTTTTCGGAAATTTGATGGTTCAACTCCCATCAGAGTCTCGTTGTAGCGTACTGGAGAAAGATGCTTCACGATAATTATCGCTATTGGTGGAATCTGACAAGCAGCAAATTAAAGAAGCCAGAAGTAAAACTTAACAGAAATTTCGTAAACAAAGCAACTCGTAAGCGAGTTTGAATTTGTCTTATGTATAGCCTCTTCGTGACTTGACAAAAAGATAATAATGAATAAACTTTAGTATTTCTCGTGACAAAAAGATAAAAATGAATAAACTCCGTTTTTTAGGAACTTCAGTTCTAAACGGACAAGAAAAAGACTATGTGTTTACGAAAAATCCTTCAAAATTGAAAGGAGCTCGACATATAGCGTCAATTGAGAAGGGGTCAAGAGGTTTTGGGTTTACTATAGTCGGTGGGGACGACCCAGAAGAGTTTCTACAAGTCAAAGAGGTGGTTTCAGGAGGCCCTGCGTCGCGCAGTGAAAACGTACGGCAAGGTAATTTACTGGAGAAACGAAAAACATTCTTTAATTCAGGGGCCTCCCTTTATGCCAACCACTCAACGTTATAGTGACGGGTGAAATTGCGAGCCCTAATCTCAGAATTTTATCAAGAAATTACTTAACATTGCAAACTTACCATCAACCTGGTCTAACCTGATAGTAATAGCTTGAGTTCTATGTGTTAAGCCTAGCCTAAACGTATGCCGGTATGTATGAAGCTCCATTATGATGGCCGGTTGGCATAGTGGTAACGACATCGCTATCACTGCTGGAAGTCTGAGTTCGATTCTTGGGCCGATCAAATCATACTCAGTGTCGCCAACGGCTCGCCGCCTCTGCGATTTTTCTTCGGAGCTAAGTGCCAAGACACCAAGCGGCGGAGATGGGCCTCGCCACTCGCTACACGCTTTTTCGTGGTACGGCGAGTTTAATGAAGATTGGATTCTGCTTTAAGAGGCAATGTCTTATTTTCATATTCAGGTGATGTAATTGTAAAAATCGAAGACACGTGTGTGCTGGGTTGGAGCCACGCTGACGTGGTCAGACTGTTTCAAGCCATTCCTGTCGGTGAAGTTGTGAGGCTTGATCTCTGCAGGTAAAAACATACAAAACTTTTGCAGGGGTTTTCGGGGTTCTTAATGTTAAAGAGTATTGGGGGTCCTCAAAAATGAAACGGGGTTCTAAAAATCAGAAAAGATTTACCCTGTCCAGTGTCCACGTGTCCAGGTTTAGTGGCGTATAGGCCCGCAGTCTGCATTATAATCAATTTCTTGATGTCATAATCACCTTTTTAACTATGGCATCAACAAATTGATTACGATGCAGAAACTAGAGCCAAGAATCGCAGGCCTAAAGCCAACGAACTTGAACTTTCACAGACACCTTGTCATATAGACTGTGGAAAACTCGATGTAACCAAGTCGCCAATGGCTCGCTACCGCTGCGACGTTACTTAGGAGCTGCGTTGCTCATGCGCAAAGCCGCGGAACTGGGCTCCGTTTCTTGTTGCACGCTTGGACGTAATAACGCGAGCATAATGACAGTTTTTTTCTAATTTTATATCCTTTTTGTAGGGGTTACCCTTTACTTCATGACTCTGACTCAGAATCAAATCCTTCTCCCAAATTGATTGCTGATGATACAAAAAAAGCAGAAAAAAGCAAAAAGAAATCGAATTCAACACGCGTTTCATCGGAAAACGGTTATCCAAGTGAGTAATACCGTAAATGTTGCTCCATTCTTATTCGATATTGCTAGTAGTGTAATTAATCGAAAATTGATATAATTACTGCTGTGCATTGCCTGATTTAAAAGTGATAAATTATTAACGCGCATTTTTTGGGTCTCCAGACCTGGTTTCGATTCTGAGGCAGTTGAATATAGCACGGTGCTCCAAATTTGTGATTTATACGACATAATTTTGTTTATTTTAAGCGACTGTAACGTCAAATTGTTGATGTTTTTGGGTTGTTTCACTATTTTTTCTCGCGATGGAAGCATGGGCTAGCACCACGCAAATCTTACTTCATAAGCAAATTTCCAAATTATTACCAGAATATTTGTAGATAATGCGTATCGGTAATAGCATTTTGCATGCGTAGATCCTGGTTATCCACCCGGAGTTAATTTAGCTCCGTTCCCTAATCCATCAAAATCGATGCCCGATGTTTCGGCTGTGCATAATCATGAAGCAGGATATTATGGCAATCCCTATTCACCGTATGGATATATGCATCCAAATATGTATCCAAGGTAATCATAGCAGAAGATTTGTTCTTCGCTTTTTCAGTGCAACTAAATGAGGTTATTTTCAAATTATATTGAACAGAAAATTCAACTGTAATTGAGGGAGTTTGCGAAGTGAGCTTGCGCTCTTCGAGTCAGCAGCCACTCGGTACGTGTCAAATGCGATCGGCTCCAGCCGCGAATCGAACCCGTCACGAAGGATCTGTAACCTGCGCGCGATACCGCTGCCATGTCGCAGATAAATAAAAATACAAGTTTTTGGTTAAGGACTTTTAAGCTGTTTTTTGCTATGCCAGCTTGTTGGTGTGATTGTTACAGACATCGGTGTGAGAGGTTTGCGGTTCGATTCCCGGGCCGGTCAAATCGGACATATTTTCCCTACTGCTCGCCACCATTGCGATGTTTCTTCAGAGCTGTGTTGCCCCGACGCTAAGTTGCAAAGATGGGCCCCGCCACTCGTTGCACGCTTCGGCGTAATACCGCGAGTATAGACAAAGTTCGATTTTTTCGGTTTTATTTGCTTAATTGAAACCGATTGGTATAGTTAGTTAGTTAGTTGCATATTTATCCTCCTATCACGAGAAAGCGATCAATGCGCTATACGAGCTCGCTTAGGAGTTGCCAGCCATCTGTCTACCACACCAAGATGGGGGAATCCCGCTAAGTGCCTTTCCCAACGGCATAACACGCGAACTTCCGGCTTGTTCTCCACGCTGTCCCTTAAATGCTGAGCGTCAAGCAGGGAAGCTGTGCATAGCAATTTTAAAGTCATTGGTTTGACCCGACTCGGAATCAAACCCGAGTCTACAGCTCAAGAGACAGACGCTCTATACCACTATATAGTGGAAACACTATCTTACCTTGTCAGTTGTGAAAGTGGTCAAATTGTGCCTTCGAGTACGCAGATCAGAGCTGGTTAGTTCATGAAACTTCATTCCTACTTTAGATCCAGCAGCCTTGCCATGCTTTCTGCTCCTATGGTAATGCAAATAATAGTTGAAAAAGGCAGCAATGGCTTCGGCTTCACCATTTCAGACACTCCGTATGGTCAATGTATAAAGCAAATTTTTGATCGAAGAAGGTGCAATGGTTTAATGGTATGTATCAACAGCAGGCATTATTTTTCATTGGATTTTTTTATTAGTTTGCTTAAAATTTGACAATGATTGGTGGAGACTGCGAAGTGAGCTTGCGTTCTGCGGGCTAGCAGTCGTCCGAAACGGCAAATGCGATCAGCTCCAGCCGTGAATCGAACCCATCGCCAAAGATTCTACAACCTACGCGCGGTGCCCCTAGGCATGCCGCTCACATATATTTTGGGTATTGTATTATTAAATACTACTTACTGTTAGAGTCATCGCGTTGACTTTGCGCCATTTGTTTACCGTGTGTACACATGTTTATCTTTCCAAACATTTTTTGCGAGTACTACGCCTTGAAGTCGAGTTTGAGAGCGTACGTAGAGACGGCAGCTTTCGAAAAAAAAATTTTTTTAAGCCAACAGTGACTTATCGTAATTTTTGGCATTATGGTGTTACACGTTGTTCGCACTTCTGCGCCATCTGTTGTAAAGTAAGATGAAAGTGAAAGAAATCAAATTTTCGTCTTCGTGCATCGCAGTTTTAATCAGTTTATTTTTTGCAGGAAAATGACGTCGTGTTGGAAATTAACGGTATAAATGTCCAAAATATGCCCCATAACAATGTTGTTTCAATCTTAAAAGACTGCGCTGCTAAATCGTCGGCCATATTTGTCGTACAGCGTCATCCAGTGGTGTACGGGCATCCATATAACGTTCGTATGTTGGGGCCTCACCCCAGCTTCGTGCAAAACTCGGCCCCTCCCCCCATGGTTTCTCCTGCACATCGCGGAAGTGAATACGGGCACAAAACTGGAGTGAGTGTTTTACGAATATGACTTTACCCAAAAAAAAAACAAACGTAGTTTTATGACTTTTTGTCTGATGTTCGCAACTGATTCTACGCTGCAACGCGAAATAATATTTGACTGATGCTTCAAATATTATTTTAAATCATAAAATCAAATTTTCATTCTACTCGCGGTATTACCTCGAAGCGTGTAATGAGTGGCGGGACCCGTCTCTGCGACCAAACGCCTGGCTGGCGACACTGTTTCCGATATGACCGACCCGGGAATCAAACCCCAGACCTCTCGCACCGATACCGATATCTTGAACGACTATTATACGCTAACCGCTCGGTTTATTTTTTCATGTTTTTGCGTAGCATCGAATTGCCCATAGTGAAGTGGGCCAACTTTGGTTAGTTTCAGGAACGTCCAATTGCACGCATTATACTGCTTTTGATTAGTTTTATGAAAAGCGTTAGAACTTGAGTTTTACTTTGTTTTCAAATGAAATTAGTTTTACGAGCTACGGCTTACTGAGGACTGATATGCTTATTAAATCTGAAATTTACCACAAAAGTTCGTAATTTTAAGAAGAACTTTTCCAAGTTGCGAAAAAATGACAACTTTTTGCTCGTTTGCAATTGGTTTGTAAAGGTTTGTCCTAATATGTTTTCTTACCTGACGCTTCGGCTGCAGATTCAGCTGTTTTGATCAGCAGTGTTGTTTAGCATACTCGAATGGATCCTACTTTTCAAAATGGAAATGGTTCCGTGGTTTCTGCACCAGCAGGAAACATTGTGGGCTCAGACCCTCCCAATCATCCTATGAATGCGTTGCTGAACGAATACCGCCAGAAACATGGCTCTTCCAATACGGATGAGGAGCCTACAACGCCTCCCAATCATCCAATGACCGCGTTATTAGATGAATATAAGCGCAAGCATACGGGTTAGTCGATGGTTAGTTTTCATCAAATCTTCATTATACTCGTGTGACGAGTGGCGGGGCCCATCTCCCGAAGAAACGTCGCTACGTTGGTGTCAATACATTTTATTTTAACTGTTAGGTCACTGTGTTCAATTTGACTGGCCCGGGAATCGAATCCCAGACCTCCTGTACTGTTAGCGGTGTCTTTAACCAGTGCGCCAACTAAATGCAGCTGTTGTCAGCTTATTAGCTAATTTGTGATTTTATATTGCGCGTAATGTACGAATTTCACGTTCAATAGTATGAAATGTGACGGATTTTGCAACGAATTTTGAAACCCGTTGGCTTAGAGAATCCTGTCGCATTTCTAGTTCTAGGTGGTTTTTAACATTTTAAGTTAAGCGGTTCAAGTGAGGAATTATCTAAATGATTTGTGTGGTTTTTGTTAACGCAATCAAACGGTTTCACGCAGCATTACCGCATTCAAGCAAAGCGAAATATTGAAACTGGTGTCTTTGTCCCGCCGAAAGATAACTACGACAAGTGTATATGTGCTTTGTGTATTTAAACAGCGTTTTAAACAATTGTAAACATGTAAAAGTCACATTGGAACCTGTACTAATAAATAAAATGGTTCGACTTTCTTTCACTTTTGTATTGCTTTTCCTTCTAGCTGCTGATGAACAAAAGAATTCTCGCAGCAGTCGCCCTACAAACGACCAGTACGTACACTTTGCAGAATTTCAATTCAATATTTTTTGTAGTTTTAAGTTAGTTTTTAGATATGACAAACATCAAAAGTCAAAAATCAAATCTTCGTGATATTCGCGGTATTACGTCGAGGCATGTTACAAGTGGCGAAGCCCGTTTCCGCGACTCAGCGCCTGGGCGACACAGCTGTGAAAAACGTCGCAGCGGTGACGAGCCGTTGGCGACGCTGTGTCTGATTTGACCTTGCCAGGGACAGAACCCCAGACCTCCCCCACCGATGACGATGTCTTTCACCACTACGCCAGCGGGCTAAAAAGTCTTAAACTTTTCTACCCTGATGAGTTTTGGAAGCGAAACAGTGGGCTGGGCGTGTTATTAAATTTTGAGTACAGTGATGTTCAACCTGAGGTCTACATCAGCAGCACAGACCAACCTAATAGCGTCTGTCCCTTGTGTTTACCAGAGCTGGACCATCAATGAGCTTAACTGATGCAAATCGGTGCTGTGGTTTCCTGAACAACCTAATAACGCAGTGCCCAATCAGGCATCGAATTCTGAGTCAGCATTCTTTCAATTGCTAGGCGTGACGTACCAACTTCAGGTTAAAATCACATCCTCATTATACCGGCAGTATCACGCCGAGGCCTGTAACCAGTGGCGAAGCCCATCTCCGCGGCTACGCGCCTGAGCAATGAGGTGTTGCACATTTTGGCGAATTTTGAGTTGACACTTGCCTGGGGGAAATCGGTGTGTGAAGCGGGTCAACTTGAACTTGTGTAAAACTTTTCTGATTTTTATCAACGTTTAGAAGTGTTACCCCTCGATTTAAGTATTTTTGGGGGGGCGCGAGCTCAAAAACATATAAAAACGCGGTAACTCATAAACTACACAAGCTATGGACATAATTTTGGTGTCAAAAGTTGCAGAAGACCCACATTCCTATTTAACGAAAACTTTTATTTTCACAATTCAAAATACATAAAAATAATCAGTAACCATTAATCACATATCCTCGTATTTTGTTTTTATCAAAGTCTGCGATACTGCGCAATCTCTCTTCTCTAACTTTTTTGTCGTCCATCACCGTTGACATTTTTCCAATGTATCGCTCGCAACTTCTGTTGTGATTGTCAATCGCTTTCCAGAATTGTTGCTCGCAGTGTACAACACAAGGAGCTCTCTTGTTTTCTACGAAAAAAAAAAAGCTTTTCAAAGGTTTTCGATCCCACAACATGTCTTTCGTTGATACTTACAATGGCAAGGATTGGTGAGAGAAATGCAGGGCTGCAATGGGAAATGGTGGATCATCTGAGTGCACGCTTAAGGCAACATTAGTTGGATTTAACCAAGAAGCGGCATGACTCAAAAAACATTTTTGATTGCCGCACTCAACAGCTTTTCATCATACTGCTAGTAGCACAGGAGCAGCTCCCGAAAAAAATGATACTTCCAGGGCCATTAACTGCACGTGGCTTAAGATGGACTCTCATGAACATTGGAGCGTACACACTTGCCACGATGCTGACAATTCGTCGAAGACGATTTATTTTTATCAACATCGAGCGACATGGATGGAGAGCCAAAGGCAAACAAAGCCAGCCTCAATGCCTCAGGTACCCGTAGGCTGTTGTCATCCAACTACAGAAGAAAGAAACAAAATTTGATTGCAAGTAGGCCTACTAATGAGAACATTGCATATTAATTCATACCGAGATTGACAAATAGGTTCTTGTTCGTAAACAAGACATTTTTT